>CM074498.1:7305283-7651054 GCA_037389245.1 Oryzias sinensis | reverse complement strand
TATATATATATATATATATATATGCATATGTGTACATAGATGTGCATTTTTAAGCAAGGTTAAACAAAGCCTGGCGTGTTTGTTCAAATTTGATATATTAGGTGATGATCATAAGTGACAATAGGAATAATCAGAAACACTCAAATGAAACAAACTTGCATGTAAGGATGTCCTAAGCTCAGCAGAATACAGCACTAGTTTGAGCGTTTACTTTGTCCGTTCTTTTTCTCCAAGCAGAAACTCTTTCTTTAGCTGATGCAGCAGTGTTACTTTTTTTATGGACGTATCATCTTCATAAGCCGTCATTAAAATCTCAGACTCCGTCTCACTGAAGTACAGCGCTCTCTTTTTTTCTTCATGCGTTTCCATGGTGACTCGGGATATTGGCGATCCATTGAGAATGTCTATGTACTTGCTGTGCACGTGCATTAACCCAGGGTTACCAAGTCGAGCGTAATTACGCCAACTCATTTCCAGTCTTTTGGAACCGACATACCCAGAGTTAGCAAGTTCAGGCGGATTTCAGCCAGAGTTCAGGATTAAAGTCAGGGTAGTTTAAACATGCTTTCAGGAATACCCCCCCTGGTTTTTACAGATTTGGACTTTGAGCTCAATAACTCTTCATAAACGTTTAAATTGGACAGCAAGCTTGCCGTAACGTAAACAATGACTTACAAAAGCACTTCAAAATAAAAAAAGCAGATTTTCTTATTTTTAATGAGACTGAAATGGCGGGGAGACAAACGGCAACTGACCGTCTACAAAGTGCAAGCTCAGAAACAGTGACTGAAAAATAGTGTCTCAAAAACAAGCAAAACTAATAAATGGTTACATTGATAAAAGCTAATCAGGAATATTGATCATATTTATGTTAAAACAATGATTTTGGAAGAAACTAATTTAGAATTTCTAAGAGTTTTTAGCAGAGATATGAATCACATTTGATCAAAAATGTTTAATATCTGAAGATAAAGCTACAGTCACCACACTTTCTCACATTTTCACCTATTTTTACTAGTTAAAATTTAATTTTTTCTCGTCGACATTTGCTCCATTTTTGTTATTTCAAGTTACTCTGTTTAAGTGTTACATGATTTAAAAAAGGGTTAATGAAACCTGATTTGATTTTTTAAACGCGTTACAAAAGTATTGGTTTAGGATTCGGGATCAGCAGATACTCATAAATCAAATGACTCAGAATCATGTCAGGGCCAAAAAACCCAACCAGGGCATCCCTACTGTTCATATTCAAAATGGCATTAAAAAGTATAAAACGTCTACAAAAATATGATTGAATAAACCTAAATTAAATTAAATTACCTTAAAAAAATAACAAAAAGGGAAAAAATTAAAAAGAAATAAAAAACAAACACTCAAACCCTGAATTAAGGAAAAAAGTAGCTTAAAATACTTCAATTAAACGGTCGAGAAATCCACGATCTCAAAACCAACCTGGCTGGAGAGCAAAGGCTGGTGGGAAAGCATGAGTTGCTCCCGTGTACGGTGAAGCCGAGATGATGCCAGGACCTGCACAAGAAGTCGTCATTCCCTTAATACTGGAGTACAGGACCAGGTTTGAAATAATGAAGGTGAAATCCAGACTCTAACCGAAGGCTGTGGCCATGGCTTGGTGCTCCATCGTGGGCTGGCCGTCTCCGGACGGCAGGTCCGGCCTGGTGAAGTCGCGGCTCTTGTCGTTGTTGTATTTCACGTTGAGGGTCGTCAGCTTGGAGAAGCTGATCCTCAGAGTGCAGCAGCCGTTGTAGATGTTCTGCCCATCCAGAGACTTTGAAAAACAAAAACACCATCAACAGACACTGACCGGTGACATGAAGACCATTCAGGGAGCAGCGGGTGCTCACCACTTTGGCCGCCTGAGCCGACGCCCCTTCAGCATACTGCAGCAGAGCCTGGAACTGGTTGTTCTTGGTGAAAACGATGATCCTCAGCACAGTGCCGAACTTTGAAAAGATCTGAAGAAGAGGAAAATCCTGCTACAACGGCTCCATGTTGCTGTTCTACAGCACCTCATGACAGCTGTGCTTCATATCATGGTCGTTTTTCACAAATTATTAAGAAATGTTTAAAAATAAAATCCTAAAACCACAAAATGATTTAACATTTTCCTGAGAAATTCCATAAATCATTTAAATTTAAACAGATGTTTATTAGTAAATAAAGATCAATACAAACACAAATTTTTCAAAGAGTTCAAGTATTGATTTAGGATTATTTATCCATGTCTCAAACAGCTCGATGGTGCAAACTCAATCATTTCTGTGGTTTCAAATTTTTCTATAAAAAAAAAAAACTATAAAAGCTTCTTGGTACTTCTTGCTACGCATTTAGAATAAAATGTGAGAAATTTGTTTTTTTGTGAGACTTTGATGTCCTCGTTACTTCAGAAAAGTGTGAAAAACGTCTTTTTATCCCGAATACAATCAGGTTTTTGAAGATGCGAAGCACCCGTACGGACCCTGAGGATGTTACCTGGCAGAGTGCGTCCAAGGAGACGGGATACAGCAGATTCTCCACCACCACCCTCAGTACGGAGCTCGGAGCCACCACCAGCGCCGCAGTGTCCACATGGGATGAGCTCAGGGCCCGCAGAGCCGCCTGGGCCCTCTGAGGGGGACAGGGGGGATGAAGGATGAACAACGGAGGACAATCGTTGATACATGCGTGTGAACATGTGTTACCTCTTGGTTGGGGGAGTTGTCAGTTTTCAGCTCCTTGTGGTTGGAGAACTGGACAAAGACTGGTTGTTGTCGGATAATCGGCATCACTGTGGAGTAATAACCCACCATGTTCTGCGCCGCTTCCTCTGAGTTCATCTCCAAGAAGGCCTGGGGGGGGGGGGGGGAGAGAGATCAGTACAATACCATCAAACTCCCTCCACCGTGCCTCACTGTTTGACCTTTGTCACAGAGTAAAATGTAAATCATGTCGTTTATCTCCTCAGTAGCAAACAATGTTCCTCAAATCATCATTCTAGCTCAGGGCTATAAAAGTACAGCAAGTAAAGTAAAGTACAGCTACAGTACAGACACTACATAATCCAGCCACATGAACAATACCCCAGTGTGTGCAAGACAAAGGCTATTTTCATGAGCTGTTTGCTCATGAAAATCAGTATGATAACCAGTTTGCATGATGTGGCAGGTTTAATTACAACACATTCGTTCAAGGCAAACTTTAACTTTTTAAGTTTTAGAATCAAGTGTCATTATCATTCAAAGCTACATTTTGCATGCAGTCTCCGTTGTTTTTCTGGTTGTTGGCTTAAAAAATAACAGTCAAGCTTTTAACCTGGTTTTTGGCTTTCAGCATCAGCAGGTTGGTGACGTCGCCGAAAGGCAGGCCGAGGCTGATGACCTCGGTCTCTGTGATGTCGATGGGAAGCTTGCGTATGTGCAGGACCCTGGACGGCACGTTGGGACCCCTTAAGTCACCTTTGAACTTCTTGCTGTCATTGCCATTGGCTTCGAAACAAGAAAAGAAAAGTATTTCAAATAAATAAGCAACACGGGTGGCCGTGGTGCAGCGGTAGACCTCTGAATAGAAGATTGCAGGGTTTATTCCCGCCTTGCCCAACCATGTGTCGAAATGTCCTTGGCCAAGACATTGAACCCCACCTTGCCTCTGGCGGAAGGTTGACGCCAGTGTTCGGAGCGGCGCCGCCATTAGTGTTTGAATGTGCGTGTGAACGTGTTTGTGACTGTAAAGCGCTTTGGGCCTTTGAGGAAGGTAGAAAGCGCTATACAAGTATACGACATTTACCATTACCCATAACACACACTCGGACATTTTTATGAGACAAAAATAAAATAGTCCTTGGGATCGCTTCAGAGGTGTGCCACAAAGATCTATCCTGGGACCATTATCCTTTTTGATTTTTCAAACTAGTTTGCCACAAGAAATAAACTGATCTGATGTTACTTTTAGGTACTAACTGTGACATTTTTGTGCGTCATTCATTTTTTTAGTCAGAAAAACAAACTTCTTATATGAAACAAAAAGCAGGGATTTAATCAGCCAATTTCCTCTTGTCTATCCCCATCAGTTAGGGGGTGGGGGTTGTGTGTAGGTCTGAGGAGGGGGCTCTATTTGAATTTAAGTGTTCATTTTCATGTCATTTATTTTGTTTCGTCTTAATGTAAAGCACTTTGTGTTGGGCTTTTATAAAAAAAAGTGCTATAAATAAAGATTGATTTAATTTAATTGTATTAATTGGTTCAACAATCAAAGGACCCCCAGTATTATCACAGCCATCTTGGCTGATTGGTGAGAAGAGAGGAGGAGGAAGACACTAGATCTCCTTTAGATTCTGCTTGTGTTCACAGAGTGTGTTCTGACCTGTGGTGTTCATGATATACGGGCCGTTGGAGACGCTGGAGAAAAGTTCGTCAGATCCTCTCTGAGAAAAAAAAAAGCAAGCATGTTAACGGGGCTCTCAAGCTATATGATTTTGGTATAAAACAGGAAAGGCATATTCCAGAAAAAGACAGGAAAAAGATAAGAAATGAGGCCATTAGTCATGTATGTTGGTCAACATACATGTATCATGTAATGCACACATTTCTGGATTGAACCAAAAATAATATACCATATTTTTTGGATTACAAGTCGCATTTTTGTATAGTTTGGACAGGGCTGTGACTTATACTCAGGAGCAACATATGAGGTTATTTTTTAACCATAGATATATTATATATCATATATTAGTTATTTTGCCACTAATAACCGCTTGTCCTTTACTGGTTGTTTCCCACTGACAACCACTAGAGGGCACTGTAGATGTGTATGAGATTTTGCTACTGACAGCAACACAAAAGAAGAAGCACCATCCAAAACACACACGAAGGAGAAACGGATGGTTATCCACCTGAACAAAAGGTTTTGTCATTTGTATTGAGATATTATTATAATTTTTTTTCCCTTGGGAACCAGCAGTCTGGGTCACAGTGACATGGGAATACTGCTAAA
Source organism: Oryzias sinensis (assembly GCA_037389245.1). Taxonomy (NCBI): domain Eukaryota; kingdom Metazoa; phylum Chordata; class Actinopteri; order Beloniformes; family Adrianichthyidae; genus Oryzias; species Oryzias sinensis. Next base: position 7,646,068 of record CM074498.1, on the reverse strand, counting down.
AGCACCATCATTCATGTGCTCCTGCAGCACAGAAGGTAAGGATCGCAGTAAGAGAAGAAACAATAAAAACAGACACTGGATGATCTTATGAACCCAGACATGGAGGTATGTTTCCAGACGCTTTTGTAGAGCCCTTTAAGATAAATTAACCTGATCTCTCAACATCAGCCACAATTTTCTCTTCAACCCACTCCTTTTCAAGCACACTGTATTATTTTATGTCTTTTAAACCACTGTGTGTTGACTTTCTCATTTGTTTTGTGTTTGAAATAAACTAAACTTAAACTGAAACTATTAAATATTAAAAAAAAAAAAAAAAAATCAACCAAAGTATTTAGAAACATTTTCAATCAAAGTAGTTTCTGTTAACCAAGTTTCTTTTTGTGAGACTTTAAAATTGGGTAAGAACACATATTAAACCAGTAGAAGTGATTAAAGTAGCATATTGAGAGTATTACAATCCTGCCATGATTCCTCCTGGCGATCAGGCAGCACAATGTGCTTTCCTGTCATGACCACCTGAGGGGAGAGACTGACAGATCTGACTATTTTACAGTCAGCTGTAAACCTCCCAGGCTGAACAAAGACTGCATGGAGAAGGCCTCTCCTCAAAGCCCTGCAGCAGCAGCAGCAGCAGCAGCAGCAGCAGCAGCAGCAGCAGCAGCAGCAGCTCTGTTCACTTCCTCTTGGGTTTCTGCCACAGCCAGAAGCTGCCAGCAGGTGTCACTAAAGAGAACCTTTCTGCACACTTTCCTGCACAGGTTCAAAAACTATTGAGACTATTTTCCAGACTGGGCAACACCTTAAACGGCTAATGCTAGTCTGACACCCCCCCCCCCCCTTCTCTATCCCCCTTCACCCCCAGAACATAAAAAAGCAGAGGGAGGGGGGGAATTCCTGAGCTAAAGAGCTCAATAAAAACCAGATGCAGACAAATAGGCTGACCCCCATCAGCCGACATCGAGAAAGTTCATCCTCCGTGTGACCCGGCATTAACAGTTCCCAGCCAAATGCAGAAACCATTAAAAGAGAGTAGATTTAACCTTTCAGCTCCACAAAACTGCCACCCAAATATTGTCCTTTTGATAAAAAGTTGTTCATAAGTCACACAGACTTATTTGTCAGCATTGAAATGTGTTTTCTTTGAAGCCACTTCTGGTACACTTTAAGACAAACAAGTTTTATTATTAGGTTTCAAACATACAAATTCATAAAATTATAATTGAAATTTTCCCATTTGTTCAGTTTGACTCACAAATTGTGTAAAAACCTCTTTCATAACCAAACAACAGTGGTTGGAAAATGGAAATATTGTATATTTTGAATCGATTGAGCAGTTTTGGCAGCAATATCCAGTGAGAATTGCTGCATAAGCAAATACTCAAGACAGTTTTCAGTGTAGCTCTGCAAATTTAGGCCAAAGTCAGAGAACGCAGTTTGGATCCCAGACCCTGCAGTGTGATGAATGCCGATCCTCCTGACAGCACAGCTCATAGAAGAACAAATGCAGTCAGTCAGTCAGTCAAAGGTTGAAAGGCAAAGACACTTTGTTCTGAGTAAAGACTCAAGTTCACAAACAGATCTGAACAAACAGCAGGACTTTTGGAACAATGCTGGCTGGACGCGAGACCAAAGGATGGAGAGGTTGTCTTTAAAAAGACAGCTGAAGTACAAACAATGGAGAGGTTTGGGTTTGCTCTGCAGATCCTGGACCCAGCCACCCCCAGGTATTTATTTAGTCTGCCCGCCTGCTCTTCCTTTAACCAGAACTTCATCACTTTGACATGTAAAGGCAACAAACAATCGAAATGACTCAACAGGCATCTTCACCGGATATAAATACTATTACATAATTGAAAATGTATAGAATGTTGTTGCAACTTATTATGGAAAAGGCAGCTTCGAATTAGTTTTTGACAAAATGCATGAAACTTTGGTAAATGACCAAATCTAAGCCGCCTTTATTTCAGCTTTGAAGAGTCGATAAGAGACCAAAAGAAGCTCCAGTTTCATAATTACCCTTAAAAGAAGATGAGGTTTAAGGTTAACTTATCACCATGTTTTGGGAACACGGGAGCATTTCAGCTCAATGTCATTTAAGACGAGTCAAACCAGCTCAGACTCCAAGCTTCCCCAAAACCTAAACTCTAAATTAAAATAAAGAAACAGAATTTATCCAATAAATAACACATAAGGTATCCTAATATTTAACTCAATTCAATCTTATTTATGTAGCCTAATATTTACAACAATAGTCATCTCAATGGGCTTCATGCTGGTGATTGTGTAATAAACCTGAACCAATCCAAACCAATATTTAGACTATAGCAGCTTGTGCTTGTGGGTAAAAGGGCCCTTGGCTCAGCAACAACCCCTCTACTGACATGAGCAAACTTTGAGAGTTTTGGAAGGTCAACCTGTTATAGTTTAGGAATAACAAAAACCCCATCAACGCTTAAGCCACAATAATATTAATCACATGTATACAAATATTGACAGATGTTACACACCTTTTTCAGGTCACCTCTACTGGAACACCAAGTTAGATTTGAAATGTGGGCGGTTGTAATGCAGAGGTCACCCTCTGATCGGAAGGTCACGGGTTCGGTTTTGCTGGTGGTTACACGTTGCTTTGATACTGTGACTGTAAAGTCCTGTGGGCCTCAGTCAAAAAAGGATATATCCTCCTTTGGACCAGAGAAAAGGAATTTTGTTTAGTCAAGTTTTTTTTTTTCTTCAATCCACCAAAAACTACAATTCCCTGAATGAAATGCCAATTCACTGAATGAGGACATTTGGGGCTTTCCAATGACCAGATGTGAAGGGAGGGGGGGGGCGCCCCCCCCATGAGCCCCAAATGTCCTCATTCAGTAGTATGCAGTGGTTGGAGGATACCTTAAAGTTGATGCATCTGAGATGGTAGCACGGCGACACAAACCAAGACTTGTACCAATAGTTTTGAATGAAAAAATTCAAGTAACTTTTGACAGTTTTAAAATAAACTCCTCAGTTGCCCCACAGAGGATTTCCGGGCATCATCGAGGAGCAGAAGCAGGGGGCGCTGCAGAAGGCCCGGCTCCTATTTTTCGTCGTGCATTTGCATGTTTCCACAGATCCGTTTCAGGCTTGTTGGGAGTTCTCTTATTGAGAAACCTGAGCGGACGTTTTCTTATCTGAACAAAGCCGCTCCGATCTCCTTACCGATCCTCGCATGAATAATCCAAAACGGCAGAAACCCGAGCGATGCTCTGCACTGACCCCCCCCCCCCGCCCTCCAGCCCCGCCTCTATCTGCAGCTCCAACTCTGCTGCTGGCTGACAGCTGCTGATCGGACCCGGCCGGCACACGCAGACAAAATAAAAGCCTCCATCAGTGGCTTCACAAAAATGAAACAAAAAAAAATAAAAAACGAACCGAACAGAGTAGATTTTTGACAGACAGTCTAAATCCAGACTAAAAAAAAACAGCTGAGATGCTCCGTAATGTGAAACAAACACGCCCTTTCATTTTTAATCATTGTACTTTATTCTTTTCTAAAGCGCTGATTCTCCATCAGAACATTTACAACCAGAAGAACTGCTATTGCAAACGATTTAACGCTTTAATCGCTTTTGATACTTTAAAGCTCCAGTGACCTCAAATGAAGATGAGTTTGATACTTCCAAGCTGGTTTGTGAAGGCAGCTCTGCTTCAGCAGGAAAAATACGACAGAATTATGGAGGCAGGTAATGAGATAAGACTTCAGCAGCCTGACTTTCTGTCATTGGGTTCTAATGAGATTACTCTGAGCAGATATCATTTTCCAAAGGAAAATTACAGATTGGCGTGAGTGACTGACTGCATATATAATCTGGGTCAAACTTCTCACATCAAGGCTGGATTTCTGCAGAGCATCCTGGACTTTTCCAGACCTACAACCTCTCTTTTCCCCATGTTGTCTTTTCCTTGTCAGATTACCAGCAACCGTTTCTGTAACCGTCTCTTTAAGGGGAGCTGGGGAGGTTTCGGTCGACTCGCCTGAGGTCACAGGAGGGGACGGGAGGTGTGCGATTCCGCCTTCAGCGCTTCCTGCTCCCAAATCCTGCTCTGTGCCTTCATGGCTTTCATTCGTCAGCAAATTTGAAAACACATGAGTGAATGTCATCCAGCGGCTCAGGGAGGGAAAATTTAAAAATAAGGAGGAAAAAAATAATAAAAAGAAAATAGTTAACAATTTCGTCAAGACAAAATAAATAAATGCTGTGTCCGAAGTCCCACCCTGACCTCTAACTGCTATAAAACTATATAGTGCTCTAGATTTTAAAAGAAATTGGGACACCATGGTCGCATTTGTTTTTTAACGGCAAATATGACGTCATCGATATCACAAAGTTAAAATCTAGTTCAGGCGAGCGTTTTGCGACGACCATTTATGAATCCACTGTCTTCTGAAGATGAAAATGTTGATGGTTTATTATAAAAATACATTCAAATACTTTCTCGCAAAAATTGCTCAAACGCAATGCATTGTGGTCTATATTCGCCCATCTAGTGAGCAGCAACGCACACTTGTTTTTGCAGAAACATTTGGGAAATTTCTAGGCTACTTGATTTTGGGATTGTAGATTTGGACAGCACTAGAAAATGGCGAACGCACTATATAGGGCACTATATAGTGCGTAGGGAGGGAACTCAAACACAGCAAAACTGTTTAATATTTGTGCTTGAGGTTAACGTTTCCTACCAAACTGTCCAAATGATCCCCCAAAATTGTCATCATAAAATTGTCTTAAAAGTCTTTTCACTGAGATGAAAATATTTACGGTGATGTATCACACCAGGGTAGTTTGTAAGGAAAACAACGTTGGGAAGCTCTTCCAAAGCAGCACGTCCTGGTTAACACACCTGTAACACCTTGACAGCATTAGATTACACCAAAGGCTCCTGACTCCATCACTATGGATCAAGACGCCCTGAGGTGGAAACTTCTACCCAATCCGTGTTTTTCAAGAGGTTTTACATGACATGATTTTAATTGACACAACAGACTAGATCAATGGATTTCAGGCCCCCAACATTCTGTTTTAATTCCACATGCTTTTGTTTGTTCCGTCCTCCATGTACATGACACCTAGACCTGGGCTACCCAAGCCCGGTCCTGGAGATCCTTCACCCTGCCGGTTTTTCCGGGTGTCTCCTTATTCGCGCCAGATTTACCAGATTTGCGCGGCTTTGACATTTCGCGTCATATCTCTTCCAACTGTAGGTGGTGGACATGCAGTATGGTAAACAGTAGTGTATGTGCGTTCAAGAATCCACGTTTGGGGCGTTTTTTGAACGTCCGACACGTGAATCTTGTGTACAGTATTTCACTTTATATTTAAAAGCCCAAGCTTACACAGAAATTAATGTAAAGCCGGGTTTAAAAATATGTGTCTTTTATTGTTTTATTTTCTAATCAAGACAGTTGTTTTAGAGGGAGTCAAAATATTTTAACGTTCTTATAGCTCAAATGTGTGGATCATTGGGGGCGTGGTTTATTTGTTTGACTGACTCGACAAAACTATTTTGTACCACACATGCCGTCCTTCCATTTTAGGAATATTTGTTAATGTGGGCGGAGTAAATATGCATTTTCATTTTTTAGGCTCCATGTCCTTCATTCAGAAGCATATTGGTTGTGTCAGATATTATCAGTCATATATATAAATATACATATATCTATATATCTATAGATAGATATATGTGTGTGTGTGTGTGATTATATTTATATGTGATTCCTTGCAGTGCATGTATTTTTTAACTGGCTTTATTGGACTAAATTAATGACAGAATGAACTGTGGATCAGCCACCCACTAAAGCAATAAGCAGCGGTTTAACTTCATTTCTGAATCTCCAGGTCTGAAAATCTCACCTAAAATGTCCAAAATCTTGAAAGCGTGAATGAATGCAGCGGGATGGCAGAGCAGCCAGCAGGCCGGACGGAGGCTTTCAGAGACCTGACACATGGCTGAAAGTCCGCCTGACCGAGCGACTGCATCCTGCAGAAGCAGCTGCGTGCTCCTTTTAGAGCGCATGTTGTTGCATAATGTGATTATTCTCTGACTTTCAGTGGAAAGTGATTTGAAGGCAAATTACAGCGGGAGTTTGGGCCTCCAGCAGCCACAAACAAGAGGAACCGGTGATGGCAGGGAAAGTCTGAACTGCTCCCACGCTGCACTTTCAGCAGTCATGACGGCCACAGCAGCAAACAAAGCAGCAAACCAGTCTGAAGGAGGAAGAGGAGGAGGAGGAGGAGGAGGAGGAGGAGGAGGAAGCAGAGGTGCCTACCTTAGTACCAACTGTTAAATCTTGGTGGACACTGCTGTGAAGAAAAGACAGCGTGTTAGAAGCAGCAGGGAGAAAAACTCAAAAAACAACAACAAAACTAAGGGGAAAAATTAAAGGGAAAAACTATGAGGCTGCAGAGATGTGTGAGGAGATGGAGGGAGAAGCCGCGAGAAAACAAACCCAGGAGGAGAGCAAGAGACAGATCAGGTGATTAAAGGGATTTCAAACAAAGCAGGGCTGCGGCTAACAAGCTCACTTAAACCTGCAGGACTTGGTAAAGGTTCCTGTCACATGATCTGCTGCCACACAGGAAGTGAGTTTACAGCGATTATGTCTTGTAATTGGACCATCATGTTATGACAATACGGATTTACTATAATGTGATTCTGACCGATAGGAACTACTACTGTAGCATTTTTAGTTCAAATCCATTTTATGGACTGAAAGCGCGTTTCTGACCTTCAAAAAAAGGTGTTTTTCCCCTCCCTGGGATGTTGTTTTAATCTCTCGTTACCCGACTCCTTTTATCCGAATTATTCATGATCCTTTTCTACAGAAGCATTTATTGATGTTGGAGAAATGTTATCTTTGGTAGATTTAAAGAAGAAATCTTTTTCTACATCTTCAGAGCAATTACCATACATGAGACTGAATCTGATAAGCAGCACACTGATGCAGAATGCATCTTCGTACCCATCTGGGGGTGAAAATAAGCCAATGTTCCAGCTCACCTGCCCTCACCCTAAGGATACATTCACATCGCCCTCAGCAACATGCGTTTAAGGGACTATTTTCAAATAAAAACTCTTAAAACTTTTGTATTACCGCAAGTTTTTAATACAGTTTTCTGGCTCTACGTATGAAACGAGCGGCCATTGAACGTTGAAAGTCAGGCGAACTATGACTAATCAGGGATTCGGATTTGGTAGTGACATATGGAATGTGTCCTTTTTCAATTGATGGAAGTGCCAACCGTTTGTAAATTGATCATCGAGGGGAAATCAATAATTGTGGTTTGTCCCCAGTGGGAGTTACATGACACAAAGTATTTCATAAAGATTTGCACCGCTTCCACATTTCGCACCAAACCTCTTCCAAATGCGAGTTCGTGCTGTAGTGGCGGGTAGCGACAGACCAGTGTGAACACTGTGCGCTAAAAGCACACTTCCAGAGATCCGCCAGCACAAGAACAGAACCCAAACAGCTAGAATTTTGTGAAATTATAGTTTTCATTTTTTTTTTAAATGGTTCCAAAACAGCAGCGTCTGCAACTCTGTAACAACTAGACAATTTAAATGTCTGTATCTGATCAACGTGGAGATCTGACACCAACAGCAATACAAAGACATGAGTGGATCATTTGTCTACAGGCGTTGCATCAGAATGGAGCAGAGCAGGGAGTTGCAGGTTGCCATTGCAGGTTTTACGTCAGTTACGAGCTTTTTCAAACAGCATTCTTTCGTCTGCTCCCGATTCACAACAATTTGAATAAAGTAATACACAGAAACGCAATTTTAAGACGTAACCTCTTTAAATTAAAAAAATAAAGAAAAATGGCACAAGAACGTGTTAAAAACACCAAAAACACAGATTTTGTCAGGGTCTTTAATGGATACGTCCAGTTTGGACCATTTGAGTTAATATAGATGTAAATAGAAAAAACCATAAGCGTCCATAAACACATAAATGAAGTAGAGTCCTCCTGATAGACTGGCAACGTAGCATCACTGTCAGCCATTTAAGACCAAAATATATTTAAATTGAAGAAAAACCTTTCCAACAGAGCTGTGCATCAACAGGATGACATAAACATGTGACAAAATACATTATGCCCAGTTTTTATAATGATGCACATTGAGCAAAAGCCTGACAGTTTTGTAAAAAACAATTAATAAAAAAACTCAACCTGGACAACCTTTTCCAAAGTTTTAACACCTACAATGTCAAAGTTCATAACCAGTACAAAAAGTAATGTGAATAAAGCTGCTCAAACTATAAGTTCATCTATAGGATTCCACATAGATTGGACTTTTAGTCAACTCAGTGTTTTTTTTGCACCAACTCAACCGCGTTTGTCTGCAAACAAAAGCCACTAACACAAAACCTGGGAGTTGCAAACTCATAAAACTCTAACAGGATATTAAAAGAAATACACAGCACAGTGGAGGAAGTGATGAAGCTTTAAAAAAAAACAAAAAAAAGCCTGGCACACCAACCAGCGGCTGAAGTCAGCCAGAAACCGGCTGATCAACTGGAATCCAGCGAGGGGAGGAGGAGGAGGACCCCTGAGGGCAAAGGAGTCTTGACGAAGCACGAAGATTCACCTGAACAACACGAAAGTAATCCGACTGATCCTGAACAGGTAGAAGGACACGGAAGCCTGTTTCCACAAGTTTGACGAGGATCCCAAAACCCTCAGAAACTATTCAAAAGCAGTTATTTAGCTTTAAATAAGGGGGTTTACTGAATTACAAAGTTTATGTACGACTTTAAGGCTTTTTTTTTTTCAAATTAGGCCATTAAAAAAAAGACTGATGAGGGAATACCTGAATAAAGAAAGGTATTTCCCTATATCTTCCTAAAATCTGTTTTCTTGTTTATAGAAAAAAAATTTGATTTACAAAACCACAAGATTTAAGCGTCATTGTCATACGCGCTGCTAGAAGATCAATGTAGTATCTGCATCACCATTGGCTAACCTTTCCCTTAAAGCCCCTAAAGATCAGGAAGCCCACCCCCATTTCCCATCATCCATGAGTTTACATGTTCTCCCACTAGCTTACAGCTCCAACCGACATTATTGGAGCAACAAAAAATGGAGCAAACCAGCCTTACACTTCTGATGAGGAAAATAAAGACATACATGAATGCGTCAGTACAGAGCGGAGCATGGTGGGCGTGGCTTGCCGCAGTAGCTTCTACGTCACACAAGCAGGCTTGTTCCAACTTTTATTTGGCACCTGCTCTCGATTCACAATTATTTGGATAAAGAAATACTCAGAAATGCAATTTAAAGGTTGTCTTTATATGTGCCCTCCATCATCATGAGAAAGATGCCACAAGAACAAGTTAAAACACCATTTTCATCGGAATGTGGGTCCAGATGGAAACACGTCATCTGGTTTTAAAAATAAAAAATGAATTTTTAAAATATATTTTTCTACTATTACCAATTTATTTATACGTTGACATTTTTCTTCAAAAGAAAAAAAGAAGGGTGAGGGGTCAACAGGTCCTTCAGGCACCTTAGCGGACGGTCGAAGCGAACTCCAGCTAGAAAAGCGCCGTTTAACGATCTCAGCTCCACAAACCTGCTGCGACCTGAGCCTCGCGCTCCTAACTCCCCAGTCAGAGCCGCTCCTTCATTCGGGCCCTAGTCAGCGCTTCGTGTTAACCCCTGCACCGTTTTAATCTGCGCAGGAAAAAACTGAATCACAGGAAAGTTACTTCCGTCCTCTCTCTCTCTGGGCTTATAAAGCAGCAGTTTCGAAGGTTTCCAGCGTCATTTCGAAGCAGCATTTTGTGAATTAATAAATTTAGATGTGTTTGAGCGCGCAGACTTCTTTTATTCGGCTCAACTTGGTCCGGATGTGTTTGTTTTGATCAAAACCATCATGGGAAGGCTTCCCGATCAAGCGCAGCGCGGTGGGCGTGAGAGCGCCGCAGAGCTCCGCTGAAGTTACATCTGCTGCTAGTGCTACGTGTCTATAGATTTCTCTTTCACGCAACTGACATCTGAAAACCTGTACTTTCTTCACAAAGGGTCCCTTCGTGCGAACTGCGTCCCGTTTAACGACCGCATTGCATTTTTTTGTTTTGTTTGCTGATCCCTGTGATAGGCTCGGTATGAGGCTAACAGCTAACACAGCTAGCCCAGCTTCCTGCTCCGAAACCTACATATTTTTAATCGACAAACAGCCGATGATGTACTCTGAAAAAACACTGTTGTCCAATACGTAAACATATCAGCGTTCTTAACTGGAAATTAAAAAAAAAAAGCCGTAAACTGCAGAACGCTAAAATATAAAAGAAAATCATAGGAATTAACTCACCCGTCCATTGCACAACACGGAACTGCGAAGCAACAGGTTCCAGCCAGCGGCCGCGGGACGCCCCGTCCACTGCACATATAACCCAACAAAATGGAGTCCTGCTGCAGAAATTCATTTGATTGGCTGGCTCTCGATGATTATGGGCGTTCCCGGGTAAGGCTGCACGTTGATTGGTTAGAGGGTAACAACAAAGAGATGAGATTCCAGAGGACAAAGATTGTTTATGAGAAAGATGAATGCCTACAACAAGAAAAAACAAAGTGCGATTTTCCGTCTGGGTGGTGGGCGTTGTCCTGATGGGATTCAAATTGTTTGATAAAATAATAAAAACAATTAATAATAACAACAATTATAGACCTTGATTGACTTGATAAACTAAAATAAAAAGCAAAAATATACTGTATTAATAAAAATAAAACTACATATAGAGAATGGTTGTAAGGCAAAAATTTGCACATTTAAAACGTGAATACTTCTACAAAACAAGTCCAGACTTCATAAGGATACATAGACATAGGGTACTTAGGACTGTAGACTGTATAAGATAACTCTTTTATGAAGTCAATGTACCAGCCAGTCGTCAAAAAACAAAACAAAAAAAAACATTTTTTTAATTATGGTTAGACACTTATTCGCTGATTAATTTTGACTATTTATTAATCATTTATTTCTTGTTTGGTCATATGTTAATATATTTTTATGTTTAAAATTATATATGTAAAAGAAAAAATGTACTCTGCAACTCTGCTATTTCCACCATAACTTTTAAAATGACCATGTAACAATTTGTCCTGGTAAGCAGTTCGACTGAGAATCGCCAGCTGAGGTCTTTGTCTGCTGATCGGGTTTCTTTCTCTCTGCTGGACTTGTGTTGTGTCACAAGTTGATGAATAATTCCTCTACAGTGCTGATTTTTAGGAAATGAGTCCCTGTGCTTGGAGGTGATTCACTCACAAATAATTCAGCAGATGCACACTAAATGTAGATTTTTGGACAATTCTCACGCATTTTTCTATTGCTAAAGGGTTCGTTATTTAGTATGAGGGCTGCACAGTTAAACAGTGTTGTCAGATAAAGTTGCTAACTCCCACTAAAGATTTTAAAAATAATTTTAAAAATGTTACCATCTAACAAGATGTTCCTTTCATAATTCATATTTGATTTTGTCAGGTTATTTTCATTTATCCTCATTAAAGGGTTTTTAAAAGTCAAACTCTTGCTGCCTTGCTGTGCTGTATAGGGAAGATGTTTTCCTTTCCTCTTTTTTGTTTTGGGTTTGAAGTATTCTCTGTGGGGGGAAAAAACAAGTGTATACACTTCTGAATTAAAGTCTAATGCACTCTGGTTAACAAAAAAATGGTGTGCCGTCTGTTGTTTGAGTGGATGTAATTTTCTTGTTTTGTACTCCAAAAACATTTATAGGTTGAATTAATTTGATTGGTGATGATTTGGCTAATATTAGATTTAGTCCTGTGTGCCTCTGGGTATGACAATGGCGTTGTTTTCTTATTGCATTAATTATGTTGCCGGTTTTTATTTTCTTCTCATGTTCAACAAATTATTATTACTATTATTATTGTTGTTAACGTTGGTAGTAGTAGTAGTAGTAGTAGTAGTAGTAGTAGAAGTAGTAGTAGTAGTAGTAGTAGTAGCAGTAAATTTCAGAATTGTTGCTTCCACGTCACTCTTGTGAGTTCCACTCCACACCACTTGGGGCGATAGTTTACCAGCGAAAACAGAAGAAACAAAGGAGTGAACTCGTCTCCCATTGGTCTGGCGGACAGAAAAGCAATCTTCTCATTGGCTAACTGAGCTGCCCCGCCATTGAAGCCCGTAAACAGCGCCAAACCAAACACTGCCCAACTTTTGTTTGTTTTTTGTCAACTGGTTTTCTGGTTAAATGTAGCAAGTTGAGCCTGTCAATGAGTTAAGAAAAACAGTTTAAGAGGCCGTGACGTTATATCCTGTAACCATAGTGACGTGTAGAAGCTCGTCTCGTGAGTGAAGCAAACCCGGCGGGACACACAGATGTTTGACTGAGGCGCTGGCGAACGGTCGGGAGCTAACGTCAGCGTCTTCGGTCTGTTCTCACCGCTCCCTTGAAGGCTCCGGCAGGAATGAGCTGTCCAGTGAAGCTCCAGGCTCTGCCCAGCAGTGTCTTCGATAAGATTGTTACGCCGGAAAATGTGCGAGTTAGGTGAGTGAAGCGCTAGCAAACATGCTAACCTTTAGCAAACTCATACTATTCAACTATACTTACATTTTTTCTTTATTCTATCTATATATTGTACATTTAAAATCAATCCAGTTAGTATACTTTTTATAGTACACATACATGGTCAATAGTAGACTTGCAGTACTTATACTCAAGTATACCACTTGAAACAACTTCAACAAGTGTACTACTTTTTGCTATAAGGGACATAGGAGCTGTTGAGATCATTGATACTAAATGATAGACCTAAGGTGTTCATAGAACATTAAATGTTACTAGATAATATAAAAAGTAGTTTATAGAACCGAAACTCTTCCTGTAGAATGGTCATACCAAGACAAGAAGTGTATTCAAGTTCTTGAACACTGAACTGATATATCTTGTTTTTTATTAAGCAGCTCCAATCACAAACTCCTGTTCTTCTCTTGTTACTCAGATCATCTGTGAGTTCACTCTCCCAGCTGAGTTTCCCTAAATCCAGATCAGCTCTGTGGGACGGTACACCTGCCGGAGAAAAACTCCACCTCCAGCTGTGCTCCCACAGGTAAGCACACACCTGACTGAGAGCCAGAAATATTGCTTGTCTGTTGGTGACCAAATACTTTTTCCACAATAATTTGCACTCAAAAAATTTTATTTAAAAATCAGATGATGTGATTTCTGGATCTTCTCATTTTGTCTTTCATAGGTGAGGTATACCTATCTAACTTGCACAATTGGTACTTTTTTACCCCACTGTAATCATAGTTAAAAGACTGAAAATATATCAAAATGTGATCGGAGTGGGAAGTATGACTCCTGTTTTACATGTGTTTATATATCCAAACGCTACACTGTCTGAGACCTATTCGTCCACTTTTTAATGCACACTTTAAAAATGTCAGCAGATTGGTTTAAACAAAGCTCTTTTTTTTACTGTCTGAAGCGCCAGTATCTGAAAGTAGGACCCTCAAAATGTTCCTGAATGCATTCAGAAGCAGTTTAGAAGTTTGATGTCAGTGATATTTTACTCTCATCCAGCGTCGAGGGTCCCTGACAGGAGACTGTTTCTCTGCAGGAAGCTTCATCTGGTGCTGCAGGAAAAAACTCTGCGTTTGGCCCAGCGGCATGCCCGCCACAGCAACAAACCCCGCCTTCACTTTTTCCTCTTGGGATCAGTGTCAGTTGATGCAGGTCGGACAGGTCGCCTTCATGTTTGTTCTGAAGACAGACGGGTTCTGTGTTTAGTGGTGTTTAAATCCAGCGGTCTGTTGTCTTCGCTCTAGATGAAGAGGGTATCACAGTCACTTTGGACCGCTTCGATCCTGGCCGGGATCAGGGTGGAGGCTCAGGCCCGGTTCCATCAACAGTTCTTCCCGGTGATGTTGCGGTTCCCTGCTTGTTCTCCGATCGGCCGGAGCCGATGCCTGAAGCTGTCATCCATTCAGAGACAGAGTTTCATCAGTGCTTCAAAGTAAGCAGATAGTTGTCCCTCCTTCACCCCCGTGTGCTTTTTTAAAATTTTGATCTCGTATATTCTCTTTTTATTTCATCTTGTGCTTCAAAACATATTTGAAAATAATCTAAAAATAAATTATATTTATTTAAAATTCAAAAATATTCTCAATCTTTTTGAAATATTAATTTGAAACAAATATTTATTTCAGTTTAAAATATGATACAGCCAGATCAGGCTATTAGAAAGTTTTCTGCTTTTTTTTTTAATCTTAAAGTGCTGCAGACAGATGAACACAAAGAAAATGAAGAACATAATCAAAGAAATGAGAGACGGGATGGAAATAGAAAGCTGAGTCATTGCATTTGGATTGGCATCTGTCTGGAACAACTCCTCTGGGTGGCGCTGTTTCAGGTGCTGCAGCATGCAGTGAGCAGCAGGCAGACTCTGGATCTGTCTCAGTTGCTAAAGATCCGAGCTCGAATCATCTGCTCGCATCAGTCCGATGCCGCTGTCTTTAGTCTCAGTTGGCTGGTCGTCTGTCCAGCCATGAGCGTCGACATCCAGCCGGTCCGACCCGTTCCCATCATCCCCACGGCTCTACTGAGGAGTCTGACCGGCGCTGGCCGGCCCGCTCAGCATTCTAGCCAGCAGAGAGGGTGAGTCCTCTGCAGAGATCACGCTGCTTCTGTTGGACTTGTCACGGTTTTCCTCTGACAGACCGTGTTCCGAACAGATTTCTGACCATGGACCAAACCCGGAAGCTGGTCCTTCTACTGGAGTCCGATCCCAAAGCCTCCAGCCTGCCGCTTGTTGGACTGTAAGCTGCCATGTTCTCTGTTTTTCTGATTCACAGTGTTGATTGTTCATTTAACAGGAAGTCATTGAGTGTGCAGAGGTGGAAGCATCTAAAATACAGAAGAAACAAGTGCAGCTCAAACAGTTTTTCAAATTATTTAAAGGTTTTTACAATAAAATCGATAATTGAAGGCACTGGTAACAAATGACTTTGATTTTAAGTTGCCATACTGGAAAACATTGCATGTGTCAAATTAAACTTAATAAAGCTATCACCCTAAAACAATGCTTTTACTTCATGTTATTAACTTTGTGATCATTTGCTTGGCTTTCTCGTCCTGTGTCAGGTGGATGAGTGGGATTACCCACGTCTACAACCCTCAGGTGTGGGTGTGCAGCCTGAGGTTTATGTTTGGCTCCAGTATCCAGGACCGGTGAGGGCGGCTGCAGAAACCGCTGCGTTTGTAAGACGTCAAAGTGTGTGTCCCCACCAACCGTCTGCTGTGTTCCAGGGTGCTGTCTGAGAGCGGCTGCTTCCTCCTCGTTGTGTTTGGCTCCACCCACAGAGCTCCACAGTTCTTCCAGTGTCGAGGCTCCAGCACTGGACCGCAGCTGGAATGTCAGATTCTAACCAGCACTCAGTCTGTGACACTGTACCAGGTAACGACACGCGGCGGGTCAGATGAGGTTACTGCTGTGTTCGGTTTAATCCTGCAACAAAAATGTGAGAAACGCGTGAACTTTGAACAATTTTGTCTTCCACCACCTTTCTTTGGAAGACAAAGGGAGTCAGTCGAAAAGTAGCTGAATTGTTTAAAAAGAAATTTTCAAAGCAAATTTTTAATTTTATATGAAAAGTTTAAAAAAGTTTAAAGGATTAGAACAATGCTAAATTACTTTTTAAAAAGGTAAATTGTGAAACTGCTGTTCTGCCTAAAGCAGGGCTGCTGATTCTTGGTCCTTGAGATCTACCACCCTGACTGTTGGAGTGCGTCTTTAAATCATTGTATTTCATTCCAAATTAAAATCAGAAGTCTATAATAGGACAATTAGAAAAATACAAAAAAAGGAAAGTTTACTAAACTGAATAGAAACATTCTGGAATGTTGCTGAATGAACATGTGACGCCATAGTGGAGATGTTTGGAACATCACATTGACATAAATGTGGTCCAGAAAGTGTGTTGTAAGACTTCATGTGCAGAAATCAATGTTTACAATCCTCAATGTACGGATGGAATTGTGTACAGCTGCTCAGTGGGCTGCCATGAGACTGAAAGGTTGTGAGTTTAAATCCAGGCCGACTCTTAATGTTGACTCCCTGGATTTGGGGGTTAAACCACCAAATGGTTCCCTAGTGTGGCTGTGTCTGCAGCTCACAGCTCCTTCAGGGAATAGGTCAAAAGCAGAGAACAAATTTCACACACGTAGCTGATGGGACTGTAATTATTATTTTTTTTACTTTAGCAGGTGGTTCCAGCGGATGGTCGGGTTCTGCGCTGTGAGCTGGGTTCAGAGGTTCACAGCAGGCAGGCAGAGGTCTTCAGAGCAGCTCAGCGTTCCTTCAGCAGGTCTGAACTTTCACCGTTATGCGACTGATCAGCACCGTCTTAAGGCGATGGTCCAGCTCACCATTCTGTGTCCCCAGCTCGCCCCCACCAGCAGCCGGGCTCTCTGTAAGTGATCAGGACTCTGGAGTGGAAGATGAGGACCTGTCGCCCCGGCCGTCTCCGAACCCCCACCTACCTGCTCCACAGGTCAGGGGTCAGCTTGTCTGGAATTCTCTCTGTACTTTCGATTCCCCACCAAATCTCCAGTTTTGCTGCTTTTACCCTGAAATCTGTGATATTGTAATTACATTTAACAAAGTCCGACTGAACTTAGTGATTTCTTTTGTCTTCTGCTGAGTCTATGAGTAAAAGCGTTTTCTCCTCTTCACCTCCTCATCCTTGGTGTTTGTCGTCTCAGACTCGCAGGGTGCAGCCGTCTGTCCCAGAACTCTCTCTGCTTGTTGACGGCAGCTTCTCCTTTAACCAGAACAAGGAGCCTGACCCCGCCGCCAGACCGTCTCCGCTTGAGAGCAAGACCACTGCTCCTGCCACCTCCTCCTTGGCCTCTACTTCTGCTCCACACCTCCACAGCACTCCGAACTCAAACATTCACCAGCAGTGCACTTGTTGTTCCACCCACGCCTACAGCTGCACCTCCATCCACCCCTCCCCAACCCTTCCTCCTGCAGCTCCAACTCCTTCCCATCTTCAAACTTCTCCTAAAGTTTCTTCTGCTCCATCTCCTTCCACCCCCCATCAAAAACCAGTTTGTTCCCGCCCTGGTTTTCAACGCCCTCCGGCCTATCAGCTCACTCCTCCACCCATGGAGTCGAACTGTCCTCGTCCTCAATCCCATCAGCAAACTCATCCTCCTCCTAACCACTACTCTGCAGTGCCTCAGAAATCCTCCCATCATCACTCTCCTCCTCCTCTTCATCAACCTCCAGGTCCTTCCCTCCTTTCCTCCAGCCAGAAAGCTCTTCAGCCGTCCCCCTGTTCTCCTCCTCCTCCTGCCTTCACCAGCCAACATGTCTTTCCATCCCCTTCTATTCCTGCGCCTCCTCTACCCTCTTCCAGCTGCTCCAATTCCGTTGCCCCACCCTCCCACACTTCTCCTCCCTCCCCCTGTCCTGCTGCTCCTCTCTCCTGCCTCCCTCCTGCTCCTCCCTGCCACTGCTGCCCCCATCCTCCTCTCTCTAACCCAGCACTAGGAGCAGACTCCCTGTCTCCCTCTTGGCTCCCACGCCCCGCCTGTGTGAATCGATGCTGTGATTTGATGTCGGGCGTCGCTCCATCGGACGCCTACCAGCTGCTCCTCCACCAGGACCGCCAGCTGCGCCTCCTGCAGGCTCAGGTTTGAGTCTCAGCTTGTTACATCAAACAGCAACATGAGCAAAGAATAAAAAGAAGAACATTTATGAAATAACCCGACAGGCTGCTCGGTAAAAATGTCTGTCTAAGCCAGCAGGGGGCAGAACTGATCAGGTTTGGGAAACTTTTTTCTTATAGAACCCCCTGAAGTCAGTTTGAACCGAAGATCTGCAGAAGCTGTAAAAACAGGAATCTTTTAAAGCTTTCTTTTAGATGTTTCCGTTTCATAAAGTAATGTTAGAGAAGCAGAGCAGCAAAAGTGTGAAAATGGACCATCATGCACTGCAGCAGCAGCTCTTTTCTGTGATTGAAACATGTGGATTTCAGCTTGTGTCTCAATTCCTACCATGTGTCGTTGCGGTGCAGGTCCAGATGCTGCTGGAAGCTCAAAAGAAACTGCAGGTCAACACTCAGACGTCCAGAAGCACAACCAGCGTCGCCGTGGAGACAGGTGAGTGTTTCCTGGCCTACTGCATCACCTGACTGAAGGGCCTTGGTGGTTCTCATCACACTGCTGTCTTCAGGTGCCAGTCTGTTCTGGGGGAGCGGTCCTGAACAGCCTCCCTCTCATCGGGATAACGCCTCCTCCCCACCCAAACTGCCCACCCCATCATCATCATCATCCAGCTCCCCAACCTCATCACATGACCCCTGTGAGAGGAGACCTGTGGGAGGAGCTGAGAATGGTGACATCACAAGTCAGGAAGCACCGTCCTCCCCTCTAGTTCAGCACAGGTGAGTGAACTGGTTTGCCTTTAATGGAGCGCTGTAGTTCAGCAAACACAACTAAAGAGAGGAATTACAATTAGGCCTTTGATGTAAGGGTTTTGGGCTTCTGTAAGGTTTTTTTTATCCCCTGTCATCACGAAAGTCTGTCTGCAAAGAAATTCTATTTAAAATGTAAACTTCAGCAGTGATCCATCCATCTTTTATTCTGGATGTTTGAAGGAAGTTTTTGTGTTTTAATGGAAATACAAGCTTTAAAAAACCTGAAAAATGTGTTTTATTGTGTTTGAACAGACAGTAAAGTATTCAACCAAATGATGATCTTACAAACATCACAGGAGAAAACTTGTCTCCAAGCAAAGCAGAAATGTTTTGAAGGAAATGAGTCATAAAGTTTTGAAAATGTTGTAGTCTTTGGAAATGAATCATTTTCTTCTCTGTTCAGCCTCAGTGGTTTACAGAGTCCAGTTCTGGGAGAAAGTGTCAGCATGTATGCACCCAGAGACGAGCAGCAGAGCTTCTACAAGAACCTCATGGTACTGCATCTTTTCAGACACTTAATGCTCAGAACCAGGCGGATCAAGTCTGAGCTTTCTTCTGACTGACAAATATTCGTTTCAGGGATTTTCCATGTTTTGCAGTATAACTGTTCTTATTTGTGAATCATGATTATGTTTTTGTGGAGGAAATCCCTGATCCCCGTTTGTCCTCAGACTCAGCTCCACAGTCGGCTCCAGGAATCAGACGACAAACAGGAAGTGGAGGAAGATTCCAGGAGGAAGAGTCAGCCCTCCTCTGACCACTCCCACTCTTCCTCATCGGCCTCCTCATCCTCATCCCAGAAGAAAAAGCTGCAGCTTCGGGAAAGAGACCCGGTGGTCACAGCCACCGTTCGGCAGCTGCAGCAGCTCGGAGTGGAGGTGGACGAGGCAGACGTGATGGAGTCTGACAAAGACAGACTCAAAGCCGTTCAGAGCGCCAGGTACTGAATTCAACTGAAGACTCAAAAACACTTTTTAAAAAGTTTACTGGGAAGTTAAATACAAAGGGTTGGTTAGGCTAAAAAAACCTAATTAGCTTTATATATATATATATTTTTTCTCAACGGGGATTGCAAGAGGAATAACAAGTTGCCAACAAGGAACTTTAGTCTCGGTTAATTTTCAATATTTCCTACTCTGATCAATCGTAACAGCATTTCTAGTAGTCTTTTAATTATGAATTTGCCATTTTTAGCCTAAATAAATTTTAAGAGTGTAGAGTGACTGGAGTTCATCAGAAAATCACTTCTGAGTTGTGGGCTGGGCCATTGACACTTAGTAACCCCAACGCCCTTTCTATCATCCATCTGTTTACCTGCTCTCCTGCTAGCTTACAGCCCCTCACTACCCCAGGCTAACATTAGCAGTGCAACAAAAATGGTGGAAATATTTTAACCAGGTGCTAACTACTTAAGCAGAACAAAGACACACATGGATCTAGTTGTCTACATGTGGATGCATCAGAATAGAGCAGAGCAGGGGGCTCGTGGGCTGCTAGAGTCACTTGTACATCACACTGTTTCCAACAGAATTTTTTTTGTCTGCTCCTGATTTGAGTAAAGAAATACTCAGAAATGCAACTTTAAGTTTAATTTTCTTTTTATGTGTGTCCTCCATCATCACAAAACACCATCAGAATGGGTCTTTAAGTAAATTACATTAATAAAGAGATTTTTCTGACATGCTTTAGCTTGAGTAAGTCCTGTAAAAAGCATCACATAGCTGTGCATGAACAAAAGAGGCTGGTTTTAAGACAAAGAAGAAATCATGAGACAAACCGTTTCTAACAATTAAGAACATTTTATAGAAAGCACATCAAAAACTAGTGACGAAGCGCCATGTAAGTTGGAGACTTTGTCCTAAACATGATTCAAAGCTCCAAGGCTTCAGTCCAACCCAGAACAAGAACGTCTTAGCCGTAGTCACAACTGCCCCTACAGGTCGATAGTGGCTGTCTGCAGGTGAGAAAAGGGCAAATCTGTGCGGGGCAAGCAGGTGGTCTTGAAGGACATATCAAGGATGTAGACCACTCAGTGAGCCTGCAGACCGAAAATGTTGGTGCACATTTTGTCTTTCTACGGGCGACAGTTCATAGCAAACAAACGTCACATAAGGCAGGCGAGAAACAAGCACGTCATTTGGATTCTTCATTTATTCAGCCCCCCCGAGTCCGTTAGTGCTGTTCATGTGATGCCTCTGCACAGGAGGTCCACAAGGACGCAGAACAACTGAAAAGACCCATGAAACTGCGAAAAGTGAATGTGGGAGACTGCTGAAATGCTAACATCATTAACAAAAAGATGTTTAAGTTTACTACATTTTTACATGTGTCGTTGTAGCAGTTATTTTTTACTTAAATCTTCTAGAATCCTAAACTGCATGTTAAAGTTTTGCCACTTTAGAGTAGAAACACTAAATGAACCGATGTGAAGCACAGATGTTGCAGTTCGATCCCTGATGTGCTTGATGTGGTTCCTGGTTGTTCCCAGCGTGTTGGCGAGCATCAACCCGGCGGCGGTCGTCTCCAGGCTGAGGGTGTCCGAGCCAACAGCCAGCGCCCTCTGCCCCGGCGGAAGTGTGGATCTAAGCCTGGAGGCCAACGCCATCGCACTGCGTTACCTGAGCGACTCCCAACTCAGCAGGCTGTCGCTGGGAGGCCACACCCCCCAGCATATACCCACACTTTCCTCCAACGACTCCCTGCTGTCTCCTAGCAACATGTCTCTGGCCACCAGAAAGTACATGAGGAGGTATGGGCTCATAGAGGAGGAGGGCAGCGAGGAGGAAGAGGAGGACAACAGGGTTCAGAAGGTTTCGGCTCGCCGGCCGCTGACGGCTAAGCTCCTCCCACAGAGCCAGGTTATCCGGGACCTGCGGCCAAAAATGCAACTTTTAACCGTTAGC
The DNA here is from genome assembly GCA_037389245.1 of Oryzias sinensis. Lineage (NCBI taxonomy): Eukaryota > Metazoa > Chordata > Actinopteri > Beloniformes > Adrianichthyidae > Oryzias > Oryzias sinensis. The sequence continues at coordinate 7,624,667 of CM074498.1, read as the reverse complement.
AAACCAAACGCAGACGACAAGGAGAACTTCTCGGGAAGAAGAACCGCTTTGATCCGGGCAGAGAACCAACAACCTGAGGGCTCAGTGGGTAACATCCTGGACCTGAGCCGCCTCAGACAGCTGCCCAAACTCTTCTGACCCTCAGCTGTCTCATCCTGTGGCTGTGCTGTGAATGGACCCTCTAGTTCCTGCAGTGGACCTGTAGTCTCACTTTATGAAATGTTTTTGTATTTCTCCTTTTTCTGTTAAATGTTTTTTATATCTGTAAATACTCGTGTGAAGCACATGAAATAAACTTTTGATTTTAAGGAAAAGTAAATCTAAATGGTTATTGATCAAAATGTGTTCATGTTTTTCGCGTCTTCTTTTTTTTTTACATTTTATTTTGTTCATAAAATTTCATAAAGGAATTTAATCCCATTTATGAGATTCCAAAAGTATTTTTTCTACAGTAAATCATATCTTTGTTATAATGCAACTGGTTTAAGCCGTTTAATGTGTATTTTATTAGATTATCCAACAAATTTAGGATTATTGTTATGCAGATTTCTAAATTTGTTAAGTCTTTTTTTCATTAATTAGATAGAAAAGGGCTTTTTGAGCTTGACATTTACGTAATAGCTGCAGAATTCTTGAATAGAAAATAAAGCAATAAAATCAAAAGCATTTTTTAACCGGGCTGTAAGTTTGCCCATGTTTTTTTTTCTTTGGTGAAGTACTAAACATGGGAATGGGACTCGATAGAATATTTCTTTTCTTCTAAACCAGTCTCCAGTGGCCGTTTACAGAATTGCAACATTTCCTAAACATGTCCTAAAACCCAAATAACAGGAACGCAAGGGATGTTGGATTATCTTTACAATTTTTTTGTGCATTGTACTAAATGCACTTTTTGGATTAATAGCTAGCAACGTTTTTATTTTACATCATTAAAACGTCAGTAAAAAAATCAAACTAATATAAATGATATTTATTGAAAGATGTGAGTCTAAAGAGTCTTACCTCATTTTAAATCATTTTGCTTTTTAAAATAATCAAACTGGTATTTGTAAAGAAATCAAGTTCACATGGAAATCGAGGCTTGAATAAGATTTCAGATCACACACGACAATAAAATAAGAACAAAAACATTACATTTTCAATCTTGACATGTAGAGAAACTGATTTAAATTCAGAAACTTTTTTTTTATAACTGCATGTTTGTTTAAAATGAAAAACATTTTTCAAAATTAGTTCCAATTGGAAACATTGATTTCAATAATTTCAAACAATTTTACATTTTGAATAATTATATTTTCTTTAGTAGATATCAAATAAGTTATAAAAATATATTCAAAAATGTATTTGCATTTAATTTCAACTCAAACAACTAAATGTATCCTTTGCTAAAAGAAAGTGATGTTTTTGTTTTTTTTCTCCTATCCCTGCCCGGGTACTGATCATGTGGGGGTGGTTCCCAGTCCTGTTGACTATAGCAGGTCCAGTCATTTCCTGGGATCAAACTCTGAGTTGTTGTTGACCGGCTCAGGATCAATGTCTCAAAGGTTGATGTGGTGTTTGAGTGTTCTGCAGGACACTGACCTGAATTCAGCTGAAACTGCACACATTTGAACACACGACCAACTGCTCAGGTAAAGTGCTGATTTTTAACTCCTTACAGCGAAAAAACAGCATATTTGTGATGAACAACAGTTTGCCAGAAGGTGATGTGAGTCCGCAAAATGCAGGTGCAGAAAGACAAAATTAGTTCAATGTATGAAAGAAAACTCGATGCTCAAAAACAAATCTGACAAAAAGACAAAAGTCATCTTGAACCTACTTATTGATATTCAATCAATATTTTGTCTGTTTTTGTTCATGTTCGTGTGTGAGAAAGTCTTGTAATCAATAGCTCTGACGTTCAGTTTCTTAACAAAATGCTCAAAGTTTTTTTAAAGTGATCTAAAAATTAGTAGTCAAGAAAGTAATCAAGACTAAAAAAAAATAAAATAAAAAAAAGTAGTCAAGACTTTAATTTCCAAGACATCGACACTAAGATAAATTGCTTTAAAATTCTGATGGTAAAAAAAACTCCTTACTGCCATCTTCGTGAGGACGTTGCAGGAAAAATGATGTTCTGACCAAAAGAGAAAACCTTTTGGACAAAGTATTTTTAAAGAAGTTTGTTGTGGAGAAAATAGCCACAAAAACTGCCCAATTTTGACTCTATAGGACAACTTTCATAAAGGTCAAAGGAAATGTTTACAAACTTTTTTTTCTTTCCTATATTAATGTGATTAACACATATACTGACCTTTGTGTATTTACTGAGTGAGTATATGTACATTCAGCTTAACAATATTTTTTGTCGGGTTTCTATGATACATTTTAACAAAGAGTGGAGCTGTGGATTGTGGGTAATGCAGTTTACTCATCTCCAAGGCTGTGACCAAATTCCCTCACAACTAAGAAACTATATAGTGCGGGTGCGGGACTATCTAGTGCCCTGGATTTGAAAGGCAATTTGGACACCAAGCTCACACTTTTTATTAACAGCAAATATGATGTCACAGATTTCATGAAGGAAAAACCTAATCAATTTTATGAAGACTTTATTAAACCACTGTGATGATGAAAACTTTTTAAATGACAAATTGTTGAAATGCAATGCATTGTGGTCTCTACTTGTCAATCCAGTGAGCATTGATGCATACTGGATTTTTGCAAAGACTTCTGGGAAATTTCTAGGGCACTGAATTTTGGAATTGTAGATTTGGACACCCCGACAAAATGGCGAACGCACTATGCAGCGCACTAATCAGTGAGTCATGACTGAGGAAGTTTGGGAACAACCATAGTGTTGATGAGTTTTTTCCTATATAATGAGTTCCTTTGAAACTTGTTAATTGGGAAAAACACCAACAATAAAGTGATCAAATGTGTCTTCTAAAAGTCTTCACTTCTGATTGGTCTTTTCTCTAGAATGAGGGCTACTCATTGGATTTTAGTTTTGGCGTTCCTCCCCTCGATCGTGCTGGCTCAGCATGTGGACATCTGCAACGCCAAACCCAAGGACCTTCCTCTCGAACCACGTTGCAGCTACCGCAGCCCCGATTTGGAGACCCCCGAGGACCACACGCCAGAGCCCAAGGTCGTTCCAGAGTCTACCAACCCAAGGGTGTGGGAGCTGTCCAAGGCCAACAGTCACTTCGCCCTGTCGTTCTACAAACACCTGGCCGTCAGCAGGAAAACCGAGGAGAACATCTTCATGTCGCCCATCAGCATCTCCACCGCCTTTGCCATGACCAAGTTGGGAGCCTGCAACCGAACTCTGGAGCAGATCATGAAGGTTAGCAGGAGGAGCATCCTGATGCAGTTTCACACACTTTTTATGTAGTTTGTCGGTTAACCTTCACGAAAGACACAAAATGTCCTACAGTTATCTCTGTTCCAAAAGATGGCGTAGTCTTTTAGAATTCTTTACAACATTTGAGCTGATCTCATCCGTTTAGTAAGGCAATTAACAGTCAGTAGGGTGGATGACATCCATGTTTAAGAGTGTCTTTTTTAAGCTTCCACAAAGGCATTTTGATCAGAAAACTTCAGAAATGCAAAGGTTTTCCACAACTTCTGGGGGGTGTCTTTGGATCCAATGAGCACCTTACAAATCTGTAGCTACACTCCTCAGTCACATCTTTATAGTGAAATCAAATAGTAGATCTACCTATATTAGACTAATTTTCCCCTCTCATCATATAAAAAATGTTGATCTATTACAATGAAAACAATTCTTCTGCTTAGGACGTGTTGAAATAGACCCACAGAAAAGTGTTTGTCCTTCAGGTCTTTCAGTTTGACACCATCAAGGAGAAGACTTCTGATCAGGTTCATTTTTTCTTCGCCAAACTGAACTGCCGATTGTACAGAAAGAAAGACGAAACCACAGAGTTGGTCTCTGCCAACCGGCTGTTTGGAGAGAAATCACTGTTTTTCAACAAGACGTTCCAGAACATCAGTGAGATGGTGTATGGAGCCAAACTACTGCCACTCAACTTCAAGGTGAAACATGTCTTCATTGAGGAAACAACTGAAGCTGCCATTTGTTTTTCAGCTTTGAAGTGGTCTAAAAGAACAAATATGTCACCAGACATGAAACAATGTCATTTCAGTAGTGACTGTGCTTCTGCAGATGTATCCAGAGCAGGCCCGGATCACCATAAACGACTGGATCTCCAACAAGACAGAGAACCGGATCAAAGACACTCTGCCATCAGGAGTGCTGGATTCCAACACGGTTCTGGTTCTTGTCAACACCATCTACTTCAAGGTATTCAAAGTTCTGACAAGTTAGAGGTGCAAAAGTAAAAAAAAAAAAAAAAAAAGGACCAATGGATGTAAGCTACGTTCACATTGGGCATGTGGTGTGTGTTCAGTAACACGCTAAACACAAGTTCTTGAATTCGTATTTAGCTTGTCGTGTTCACACTGGACAAGCAGGGAGGGGTTTCTTCTAGTTTTTATACTATTTACTAGCTTATGACTGCCGCATACAGTTAGAAGAGCCTTGGTGTGAAATTTCTAGGTGATGCAAGTCTCGCCTTTTCTTTTACAGCTCTATTCCAACATATGAAAGACTTGGTGTCTTAGAATTCTGGCCAGGCACAAATCCGAATTCCTCCTTCATGATCAGTTTTCAAACGGTTGGCACTTGTGTGAATTTAAAAGGACGCCATCCATACCTCACTAACGAATCGAAGTAACTGATTGGTCAGAGTTCAAAGGGTTCATCTGAAGTGGTAGTTTAAGCGCATGTTGCTGAGGGGGTGTAGGTACCATAACCGTTCGGCCAGGAACTTCTGCACTACGGCAGGATTGTCAAACTAATTTTTACCGAGGGCCACATCAGCATAGCAGTTGTCCTCAAAGGGCCAGATATAAGTTATACATGTAACTAAATGTACTGAACAATAAACGTGACTGCTCCTTAATGTTAAATAACTAATTTATTTATTTATCATAACTTTTTAAAGTGACAATTACAGTTGCATAGAAAACATATGTTTGCTTGTTACTCTAACATAAATCCTTTTAAATTTTGTCCATTTAATAAAACCCACATAACTCCATTAATGAAGAATCAAAGTGTCCAAGTGAATAAAGAAAAATAACATAAAACTGAGCTAGAAAGAACATGTATTACACGTGTAACATTTTACAAAAAAACGCTGCACACAGTCTTGCGTCCAACAGATGGTTTGATGACAACAATTTGTCTGCATACACACATAAGACTTGCAAACATTGAATAATTAAAACAGCAGCTACACATAAAAAATATGTAAACAACGAAATAAATATTTTAAGAAATTAAAAACTATTATGCTCTTGCGGGCCACAGGAAGGGACATGGCGGCCCACATTTGGCCCCCGGGCCTTGAGTTTGACACATGTGCACTACGGTAACCCCACTTGGACAAACTACATAGTGTGGAGATCTTCTCGGGCTCTACAAAAATTTTAATTTCACGTTCCATTTTGTAACCTACAGTTATTTTCCCTCATAAATTGTGTCTGACAATATTCTTTTTAATTTTTATAAAGAGATTTTGCCGCAATCCACTTGTCATTCCAGTTTAAGTTCAGCCGTGGCTGAAAAAGTTGTTTGCACGGCTAAATGTTGTTCTTCCGGGTCCCTTCTGCCAATAATAAAGCACTGGGCGCACGGATTAAAAAACACTATAAGTGGACATGCATTCAATAATAATCCTAACAATAATAAATGCACATTTAGAAGACAATCTCGCTTTATGTCGGAGCTGTGTTTGTTTACAATAGACTTCATAATATTTTCTTTATGGTAGTGTCGTAATTTGTCCAGACCAATCACTATCTGACACGTCGTCGGACCAACGTACAGCCAATCACATAATGTGACGTCAGCATTAGTCCCAGGACCCCAAACAGGAGTTCCAGGCCGTACCTACAGCGGTGTGAACGTGGCTTTAACCTACGTTTAAGCTGTAAGCTAGGTTTACACGGAGCATGTTCACCCACTGTGTTCACACTGGTCTGCCAACCTAGTTTAACTTTTAATGAGCATTAATGCCCACAGGTTTTGTACAAAGAGTCCAAAAAAGTTCTGAAAAATGTGCATAGTGATGCATGAATGTGAGATTTTAACGTGAAGCCCAAAATATTTGCAAATTGACATAGACCTTTTATTGGAAGTGGTCGCTAGAGTGCATGTTGCCGAGGGCGCACGCAAAGGTGGAAAGTTCAGGTTTGTTTTTCTAAATTAAAACAAAAGCAGTCTAAGAATTCAACTAATAAACAAAAATTGCTTGTGCTATTTGTTTTTCGAGTAATAACTAAAGACCTGTTTCCTGCCTCTTAGGGTCAGTGGAAGAAAAAGTTCGACAAGAAAGCTGTGTTCTCCTCAGATTTCCAAGTCAGCAGCAGTCACAACTGCCAGGTCAACATGATGTTCCAGGAGACCAAGTTCAAATATAAGTACTTCCCCGATGATGAGGTGCAGGTGCTGGAGATGCCGTACATAGGCGATGACATCACTATGGTGATAATCCTCCCCAGTAGAAACACACCGCTAAGTCAGGTAACCACGACGCCATTTTTCCAGCAGCAACAGGAGAATCTTCCAAATGAAACCCAATTAAGAGAACTTCAATAGAAACACAAAAACCAGGACTGATCATCATATTTGACATGTGCTCATATTTATCAAGAGTATTTAAAATCCACTTTGGATTAAAGCATCTTTAAAATGCAGATTGATAAAAAGTGTTCACTCGTTTTGAGCTGTTGGAGGCAGAAACACATATACTGTTGGCCCAAAAGTCATAAACATCTGTCATTTTTATTTTCTTTTAGTTATTCTTATTTAGTATTCTTTTTTAATTCTTTTTCTAGCAATTGATGTTTTTAAGGAATTTCTCACCAACATTTTTAACAAAATTTGTATACAAATATATAACTATAAATACAAATAAACTCAAACATTTTTTTTAATTTGATGATCATTTATCATGGACGGTTATTATTTCCGATAACCGTCCACGTTTTAGGCCTCATGCTACAGAAGTGTTCCTGTGTGTATTTAGGTGGAGGAGAGCCTGAACTTGAAGAAACTGAACAACTGGTTGGATCAGATGACGGAGACCTCCGTCTCCGTGTCCATCCCTCGCTTTAAGGTGGAGGACACCTTCAACCTGAAGGAGGTGCTGCAGGAGATTGGACTGACCGACCTGTTCAGCGCTGAAAACGCCAGCCTTCCAGGTGCTTTTTCCTGAAGCACATTTAGATATCTTCACTGCCAGTCAAAAGTCTTTTTTGAGATCAGAGAAAATAAATTGATATTTGAAAAAAATATTTTTTTAATTAATTTTTTAAAGAAAATTTGGCTTTTTTTATTACAAAAAGTTTGCTAAACACATTTAAAATAAAACACTAGTTTTACTAAGCTTGTCAACTCGGTTCAAGTCATGGCTGGCTCTCAGAATGACTACATTTTTCCACAGTGTTTGTGTGTTAATGCAATTTGCTCTGTTGGAGCATCAACCAAGTTTTAGTTATTGTGGATTTGAGCTCAGAAATATGAACTCTGTGATCAAAACCCTCATCACATTTTTCTGTCTTGCAAGAACATTTCCAATAGAAAAATAATCTTAGTTTATCTTAAAATAAGAATTCTTGGTACGATAATTTATCTGACCCCGTTGGCAGAGTTTTATTTTTGCATATTTAAGAAAAATCTGCTAATGGGGTAAACTTATTTTACCTACCTTTAGGGGGCATGTTTCTGTTTTTGCAGTGCAATTGTAAAAAGGAAAATCTTTTCATATTTACATTTGCCTCCAAACAGAATATCAATCTGTGCTGCAGTGAAGTCTGTTTGTGCTTTAGGGATCCTGGAGGACGACTCTGATGGGCTCTTCATCTCCGATGCCTACCACAAAGCCTTTTTGGAGGTCAGTTAGACGAATTTTATGTAAAAAAGATTAAAATAAACAAAAATAAGGAAAAACTACATAAAAAGCATGTTTTTGTTATTAATAAATGGGCATACGATTCTTCAAACACACCTCTTGAGAAAAGATAAATGACTGACATCACAACTCAAGTCAGCCAAGTTTGTTTGTTTAATGCTAAATTAGCTTTAAAATGCCAACCTGACAGATAAATGTTTGAAACAGCACAACAAGGATGGAAAAACACAATGTTTCATCTGAAATCTATTAAAAAACTTGACGGATTACAAATTCAGAATGTGTGAGAGTCTTGATGAAAATCTAAACATTTGTGCATTCAAACTATGTTAGAATATCTTGGCATAATAATATTAAAGTCACACTCAAATCTGCTTTTGATCTATTTTCAAAGCATTCCCAGTGGTCTTTTAATTATGATTATGTTGTTTTCCAGGACATAGTTTCTGCAGAGCAGCATAAGTTCATTAGAAATTGAGAAATGAGTTGTGGTTGGAACTATTGGCGAGGAGTAAGCCCGACCGCACTTCCCATTATCCACGTGTTACACCCAACCCCTGCTAGCTTACAGCCCCTCACAACTCCAACCTAGCATTACCGGTGCAACAAAAATGGCGAGCAATATAGCATCAACTTTACTATTGAGCCCTGATGCCACTCTCCTAATTTAGTAGTAATTCCTAAGAATTTACTTTTTTTTTCCCAAAATAAACCTCAAAGATTGATTTTAAATCTATGTTTGTGTTTAAGCTATCTCAGCTTAGTCCGAGTAATTTTGTGAAAATCCTCAAGGTTGATGAATTTCTTTTTATTCTGAAAGATTTGAGTTTGATTTCCAAAAGATTACTAATATTTTCTGGGATTTTTAGCAGTTCAATATTTAACACTAGTGCAGTGTTTTTCACCCAGTGTGCCACGGCACACTAGTGTGCCGTGGGAGATGGTCAAGTGTGCCGTGGGAAATCGCCCTCATTAACTGATCTAAAAACATTTCCCATCTCCAGGATCTCAGCTCTGTGTTCATCCAAACAGGCCCTGATAAAACACTAATCACATTAATCACATGTCATCAGTCTGACCAGTCAGAAGTGGTTAAAGTCTTCACTTCCTTGTTCTGACTCTGCTCAAAAAGTCGCTCAGTTCCAACAACCCCCCCCCCCCCCCGAGGTTTAATGATTCTGACCGGGTTTGTGGATGACTTTAGGACAAACTTAGGAATTCCGCCACCGTGCCGTCATGATGTGTAACAGAGCAGCAGTGATGGAGGTTATCATCTGCTTTCAGGTCAATGAAGAGGGCAGTGAGGCGGCGGCTGCCAGCGTTGTGCTGGCCGTCGGACGCTCCTTCAACCCTTACCGCGAGGTCTTTCAGGCCGATCGGCCTTTCCTGCTCTTCATCAGAGAGTCGACCATCAACACGCTCCTGTTCAGCGGCCGCGTGGTCAACCCCTGTGATCAGTAAATCCCACTAACAGACACTTCAGCCAGCATCACTAAGTGATCACCTGTAAAAAGGTACAGGACAGCTGAAAAGAAGTAAAAAAAAGAAAGAAAATATAGAGTGCAAAGGAATTCTGCGCAAGATGATACAGACAAAGAATGAAGATACATCTAGAAAGTAGAAAAGGTGAATAAAAGCTGAAATAACATTGAGTACTTTGTATGATGTCGGTTAAATTGGTCACTTTACCAAAACAGTTGAAGGAATACGCACTTCTGGTAATCTTTAAGTATGGTTTATTATGATGATTAAGAGTTATGCAATACCAACAAAGTCTGGTTTGATTTTATTGATTTTAAATAAAAATTGTTCTCTTAAACACACAAATTCTGAAGAAAAAAAAGATTTTTTTTTTATTAAAAGTTTTTGTAGTGTTTTAATGGGAAATATATGAGTGTAAACAATGAACACAACTTGTTTTATTTGAACATTTTCTCTGCCAATTACTGTATATGCAAAGCAGCTAGAACTCAGGATGCCAAACATTTTGAGACAGTGGTGCAGTGGTTAGCCCTCTGAAATGTCCTGGTTCAAATCCCAGCTAGGCCCTTTCTGTGTGGAGCTTGCATGTTCTCCTCATGCATGTGTGGGTTTTCTCCGGGCACTCCAGCTTCCTCCAAAAAACACCCTTCATAGGTTCATGTGTATCTGTTAAATGTCCGTAAGTGTGAATGTGTGTTATGTGTGGTCCTGGTGACCTGTTCAGGCTGGACCCCGCCTTCACCAAACAGTGGCTGGGTTAGCGCCAGCAACCCTGTGACTCTGAAGTAGATTCAGGGGGTTCTAAATATGGATGGATTGGTTCTTCTCTCATTGAGTTAATAATCAAAAATGGCAACAACAAAAAATAAAAATATGATTTGCTCATAAATCGTCAAGACCTTCACTTATAATAAATTTGATTTTGTTCAGATGTTTGAATAATCATGGAAACAGATTTTCAGATTAACACTATTCACAAGAAGTTAGGGATATTTTTATTTACACAAGTCTTTCTTAACTTTTGGTTTAAAATGTAATGAAATATGAACGTAATATGCCGTAATGACACCTTGACAGCAACGTCTCATGCTCCTCACAAGCCCCATGATGTTGTTCTGAGGCAATGTGTTCCACTCTTCCACAAATGCATCATGCAGTTCTGCGGGTCACTATGGAGTGGTGTATGATCATCCAGTCTCTGCTTCAGCTGGTCCCAGAGGTGCTCAATGGGGTTCAGGTCATGGGGTCATTGCTGGCCAAACCAAATGAGGCTCTCCCACTTCCTCAAGTTGAGCTGTGCCAATTCTGGGACCATGTGGTGGAGCATTATCAACCCATGAACAGAAAGTTGTAGATGTGCTGGTAGAATTGGGTTCTAGGATGTCTCTGAGGTAAACACATGCAGTGACTGGACAATCTACAATAACCAAATCAGTGTTGCACTGATTGGTGAAAACTGCCCAAATTGTCCTCCATCAAACTGAACCCTGGGGTCCATGTTGATCTCAGTACATCACTCATCTCCCCTTCACCAAACAACCATATTTATGCACGGTGACCCGACAGTGAACAGGACGGTAAACCAATGCTACATTGTCCAGGTCACATGGTCTTGTGCCCACTGCAAACATTCATAGCAGTGGTTTGCTGTCTGTGGATTCACCTGCAACAGTCGTCTGGCATTCAAGTCAAAGTGGGTTGTGAATGGTTTGTCTAGAAACCCTAGTACCCCTCACATCTGGGAAACAGGCCGGCAGTTGTCTGGTACACCATGTCTGAGTCGGAGGTCCTTAGGTACTGGTCATGGTTGTGGTCTGTCACTGGCTGGGCTCCACTCCTGGGTCTTTCACAAACTGCCAGTAGTTCTGTGTATTGATGCAAGTCTGCTGATGACACTGATGACCAAGTTGACCTGCAACATCTGACTGTCTATTACCAACGCGAAGGCGCAGTATGACCCGGTGGTGCTGCTCCTCTGTTAAGTGACATTGTGTTTGAATGATGAACATGGAATGACTTGCTGGCAAAATCTGCGTTTCATACAAACAGAATGCTGCAATTGATGCTACAATGAAAAGGTTTTTATTATAGAATGTTTTGGTTTTGGTTAGGTATGACACACTGAACACAATGAGACCATTGTGTGGAAAAGTCAAAATAAGGCGTGTCTATCACCTCAATGCAAATACCTCCTTATCCCAAAACTCTGTGAAGTGAAACAAACACTGTAGACGACATCCCCTGAGTTTTACAGTATCACTATCTTGTTGTAAGTAGTGTAAGTGGTGTGCAGGACTTAACAATGAAGAGGCAACTCGCTGCTGCTTTACACTTAAAGTGCTTTATTTCCTTTGAAGGAGATGCAACCTGTGAGTGATCTAGTGGTCATAATAAAAAGGAAGCTTCTTCACATTTTTCTAACCTAATTGACCTCCTGACCTCCACCCCCCCCACACACACATCATTGACAACAGAGACATGCAACATAAAAAAAGAAAAGTTCACATAAAACCTCTCAGGTTCATCTACATTTTTTCTTAAGTACCCCCTTTCAAAGAGACGTTTACGTTATTAAAAGTTAATTTACTAAACTCGGCTTATCTCTGATTAATTTTCTGCTTTGATATATTAAGATATACTTTTGAGGAATAAACCACAAACCTTATTGAAGATTTCAAAATAACTGGACTTATAGTCAGGCATGTCGTGTTATAAGTTACAAGATATTAATTATGCTAAACAGCGGCTCGACTGAGTAAAATGTTAAACAAAAAGAAAATATCTTTGTAGCAAAGCAAAGTAGAACCTGAATTGGCTCAATAAGTCCAAAAAAGCAATGAGGAATTAGTATGATAGTGATGATGATGATGAGGTTTGGCTGTTTTTCACAGTTTGACAATGAAAAGCATAAATGGAAAAGAGGAATCCTTAAGGCAGAATGGTCAGATTGGGAGGAGAAATGACATAGAAATGTTTTCTGTAGACTGGAAACACCACATTCGCGCTGTTTCCACACATACGATGTGCGTAATAACATAAGGTTCAACATAAACAGGACTTCATTATTTACTCCTGTGGGAAATTTTTGTTAAGAGTAAATATTGTCAGAAATTAACAAATGAAGAGGTGTGTGGTTAGGTTTCTGCAGCAGTCTGGGTGGAATTTTTCCATTTCAGTTCCATGGACTAGTGCTCATGTTCTTTTTCCAGCCTCTCTCTGCCTCATCTCTGGCAAAAGTAAAGATAGAAGGCGTACATCTATTAGAGGTAACGAGCATTCCCATAGGAATGAACTGATCTCTGGTTGAGTTACATACGAACACACGAGCGAAAACTGAGTGAAGATTTCTGCTCCTGACAAGTTCTTGCTTACATTTCTGAAGAATAACTTTTTCAGAGAACCATCAGAACAATGACTGATGATCCAGGAGGGCTGTTTACAGGGCAAAGCAAACAAGCAGCTTCTCATTTCTGCTTTTGTGTCAGATTTTGCGACGTGTGTGTGTGTGTGTAAATAATGAGTTCAAAAATGCATGACAGCGCTGTGATCTGACAATTCTCCCTGTAGACTCCTTTAGAGGATCCGGACCAGAGCGGCTCAGCTTATTCCTGACGTGAAATGATGTGTTGCTTTGCTGTAAAGTTGTAACCGCGTTGTTTTCCAACTCAAAGCAGGAAGAAAAAAATAATTAGTGACAACAGGAAACATAAAGCGTAGCATTTGTGAAAACACACTCTTATATAGATATATATATATAAAAAGTATAATCTCTTAGTTCCAGGAGTTTCAGATGAAGAAAACCCAACGGTTTTAATTATTGTATCAAGGGCTGAGCAACATGCTTTTTAAGTGAAATGTTCAGTTATCTAAGCCTGAGTCACAGTCAGCAGGATTTGATTTGTTAAAAGGACTTTTTCCAGGGGTAATAGGAAAAAGAACATTGTTCTTTCTGGTGAGGACTTCCAACTATTTGCAAAACCTTCTGGGAGGTTTTCTCTCACACTGTAAAAACTACAAGAAAACACAGATAAAGCAGCAGCAGCAGCAGCAGCATGGGGTTACCAGCAGTTTTAACCAGATTTAAAGCAGAAAAGGTGTAGTTGGTATCTAGGCATTGGTGGAAAAAAAAGGATAAATGAGTGAACGCACTCACATCCCAGACAAAACCACGAGAGAAAAGTTCTGCCAGACATGAGAATGATGTCAAATATGTTTTCATTTTTGTCATTAAACTGCTCTTTTCTATGGTTGTATTCATTCGACCATACAGAAAACAAAAAGATTTCTTAAAGAGGTTGGCGGTGTGCTTTAAAGTCATTTTCAGTATAAGACTGTGAACAGTTTAAAAAACACACCTGTTAAATAAACTACAAACGAAGTGAAATAGCGAATAAAGTGATTCATTTAAACCCAAACCTGCATGTGCTGCTGCTTTGATCATATTGCCCAGCCCTGATTGGTGTCAATTCTGTCATCCACCACTGAAAACCCCACAATCATCTCATCACATCTTCTCCTTTGTTCATTTGTAGGTCAGTTCTTTGTTGCAGGGTGCAAACCGCACTGAGGTCATCCGTTAACGCTCTGCTACGAAGCGGAAGGGAAACGTCCACTTGAGGGAAATCGAAGAAGAGTCTTTATACCTGATAGTTCCTGGTTAAGCCTGAAAGAGTGAGCGTCGCGGCGGCTCCCGCCGTGAGGAGAGCTGGAGTCACTCGGAGCGAGGAGCAGAGCCGCTGGCTTTGCTTGCATAAAAAAACATTTACCGTCCACTGAGAATCGGATTCACAGTCCTGTAGAAAACAGTAATTGGCCATTCGTGTGCTGCCTGCTAAACCTGCGTACAAATGAATTCAGTTCATCGTTTTGAAAGAATACATTTCTCCATATGCAGGTCTCAAAGTTTAAATATGTTTGTCTGATATTATGGTTCCATTTGTTTATAGCTCAGCTTTGATAAAATCTTTGCAACCCAGTTTTTCTCTCCTGTTAAGTGCTGAAGTGATTATGGCCATGCCTTTTTCTCCCCCTGTGATTGCCAGATGGTGCGACCTGGTTTTGGCCACAAGTAGGAAAAACTTCTGGAGACTTTTATTCTCCCATTTCATTTCTCTTTTTCTTCTAAATGTCCAGCTTCATGGCTTGGCCACTACATCCATCCGGTCCCACGGGGTCTGAGTCCCGCCTCGATGCTTTCCTGTGTGTGAACTGAGCTCCACTGTCATCTGTTAGGTTTTAAAGCTGCTGCACTCCACACAGTTCTTCCATTAAACTCGGCTGTGTCAAATTGCATAACCTTTCAGGCTTGCATTACTCAAAACAACTAACATTTATAAAGTTTTCAGTTGGAAAAAATGATTTTAAATTGAAAGCATTAAAATAAAGCTGAAAAAACTGCAAATGAGCAAATAAAAATACAGGAATTAAATTTACTTTTAAGCGATTTTACATTATAGAGGTGATTTAATAAATTTGTAATTTAATAGACGCAAACATAGACATAAACTGGCTTTGAAGAAACTTATCAGATGGTGGAAAAACCAACTCTAACAAATGAAATTCATAAAAGGCGATAAAATTACAACCGTTGAATGTTCAAAACACAAACTAACTTACAACAGTTTAGATAAAAGCAAAATCTCTTTTTCTCTCTGAAATCATTTCTAAATGAAAATAAATTAATTGGTTTTGTTTTTAAATTACCCATAATTCTGTGCTGAATTTTAAAAATGCCAATAGTTAGCAACAGAACTGTGGGTAAAAAGTTCATAATCTATAATATGTTAATCTTCAAATCACACTAACTCGCAACAGTTAAGACTACGGTCACATATCCCAAAATCCCTCCGCGTGGCAAACCTAAATGGAAGTTTTTTAGCAGATTCGGCAGGTGGCCACGCAGCGGGATTCGTAATCGGAAGGCAGTAGTCGCATTTTTACACGCCACACAGTGGCCACTGAGGTTTTAAGAGAAACTTTAAATTTTACAGTGACCGGACGAGTTTTTGACATCGGTCGGTGGCCCCCCAGGCACATTTGGAGGTCGCGCAGTGGCAGTCCAGTGACAGGCGTGTGGCAGGAAGGCAGCAGCGCAATAACTGACTAATAGGAGGGTCTCCAAGATCCCCAAACTTGTCTGATAATCGGCCGATTAATACTGCTACCCTCCAACCACCGTCTTGCCGCCCCACTGCTGGAAATCATCTGTTAACGGCACTCGATGAGGGCTGTTGATATGGGCCGGGGGCCTGGCAATGCACAAAACTCATCATGGTGTTGATAGCACCACAGCGACTCAAGCGACCTGCGTCTGGAGCAATTGCGTTTGATGCTGAGAAAACTACGAAGACGACAGACCATTGTGCTTGCTGAATCACCCCACAAGAAGAGCAAAGAGGAAGAATCTGATGTGAGCAGTGGTGCAGTATGGCACATATCAAGTCCCACCGGCCGCCTAGATATGGATGTCATGCCGCAGACATTTACACACCGTTCACTAGAGCTGCCAGCTGTCTGGCTGTTTTCCAGGTTGTTGTAGAAGATTTTCAGGCCAATCTGGAGATGGTAGCGTTAGAGTGCAGCAGATTTAATACATACCAGTGACAGGAACTGGTTTGCGCTCCCTAACCACAAAAAAAAAAAAGGATTTTGGGTCACACACATTGTGCACAGAAAAATAAAACATAAAAAAACAGTAAATGTTGGTTTGGTTTAGACAGAAACCCTGGAGTGCGTGAACAGAAATGCTCCGTGGTGGCGCTGTGCAGCAGCTGTATTGCGTAGTGATCAGAGGTAACTGAGCTGTGTGTAGCTTATCTGCGGCTGTACGCCGTACAGCTTTCGGACGTCCAGCTGTGAATTTGTCCTTTCATGGAGTTTGATCCGACCAGATGCTTACAGAGTTTAAAACCTACAATGCTCAGAGAATCGGGCATTGACGCTGATGTTACAGGCAAAGGAAATAAGACCGTGTGATGGGACGTATTATGACTGAACATCAAAAAACACAAGATGTTAAAATACTTTTGACACTAACTACTGAAGATCAAAATTGCTGTAAGTCATTATAACTCTTTGCATTTGTTTTTGCTCAGAAAACAATTGCTGATGAACAGAACTTGTTTGGATCATTTCAAACTGAAGACATTGCATTTAAAAAAAGCAATTTGAAATGAGGTTTTTTGACTTTTTGACCAAAGACTAACAGGTTAAACGTAACGGCTCTGAGTGAAATATTAGGTAAGTGTAACTAAATGAGGTATATCTGTGCAAGTTAAGTGAGAAACCTGTTAAGGGTCTTGAAATGTGACGAAGAAAACACACGAGCGCCTCGATCACACCATCTCTTGGACATTTTTGTGCGACAAAGTGTCAGACGTGGCACTTGAAGAGCGTGAGGGTATGTCGTTGACCTGACGGCTCTGGATTGTCTCAAGGCAATTACCACGGGTTGACCTGTTTCGCTGTTTGGCAAACTGTGTCGGAGTTGCATGGTGAGGCTGTAACGTACTAAAAAGCAGAACTGTGTAGCGTTAATAAGACGGAGGCAAAGGAGAACCACGGAACTGTGCGGTGCATGAGGTTGTACACGTGTGTGGCATTTCTTCATTTTAGCTTAATCTGTCCGGTTCGCTTGGTGAAGGTAGATACGGTTTAAAGCGGAAATAAAATCTCAGTTTGGACTCTTTTAAGGGCTCAGTTGACTTTAGGCCGCTCTGCATCCAGTTCTGGTGCAACTGGATGACCCCTCCTGGTCTGTCACCCTCCACTCCCATCCTTTCATGGGGATCAGTCGGGCCCCGTGGTGGAAACAGAGGCTTGGGGGCCGTCCCCGTACTGGCCTCCGCTGCTGCTCCCACCTCCTCCTCCGCCGCCTTCTGGCTCCTCTTGGCTCGGGGAGGCCTCGTCGCTCGGGCCTCCCCTCGACGTGACGGAGGCGGTGGTGGTTTCAGGGGAGGCGCTGTGGGCCTCCTGGGGGGCGCAGCCTGGGTGGTTCTTGCGGAAGTGTTGGTTGAGGATCGCCTGGAAGGGGAAGCTTTTCCCGCAGACGTGGCAATGGAAGGGCTTGTTGCCCGTGTGCTTGCGGATGTGATACTCCAGCTGGTCCTTGCGGGTGTACTTTTTGCCGCAGATGCGGCAGACGAACGGCGTGATGCCCATGTGCAGACGCATGTGGCGGTCAAGGCTGCCTTTTTGGTTGAAGGACTTGCAGCAGTAGATGCAGGTGAGCCGAGGGTTGTAGCGGTACCAGCGGTCTCCTACCTGCTCCCTCAGGTACTCCTCGTAGCCGCCCATGTCGAACGCTGGATGCTCCTCCCCCTGGCAGGAAGAAAAAAACCTTAGTGGAAGATCTTTGAGACAAACCTGCATCTCCTCACTAATAACTTGGAATAAACAGCAATTAAAGAAAGGCTTAGAGTTCCATCAGTGCTCCTGCACACTCATGTCTGGCAGATTTGGTTTTAGTTTTTACGGTAACTTGTTAAAACTACTTCCTGTGCCTCTTCATTGCACTTATTATTTTGTTATCCTATCTTTATGCCTTAGTTACAACTGCCCTTTTGAGTGGATACACGCAGTCTGCAGGCGAAAAACTGGAAAATTTGACATTCTTTCACAAGCATTTACCACGCGCACGACAATGGTACGATCCATTTTCATGACATCCCTACAGATGGTCATCTGGGCCTAAAAGGAACTGCAAGACACACCTGCGCTCACTTTAAGATTGGCAACTGCTCTCTACATCCATCCACAGACAACGCAAAACCTTCATGTGACTGAGGCTTTAAAAACTGCGGATGCATGCAGGAGTCTGCAGTTTGTACCTGTGAGCTCGGCTGCCGTAGCTCGTCTGCTCTGCTGGGAGACTCGCTCTTCGCTCTCTGGCGCTCCGTCAGGACGACCACGCTGCCGGTCGGGCTGAACCTGACTCCCACAGACGCACAGGGAGGTGTCAGGTAAATGAAAATGACAGGGAAGAGGGGAGTGCCATTAAAGCCACTCACCTGTCCGTCTCGCTAAAGCTGGAAGACGGCTGTGCACTCCGGGCCGCCAGAGCTCCCAGTGGCCCTGTCACAAGTGTGCTGCGTCCAGAGGAATCGATCATCACGGTTGCCCCCTCCTCCATCTGTACCCCGTCGTCCTGGTTGTCTCCTGCTCCGATCCACTCTTCCATCCTCTCTGTCTTGATCCTGATTCCGTCCCCGCCCTCTTCTGCGCTGCCGGCCCGCTCTGGCTCGCTGCTCGTTTCCACGTACCACTGGCCGGCGCGGTTTATGCGTAGGATGGGCTCCTTGGCCACCCTGCTGGACGTCAGGGGCCCTTCCAGCCCGCTGTGTTCCACAGTCGGTGGGGGGCTGAGCTGCTCCTCAGTTGGACTGCCCGCCTCACTTGCCTCCACTCCCCCCCGCGATCCCAGCAGACGTAGACCCCCCTGATGACCCCCTCCACGGACCACAGTTTCAGTGGACCTCCTAGACCCTCGCACAACCTCCTCTCCTCTGGATTCATCATCCAGATCAGCCAGGTTGATTTTCAGATGGATCCCCTCCAGGATCTGGGTGCAGCGGTCGATGATGTGCTGCATCTGTAGGAAGCTGGCAGCAGTCAGATAGCTGATGATGTCTGCGAGCTGCAGGCAGAGTCGGCCGGTGTAGCAGAAAGTCAGCAGCTGCTCGAACACCGACGGGTTGCGGATCACCGTCAACGACACGGTGCTCATCTGGCTCAAGGACATGTGGTCTCGGAAGTACGGCGAGCTGGCGGCCAGGACCACCTTGTGTGCCCGAAAGCTCTGACCCTGGACGTTGACCACGATGTCGCACAGACGGCCCTGAACACGCAGCTGGTTCAGGTGAGACAGGACCGAGTTGCTGAAGTCTGGGATGTCCAGCTGGATGCTGCCAGAGCGCTCCATGCTGCCACCTGCAGGGAAGCTGGAGAAACAGCAACGCATTAAGCTACATTCACACCTCCCATGGCAACATGTGTTCAAAGTAGGGCTGGGCATGACCGATAATTTCCAGAACTGGTTAAATTTGATTCACTAGTACCTGGATTTTTTTATTCTCTTGATCAACTCAATTTAATTTGATTTAATACTTATATTCAATTTAATACTTATACGGTATATTTGTATATAAAAACATTAATAATCTATTTACGTTTTGAAGATTTTCATATTATTTGATACATATGACATACTGTGAAATTGTAAAAAGGAGAAGCTCCAACAAAAATGTGCAGATCATCATGCTCTGCCTCTCCTGGGGGGCATTTCAGTTTGGCCACTAGGTGAAGCTTACGCTCTAGCATTACGCTTTATTCCAGAAGATTTAAGCAAAACACTGTCCTTTAGACCCCAAATGGTTACATTAAAAAAATGTTTCCCTCAAAGAGTCTCTACTTTCATGGATCGATTATTGATTTATTAAGCTTGGGTCGATTCAGATCGGTGAATCGATTTTACCAACCCAGCCCTTCCAATGGAAAGTCTATGTATATGTTCTGGCTGCGCAAAATTTTAAAACTGTGCTCTGGCTCTACATGCATAA
Source organism: Oryzias sinensis (assembly GCA_037389245.1). Taxonomy (NCBI): domain Eukaryota; kingdom Metazoa; phylum Chordata; class Actinopteri; order Beloniformes; family Adrianichthyidae; genus Oryzias; species Oryzias sinensis. The sequence goes on along the minus strand of CM074498.1, from coordinate 7,604,647 downwards.
TGTGTGGCCACTGAAGGCGCATTCCCGGCTAAACCAGATCAAACTTTGACCACTCAGGGACTAAGATGTACTTATGACACTGAGTGCTACATTTATCAGAGTAGTGCTGTGAAAGAAAAAGCCTGGAACAAGATTCACGAGAATTACACCGCTTTGACATTCCACGCCAAGGCCGAATCGGAATTCTTCCCCTTCCCCTTCGGCTTCTGCCTACCCCTACATTTAGTCCTCTTAATGGTGAGTCATGGAAAAATAGTGTCTTCGAATTCGGATGTTACTCCCACTCGATGATGTCATCAATAGTCGCCGGTCAGCTATGTTAGCGCGGACCTGTTAGCGCTCGTAAAATAAATAACAACATTGGTTTTATAACTTTAAAAAAGGTCATGCTAAAATGAAAAGTCAGTACTTACATTTAAATGTAAACTTCTGTGCATCACAGCACATCAACTTAAAAAAAAGCACTTCTCCTCTGCGGCAAACCCTGGCCAAGGACACCCCTCCACCACGAGGGTTAGCCCTTAACCCTTGTGCTATCTTATGGGGTCCAGATGACCCCACCCTTACATTGACGTGTTCTCCCTACCATGACAAAGGTGGATAAAGGTGGAAAGATTTCATGTAATCCATGGACTCCAGTGAAGATCACAAATCATTGAAGAAAAAAGGTTCAGCGCACTGTCTAGTGGGGTCCAGATGACCCCACTCCCAATGTTAATGTGCCTTGGATAAGGCCACTTTAACAAGGCTTAAAAAACTATTTTGGGCAGCCCTACCCCTCCAAATGCCACTATAATTGGAGGAATAGGGAGAAGCCTTAGGGGTAGGGGAAGAATTAAGATTCGGCTCAAGACTCTTCCAACTGTAGGTAGTGCGCTAGTAAACAGTAGGAAAAAAAACGGAAGAGGAAGCCCCTCCCTGCTTGTCCAGTGTGAACACCATGGGCTGAAATGTGTCACATGCCTGATATGCCTGTAGCTTTAGCAAAGACAGGGCTAACAGGTCGCCACGCAGTTTTACGTCCCACCCCGGGAGGAAAAACAAAACATGAAGCACAAACTGAGCTGAACTCTTCAAAACATAACTGGAAGCATCGTGACCTTTGGACACAATTTTTCAAGAAACATTTGAACAAAAATCTCTCTGAACCCTTTACTGCCAAAAGTAATGACTAATAATCTGAATTTAAGTGAGACCCAATTCAGAATCCATAGAATTAAGTCAAAGTCCAATCAGCACCAAAATGGTTTCTCTGCATTTGACGCGGTGAACAGCAGACACAACTGTGCTCAGGAACCATCTGGCAGTTGGCCCCCCATCCAACTGCTTAATGCTGAGTGTCAAGCAGGGAGGCACTGGGTTGCACTTTGGGACCCAGTGCCCTTGGTATGATTTGACCATGGGTTTGAGCTCACGGCCTTCCAGTCTCAGGGCAGACACTCTACCACAAGGCCACTAAGCTGGCCCTGTGGCCCATAAATATTTTAAGGGATAAAACAATGTAATAAGACAATATGATTTTAGCCAAACTCAGGTTTCCCCTCAGGTTTGGAAGTGTTTATGGGAATGTTGGACCGTTTTTCCCGAAGCACAACAGTTACGTTCCACACCAATGTTGAAAGCGTGGATCTCAGTCTTCCTTCCAAAGGGGATCTGTCGGGTCCAGGTCTGGACTCTACGCAGACCAGTCAAGTTCTTCCACACCAAATTAGATGTAAAACTCTGTGCATCAGAGCACACCCACGTTTAAAAAAAAAGCGCTTTTCAAAAAAACGGGAAAATATTTTCGTAGCGTCTGTCACTCAGGATTAACCTGTATGTCTACCGTATGGGAAAGGGGAAAGTAGGGGGAGGAGGCTGCACAAAGGGCTCCACTTGGCTACAAAAATGTTCATTTATTTTAAGTGTTGTAACTTCTAAAGGTTCAGGGTCACAGCAGGGTTGCTGGAGCCTATAACAGCAACTGTGGGCCATAGATACAGCAAGGGTGTAAACAAACAAATAATAGATAATAATGGCTTCATAGATATAGTAGAGTGCAGTAAAAATACAAAAAATATACAATTCTGGAACGATGTATTTATTGCTCTGAAATGACGCATAATGCTGGATTTTAAGTGTAAATACTAAAAAAAGAGCGGAATGTGCAGCGCAACTGTCACCAGTGTTTACATACTTTTGGTTACGGTAACTCCTCAGCAGCTGGCGCAATTAACGTAATTCCAACAGATTCTGATGCGGAAAAGCAGCCTCAAACTGTAGCGCTGCACAGTGGGGAAGTGCGTATGTAATCAACTTGAATCAGCTGATTCTGAAAGCCAGAAAAATACGACTTTTTATACCGAATTTGCACAAGAATTCTCTTGAAAAGAATGCCATAACACCACAACGCTGAGACACAGCAACTTTTGAAATGTGATCAGATGAATTCAGACTCATCAAAACAACTTTTAACTTTGTTTCTCACTTTCTTCCCAACAATCTACAACACTTATTAGCGTACCTTCATAGCTGTCTTCTTGCCAGTAACCGCCCTGCAGCATTTCTCCGGCACACAAGTAAAAAGTCTTGATCCTGACATTGATACAGAAGTTCAAAATTGGTGAGCGAATAAAGTTTGAAAGAAATAAAAGCGCAGGAGTTCCCATAATTTCTGTCTCTAGCTGCTTTCCCCTGCCCTCGTAATTCCTGACCAATGAGTGAGGAGATCTTAAATCACATGGTTTTGTTTACAAGCTTTAGTCCGGAACAGGAAAGTCCCCTTGACAGCAATATGAATACAGACCAAACGCAAGGTTCAGGACTCGATCTGGACCAAACGGTTTTCCCAGTCTGAATACACCCTCAGTTTAATGTTGAGAGAGGCTGTAAGGTAGAGGGAGAGAGTGTAAACAAAGGGATTATGGGATTATGGTTTACTCAGCGCCAACAGCCACAACTCAAAGGCGAATTTCTAATGAACGGCCTGCCGCTCCGCAAAAACTATGTCCTAGAAAATGACGCCGTTTTTAATTTTTTTTTAATGTTTTCCCTTTTACGATAAATCAAACGATGGAGTCGGATTTTATTGGGAACTAAACTGTTTTCTATTGGACAACAGCATTTAAAGTGGATGATTTGAATTTTGTTTCACCCCTTGACACCTTGTCATGCCACTGACTGTGAGAACTGGACTAAGTGACCCCTCCCACATCTCCTTCTAAACAGGAAGTACCTGCTGGCTCCAAGAAGCCAAAATCCTTCAGACTTCTATAGAGAAATAAACAGCTATTACCTATTAACAGGATCTTGCTAATTCTAACTTTTTTTCTCTCTCAAAGATTTTCTTTGTTGCAACTTATTCTAGTTATAAACTGGCCAATCAAATGCCTCAATAAAAGTATGTGATTGACGGATTCTCCCGAGCCTGCTATCAAGTGGTAGGGGTGTGACCCACCAACGAGGTCAAGCACAAAGCGCACAAAGCACATTACAGTCACAGTCCTATTCACACACACATACACACTCAGATGGCGGCTCCCCTCCCGAACACGGTGCCATCCATCCACCAGGGGGAGGGTGGGGTTCGGTGTCTTGCCCATGGACACATCTACATATGGGCGGGCAAGGTGGGAAAGGAACCTGCTGATCAGAGGTCAACCGTCCTACCACTGCACCACAACCGCCCATAGCTTGTAACTTATCTTTGTGTCATTTTTCACACTGTTGTCTGAATTCTAATGAAGCCAGGTTGTGTCTTGAACCAGGTTCATACTTTGCACAACATCATTGCTTTAAAAATAAAGTTAAAAGAAATACAAGAGGATCGTGTTTGTGCAAACTGTTTTTCCCCTTGAGAATCTGTACATGACTGGAAAAAAGTAAAGTAGCGAGAGCTGAATGACTTTTTGAAGTAGTTAATGAGGAAAGTAGCAAAACTACAATTTTGATCCACTAAGTAAAGTAATCAAATACTTTATGGAGGTAATTTACACAACACTATCCATAATCATGTGGACCTGGTGGAGGTTTCAGGCTTGGTTTCTTTCTGGGGCCTCTGAGCCCCAAAACCCCCTGAACGCCCCCGATGGTGAGTATTACAGCGTCACTGCGCATGACCACAGGGCGAACACAGTCAGTGCGGTGCTAAAAAGCACAAGTCTCACAGTTTGAGGATACTGGTGGACATGTTTCATCACTTCTGGTGCAACCAGAACCTTTCTGCTATCAGGACACCAAGAATCTGAACCAGGAGGCTCCGGGGAGCACCCGTCCAGGTGTGTGTGTGGGGGGGCTCACCTGGAGAAGGAGGAGGGGGTGATCCGGTCTGCGGTCAGGATGGGGTTCCGTCGAGGCTTCAGTCCTGTGGGTCGTTGTGCATCGTTGGCAGAGCGTGGGCGACAGTGACTCTGCTCGGCTCGGCGTGACTTTCGGTTCGGCCCGGCAGGCTGCAGCTCCACCCGCCGCTCCAGCGGCGCCTTCAGTTCTCAGGGGCGGGAATCGGAAACTAGGCTCGGCCTCCGCTCCGTCAGCAGCCGCCCCGACGACATGCCACTAGAAGTCCGGTTCGGTTCGGTGTCGGACGGCTGCTGCGGCTTCTCATCTTCCTTTTTCAAGGGAGAAGGGCCGAGACTGCAGGAAGGAAGGAAAGGAGGAAGAAAATGTGCAGAGCATGATGGGGGATGTAGTTCGTAACAACAGTTGGCTTTACCAATGGTAGCTAATAAACTACAGTTCCCAGCGTGCATCTGTACGTGGAGGGGTCATGAAGGCACCTGGGAGTTTGGCAAAGTGGAATACTTCAAGCAAAGTACCAAAATACGTTATTATAACTATTAACTACAGTGGTAAAGAGACTAAGAGCAGTGCAGAGTATACACCGTTATAACAAGAACACTTTTAAGGTCACGCAAGAGTTATTATACACGTATTAATTAATATATGTTTTTAAACTAAAGTCTTAAGTATCACTTTATTTCATTCGTTTAATTATAGTGCATGAGCAATAAGAAAAACTAAAATATAAAAAACAGAAAAATTGTAGCCATTACAACTTCAGTGAACAGCAGGAAAAGAAATCCAGAGTAACTGTTTGCAAATCAAACTGGTGATTAAAGTCTTCAAATGCTGAGTAAAAATAAAAAGTCTGATTTCTGTTGGGAGGTCAATAAATGAGAGACAAAAAAGCAATGCTTAAATAATTGTATCGTGAAATAACAAAGGAACACTAAAAAAGAGTAACCAGAATTTGCAGTTGGTCAATCCTTTATAGCCTATTTAGAACAAGTGTTTAAAAAACAGACAAATGCGGTTGAGATTTATGAGAATATGTTTTTCATCGCAAGTTTACTTTAGTTCTTAAACGAGCAAGTTTTTTTGGGGGGGAAAAAAAAATCCTAGGGCTAAAAAGATTAATGTGCAGTAGTCCCATGGTAATCTTGTGAGATTACTGTGTCTGTTATAAATTCTCCATTAAAAATTGTATACATTTCTTTTTAATCTGCAGATGTGTCCAGACTGCAGGCTGCTGTTGGTCACCCGGATGGTGACGGTCGCTCCATTGGCTCCTGTTATAGTCCAGTTGCTGCTCTCCTGCTGATACTTAGGCCCTGATACTTGACAATCCATGGATGCAGAGACTTTTCTCATGTCTGAACCCAACAGAATCACAAAAGGCAATTTATAAAGTTTTAACAACCTTGAAAAAAATTATAAATAAATGAAACTGCTACTAAGCTTAAATACAAATTACGGAGTGAACGCAGAAGTTTATATTCCAAAGTTTTTGGTAAATGAATATTTCACAATAAGAGATGTAAAAAGATATTACAATGTTTATCATTTAATAAAGGTGATTACTTTCAAAAGAGACTGGGAAGGCCCCTGCTTCATGAAGGACTCCACCCATGGACTTTTCCAACTAATCTCAGGCAGGAGCCTGAGGAACATCTGCAGCAAGACCATCAGGCTCAAAAACAGCTTCTTCCCTAAAGATCTCAGAATCTCCCTCCCCACACACATAAACCAGCAAACACTTTACTTATTGTGGGTACTTGCAATATTGTCAACAGACTTCTCCTTTAGACTTCCTCTTTGCTTGTACGTGAGCATCTTGCATGCTACAGTTGCTAATCACAGCCTAAATTCTATTTTGATTGTAATTTTAATTTAGTCTGTTTTATTTAGTACTGTTGCTGTTTTTGTGGCCTTAAACGGCAACCTGAGTCCTAAATCTGTACCATAAACATGGAAATATAAACTTGTGTGACAATAAACGCTTCTTGAAACTTTGTAAAGGAGTGTTTAGAATGGAGCCAGGGGCATTTAGCAGTCAACATGAGATCTCACCGACTACAAACACTGGGACGTGATTGCTGTAATCGGGGGGGGGGAATGTAGTGCTTTGTTTCAGGGTCGTAGGTGCAGCTCAGGTTGACAGGAAGAAGAGGGTCGGGCTTCTGTAAGACTGCGAGCTCCTGGCCGGACAAGTTCCCGCTGCAAGATTCTCCTCCAAACTGCAACCCATATTTATAAAAGTAACAACGGGAGACGGGGGCCACCGGAGGGAAGCAGGTGGCCATGATGCTGTCATCTAGTGGGATGAAGTGGCTTCTGACTGATAGTCTGGGTCTGGTACCTGCAAGGATGTTCCAACACAAGAACTTCAGATAGATCCATGCATCAGTGAGTTAATAAGAGATGGTTTTGTGAGTGGCATCCCATACCAAATAGGATTATATTTTCATTTTCTATGATACACAGTATGGTTCTATTATGTTCTGATCATTAACACAATTGTTTCTGGTAAATAAAGTGTAGCATTCTACAATGCCTTTTGACTTGTTTAATTTCTCAAATCATGAGAAATGAGGGAAATCAAGACATTTGATAAGAAGGGAGGAAAAAACGTTTTTTTCTTCTTTTTACTGTAGTATACAACACGTTTCCTTTTAACACGTTCCTGGCTTCCCTTTGGATGTTAAAAGGTCCCAACATGACCCAAAGCCCCCCAAAAGGTCAGTTGCTTCCCAAACCGTATTTCTTGATATGGAAAACACTGGTTAATTTACCTGAAAGGTCTTCAAAGAACACTTTCTGTTACCCTCCCTGAAGGATGCACTGCAGACTCCTTTGGAATTTAAGCTTTATGGCTTTATAACACCTAGGAGGACACAGAAAACTGAGCTCAGGACTAGCTAAGATGAATATTTTATTTTACTGACGTTTTCTGACAATCAAAGGTTATAAACATTTATTATTTTATTTTGTGGTGTTGAATGTGAATAAACTGACACAAAAAGGACCTGATCCCAACAGGAAGTATGCAAAACTTGCATTCTAATCTTTGTGGTGTCATGAATATTTTGATTGCATATTTGAACATGAGTTTAGACATTTAATCATGAATTGGTAAACTGCATGTTAGGGGTTGGTCATGTTCAATTTAACTCATGATGTTTTTGTCAGATCTCTGTCTCCCCTTCTGATCACCGGTGGGAACCATCTTCAAAGTGCTGAATGCACCACATCTCCCAGCAACCCCGGGGTGCAGTTCCTGGATGCCACACACCTGACTCTCATTGGCAATCACTCACACTGCACTTAAGCACTGTACTGGGCCTCACTCTGTGCAAAGTATTGTTTGTGCCACTCTGCCTGCATTACTGAGCATTATAGCTGGATCTGGTCTTCTGTTTCCTAACTCTGTTTTGTCTCTGACTCCCTGAATCTCACCTGGATCCTGACTACTCCTGTTTCTTCTCTGATGCTCCCATGGTTGTTATTGACCCCTGCCTAACTGATACTGATTTAGCTTTGTGGACTTTTAGCTGAGTTGGAACCAGCCTTCTGCCTGTTCTTGTGAAAGTTTTACTATCTGTCATGATGGCATATTTCATTGTTTATTTGTTAGGAATTTGAATGTTTATGTTTAAACTTTGTTAAAGTTAAATTCAATTTCATTTAAACGTAATGCAAACTTTTTTTAATTACAAAAGAATTTCATGACTTTTTTGCACATCTCCTCTGATTTTACCATGAAATGCATTTGGTGTAACATCACTGAATGCTCAGAACGTTTAAGAGAAATATCTTAGAAACATGCTTTTATTTCGCTACAATAGTTTAATGGTTTTTAATTGAAATATGAAGCTGTTCGATCTGCTGTAGACATGTGCTTACAGCCATTGGCTGGTAGGAAGGCCTCCTCTGAGGTCAAAGGGTGATGCACAGTGGAATGGTTTTTAGTGCAGTTGGGTTCACCAGAACAGAGAGAAGAATGGGAGAAACCTTGGAAGAAGGGGGGGCATCTTCCAATCTATTGGGTCTTATTTCTTTTATTTCAAATCACCCCAGTCAACTAAGTTTTGTGCCAAGATCAATGTTTTTACTTTTTTTTTTTTTTGTAACTGCTGTGCATTTTCCTTTTAACTATTTTGAAGCTTGTCACCATTTTTACTTTATATATTTTTGAAACGGATCAGACCATCCAGTTTGAGACAAAACTCCAGCGAACTTTAAATCCAGCATGCTTGCGCGACAACATCCTCCTCTTTTTGGCTGTCTTAACCCAGCTAACCACCATAACTTCAGCTGAATTTTGCCGTAAGTCCCAGAAGAGACTTCAACCTTTCTCCTACACCCCGTGCCAAAGCTGCTACTGCTTTCGTCCATCTCGTCAACCTCAGGAGAACCACCTTCCAGCCACTCTGGTGAGGAGACCCTCTCAGCCAAACTGTTGGGGTTTGATGAGGTCATGATAACGGCCAACTGTATTTATCCAAACTAGTGTCTTGAACAGTTTCCTTTTGATTTCTTTAGATTAGAACTTAAACCGTACTGAGGCATTACTTTGTTCATCCACCAACTTTCACACACCTTTATATACTTATATTTAATTTGACCAGTTTATCATCGTTTATATTTTCACGTTATCAAAAATGGAGTTGTTGTCCATCTTATTTCTTTCTTTGTCATTAGGTCCCTTGGGAAGAAAATTTACTTCCTGAAGTGTTTAGATTGATTTTGAAGATTAGATGAGACAGGCAGCCAGCCTGTCTTTTAAAACTGAGTTGTAAATGTGGATCTTTGTCTGTAAGATGGTTAGGTTAGGGGTCTGCAACCTTCAACGCATGAGAGCCATTTAAGTCAATTTCAAAATGCCAGAAGAAGTCACAAAGTCTCATTTCACTCTTTAGAAAATGAAGAGACACTGATTTGTATTTATGTAATTGCTACTTTTATGATAAATATAAATAAACAGATGTTTTTAGGGCTAAAATAAAATGTAACCATCAGAAAAAATTGCCTTTTTTCTTAAAAATATAAAACCGATTTTAACTTTAACAGGCTCAGATGGCTTCCTTTCAAAATAAAATGCATGTGTCACATAGGATCATCTCAATGCAACAAATGCAGTAGTAGATAGTGTAATGTCAGTATGTATTTAAAAAGAGTTTATTTTACCATTTGTGGTAAATCTAACTAAAAAATTTTTTAATCAGATTAATTGATTGACATTTACAATCTTTTCTTAACTATAAGGTACACTTAAACTCCTTGAATTTATTAAAAATGGAAAATCTGGTGCGCCGTAATTCTAAATACACTTACTGAACTCCGATTGATTGGGGTATGCGACACACAAAAATCTGTCAAACTATTTTAGTTTGACTTGTGATACGTACTGTCCTTCAACTGTTTGTGAATGAGTAAAGTTTGAATTAGTTTACTTTCTTTTTTTTTTTACTGTATTACTTAGGACAAAAGGGGTGGGAAGACTGATGACATTTTAGAAAGTTAATTGGAGAAAAATTCCTAACGTAAATAACTGTGAATTTCTGTTAAAAAACCAACAACAAAAAATAAAAAACCTGTGTAAAAAAAATATAGCAATTTGTATTTTTTTAAATATTCTTTGGAAGTTTTTGTAAAATATAAAGAAATTTCTATGGGGACTTTTTATTCCATTTACTAGGCTCTTTATTGGTAAAGATCTGGTAAAATGGTAAATTAATCCTCCAACTCTGCTAGCTCCTGATTGTTAATCTAAACAATTTCAGCAATTGGTTAAAATCAAGCGCTTCCTACTCTTGAATTTGATGTTCTAAATGTTGCAGCTCTTCCAAAGATGACTGGAGGCAGATTTCAGAAGGTGCCAATTCTCCATTGACTCTCACGTAAAAAAGTGTGACTTTACTTCTAACATCAACTTCTGTGTGTTCTGTTTGGCTGTCGCTGCTTCCGCTCATAACAGCTGAACTCGTGGAAGCTGTCAAACTTCCTTTAGGTACAAAACGTCAAATTTAAGAAGGCAGTGAGCAAGGTCATTGTTTTCTGGATTTAGGAGGGAAAGAGGAATGGTATCTGGAAAGCTGATTTCTAGAGGAAAAGGTTGTGAGCGGGACTGTTGGTGTGGAGTAATCCCACCCCCACCATCCCCTCCCCATTGCTGACGGCTCTCTGTTGACACGCTCTCCCGCTAGTTTACTGCCCCTTACACCCCAGATGAGCGATCCAGCTGTACAGGTTTGAGCCAAATACCAGCTCAGATGAGGAAAACCAAGATGTAGATGTCTGGGAAGGGATGCATCAGAATGTAGCGGAGCAGGGAGCTCGTGGCCTGTCCATTGTGGTTTCTATGTCACACCTACAAGATTTTTCCAACTGCATTTTTCATCTGCTCCTGATTCACAATGATTAAAAAAAAAAAGAAATAGTGAGACATGCAATTTTTTTAGCTAATTGTCTTTATATGTCTTCTATTAGAGAAATGCCACAAGGACATGTTAAAAACACCAAAAACGCATCATAGTGGGTCTTTAAAGAAGCTGATTCAAGCCTTCATCTCTAGAAGGCTGGACTACTGTACTATAAAAAGCTGCTCGTCTGATGAAGTCCGTTAAAAAAGCTGCGGCTCATTTAAAAACACTGCTGCCAGAGATTTAACTTGAACCAGAAGAACCAACTGTTCTGACGACCAGTTCAACATTGAATCAATTTTGAAGCACTGCTACTAGTTTGAGTTAGTCTTTCACATATCAGAATAGAGCTGTGAGAGAACCTGGAGCAAGATTCACAAGATTTGCACCACTTGGACATTTCATAACAAACCTTTTCCAACTTTAGCTAGCAGACCTGCGCCAGTAAAACAGTAGAGAAAGAAAAAGAAGCCCCTCCCTGCTTGTACACTGTGAACACCATGGGTGCATTCAAGAACCCACATTTAACTTGTGTCAAATGCCCGGTGTGTACGTAGCTTTAACCTGACAGTTGCTATCTTTTCCTGGTCTTGGTCCACTGGGTTTTATGTAACCTATCGTCAGTGCAGGAAATGTTAGAGTGCTTTCTGGTCATCTTTATGGAGATGATGACTTAATATTCCAGCTGGGAAGTCTTATCACCCGGGTAAAGAATCATGGTTTACCTTTGACTGATTGGCCAGAACCCAACGACACAAAAAGGGACTGAGCGGGTTCAAAAAATAGACAGATGGATGGATGGATGGACGATTGGACAGCAAATGATAACTAACAGACTGATCCCTACATGCTGCATCTCAGTGGATATTCATGCGAGGGAGTCCCAACTGAGTACTAATATTAATGGTCCATTTGATTTTACATTTTTGTGAAGGTCTTAACTAATAATCCTTTCTTTGAAATATTCATTTTGGGGATTCTTTCAGCCTCTCATTTAAACGTTAAAAAAATAATAAATTAAATGAATGTATTACACAGTCTGTGTGTAATGAACGTTTAGATTTTGACCTTAATTGCAAAAAAATATTACAATACAATGCAGTATATTAAGAAAGAAGTATAATGGGCTAATTTGCTCAACCCTATAAAACTCTATGTATTATATTTGATACACGTATTTCTGAGACCCATATCTCATTAGCATGATACTTACATTTTCAAAAAAGCCATTGCATAAAACTCGGTCCACGTTTTCTGCCCTGTAGTTTGTCATCATTCCACTGGGGGCAGTAGACTTGATTTTCCTGCTCATTTCAAAATGGCTGCCTCTTTCTTTTGGTGGGAAAGATGGCCTAATTTTCATAACTTTATGGTGAGAATAACTCATCTATTGCTATTCATTTTTAAATGATTTCTTGCTGTATATTGAAAAAATGATAGAACAAAAAAAAAAATCAAAAATAATTCTCTTTACACCATGTTTAAAATGTGTGGATTGAATTTGAGGCAGCAGATAAGTAAAGGGATTTTTTTCCCTGTACACTCATATTGTTTAATCTTAAATTTACATTGTTGAGAGCAAAAACTTACTAAATAACCAAAAATCCAACAATTAATATCAAATTCTCATTAAAAAAATATATTGCAAACCTTTTTATTTCTGATTTTATCAAAGGATTCAAAAAAAATCTTAATTCCAAATCATTTCAATTTCTTCATGGCCCTAATCCTCTTCCGTAGTGGGCTTTACAGGGTAAACATGAAAATGCAAAACCTATGTGATCACATAAAATGTATGTAGTTTTGTTTAAATAAAAAGATTTAGATAATTTGTGTATTTAATCAAATTCCATAAAGTTTTTGAAGCAGTGTGTGAGCTCCTCTAATAATCACTTTGGGCATGTTGTTTTCCTTTTAAAGCTTTGGATTAAATTGTGTCTTGTATGTTTGAATTTTTGACTTTTATAAAAATTCCTATTGACCTTAATCAAGACTTTTAAAATTTAATCTAAGTATTTTAAAAATCCCTTTTTATGTTGTTTGGTAAAACACAACCTCCATATTTCTATTTCTCTTTATTATGTGCTAACAAACACTGAACAGACATACAGGAATTAAAAAGATAGACAGAGAGAATCCTGCTGGGTTGTAACACATTACAAATATAGATAAGGAAAATTAATTTATTAATCTATTTTCTGATGGATAATAAAAGAAACCAAAAGGCACTGGAACACTATCAAAGCCGCGTCTATGAAAACATGTCCTATAATGCGGAAATTCTTTAAATAGTCAGAGTAAAATTCCTGTTTGTAGTTTATCGATTTTTATAATGCTTTTGACGTCTTTTTATGCATCCTGCAAAAAACAAAAAACTTTTCTTTTTTTCTTTTGTATAAATTAGATCAACTACACTTTTGTCACCACTGGCGGGAACAGCTACGGACACAAATAGAAAACACAGTCTGACCCAATGTTTCTACAAGTCGAACACAATCAACACATCAGAAATGCTCATAAATTCACAGCTCAGAGGATCATCTGGAACATCAAACAGAATTTTATTATGTAAAACCACAACATGATCGACTGAGCATCAAAAAACTGATCTATCTCACAGATAAACTTTATTTAATTGCCATATTTTTAAAGTAATAAATTGACTTGTGTCTTATTTGGAGAGTTTAAGGCTTGTTGCTTTAAGCTTAGGTTCAAAATCAATTATTTCTGAAAAACTAATTACATATTAGTTATGTTTTTTAAGTGCTTATAGAGCAAAAAAAAATAAGCTTTATGTGTATGACAACTAAGCTCTAATTAATAGATTGGGGCAAATATTTCTAGTTTTAATAAATAGGGTCAATGAAAAAGAAAATTGTGGTGAAAACCTTTCGCTTGTACCCAACTGTTTAAAAAAATCCACAAACATTCAAATAATATTTTGACCCAACATTTAGGCAAAATAGGAGCTGGAGTAATTTCACTAACACTTATTGGATTAAGAGTTCAAAACATTTGCCTTCTCTTCTTTTCTGTTGCATTACTATTGCCACTATAGAAAAAACAGCCTGATCTCTAATTTCTCCCTTTTTTTGTCATTTGTTCCCCTATTTAGAATATACAATTTAAAAAAAAAACTGTAGGTATCTTACATTGTTTCTGAATTCGAGGCTTTTAGGGTCCACCGTCTTGGATACTTTTTCTGTTCCTCTGCTTTAAAGTCCTTCTCTGGTCAATTTTTAATCAGTTTTTAAACCGTTCCCAGTGGTCTTTTGATTATGTTAATGCCATTTAGCTTAAATGAAAAAAAAAAAAATTAAAAATGGTTTCGTTTTCTAGGGCATAGTGTCTGCAGAGCGGTAGTAGTTCATCAGAAATTTGCCTTTGAGATGTGGGTGGGACTATTGACGTGTAATAAGCCCGCCTCCATCTCCCGTCACTCATCTGTTTACGCGCTTTCTGAGAAGTTGTAGCTTCAATGTCACACCTATAATCTTTTTGCCTGCTCTTGATTCACAATGATTTGAATATAGAAATACTCAGTAAAGCAGTTTTAAGCTTAATATTCTTCATATATGTCCTCTATCATGAAAAAAAATCCCAAAATAGTGTGTAAAATAAAACACTGTTTTCAACGGGATGGGTCTTTATACAGAGAAACAGAACATACCTGTTGGTGGATCCTGAGAACCGGAGCTCAGAAACCGTTTAAGGAGAGACAAGGTCACAGACACAGAAGCAGCTGAGCTCTGAATTCATGCCTGAACTTCTTCAAGGCGAAGACAAACAAATATGACATTTCTCTGAATTAAATATTATCACACTTGTGTGCTTAAGTGCTACATGCTCTAGTTTTTCTTAGCGAGTAAGTGTAAAGTCGGATTCTTCTACCAGAATCAACCACAGTTCCTATGATGATCAGAATTCCAGTTCAAACTCCTTCGTGAAGCACCAAACCACAGAGATGTTTGAAACCCTCCTGTAGCTCCTCCCACTATCTGGTGGATGGAGCTACATGCCACCTTAAGTGAACAAAGTGTTCTGGGGAGACTCAGTGCTAAACAAAGCATGACCACAGGGATCCACAGGCTGCAGCATTAAAGCGGAGCTGCACGAAACCTTTGAGTCAGAGTTTTGCCAGTTTCTCCAGTTTGGAAGTCTCCATGCGGGCTGTGATCAGCTGAAGGTAAACCTGTAAACACAGCCATCAACTGGACCATCCGTCCGTGTTTAGGACGACGAGGTGGCATTCCCTGAGGACACCGCTGTTGTCTCCTTTGGAGAATATTCCCCCTCTTCCTTGTGGGGATGGGAGGAGTTATCGGACTTGCTGCGACTGAACTCCGCCCCCATGATGGGCCCCGTGAACTTAGCCTTTGGCCTGATGCAGGTGGTGCAGCACAGCAGCGTCTTGAGGAAGGCGCGCCGCATCTCGTTGCTGGTCAGCGTGTAGATGAGGGGATTCATGGCCGAGTTAAGGACAGCGAGCGCAAGAAACCAATCCACCTTGTAGAGGATGGGGCAGCTCAGTGTCTCACAGGCCACGTCCAGCAGCAGGAGGATGAAGAGCGGCGCCCAGCAGGCAATGAAGCAGCTCAGGACAATGATGACGGTCTTCAGCAGAGCCAGGGACTTCTCTGAGCTCTTGGTGTTGGCGCTGGGGTTTCCGCGGCTGTTGGTTACTTTGCGGAAGACGAGCTTGCTGCTGCGAGTGCGCACCAGCGTGTAAATCCGGGCGTAGAGCACCACGATGGCCATGAGGATGATGCTGAAGACGGTGGTGCAGAACAGGATGTAGGTCTTGTGGTAGAGTGGCAGGACGGTGGAGCACTCCGACATCCTGTGGATGCAGTTCCAGCCCATCAGCGGCAGCCCGCCCAGCATCGCTGCAATCATCCACACCGTGCTGATGAGGAGGAAGACGCGGCACGTGTTGCCGTTGTTGTGCAGCTTCATTTTCAGCATGGTGAGGTGGCGCTCAATGGCGATGGCCAGCAGGCTGAAGACAGATGCCGCCAGAGCCACAAACATGCTGCCCTCTCTCAGGAACCACTGCGTGGGTGTCAACTTGTAGGTGTTGGCTCCAGACAGCAGGATATTGGCGGTGTACACGACGCCGGCCAGCAGGTCGGACAGCGCCAGGTTCCCAATGAAGTAGTACATGGGCTTATGAAACTTCTTGGTCCTCCAAATGGTGGCAAGAACCAGGATGTTCTCCAGGATGATGAAGCAGCACACGATGATGAAGATCACAGAGTCAGCCTTCAGACCGGAGTCCTGCTGCGTCTTCCGAAACTTGCCAGTGAAGTTGTAGTGTTTGGCAATGAGATCGGAGTAGCTGGACTCAGCCATGGTCTGTAGCTGCAGATGACGTCCAGCAGAGGGAGCTGTGTCTTTAAACTTCAGTTGCTCATGTCAGAGGGTCACCCTGAGGAAGAGCAGAGAGGGTCCTGCTGCCAAAGGAGGACATGCTTCTGTGGAGAGAAGAAAATGTCCTTGTTAACAGATGAGCCTTGATCAGTTCTGCAAACTTCAGTCTTCCCTCAAGAAGGACGCAACATTTATGTCCAAAGTCAAATTGTTCACTCAAATGATGAATTTTTAAGCTTCATAACCAAAAATCTGAACCACAAGTATCATAGCAAACTCAAAATGAAAAAAGGGCAACATATACGTACAGTTTTCACGCTTTTTAATAACTTTATGCCTTATGTATTCTGTACTTTTTTAATCCCTATATATTTTTTTACAACATCAAGCCTATCAAAGAGGAAATAGAAAACGATGAATCCTTTTTGTCTTTTGTCTGTTCTTTAAGATCCAAAAAGACCCACTGACAACGGGACACCACACTGGTGTTGTGTCAAGGATAGTGCATCCGTTTCTTAAACGTCCCTGTTGGCATAAAAATGCTCATATTCTGACCAATGTTCTTGTCTTTTCTAAATATGAGTCTGCAGGGAGAAAACAGTTTGACCTTTACTGTAAGTGAGTTTGAAAAAAAAAAAAAAAAGAGTTTGCCAAATAATGGCATGGCCCTTTTGTGCCCTTGATAAAAGGGGGTTGTCTATGTTTTTTCTTTGTACCCGACAAATGTGTACCAAGTTGTGTGATTGTAGAAATAGATCTGTGGGCTTCTACGTTATGAAATAATCATTAACATACATGGATTTTATGTTGTTGTTGATGTTTGTTTTCTGGGATTCATATAAAAACCTATCCGTTCACTTGTCATTCAGATGTCATTCCGAGCAGATCCAGTCAGATCTTCCATCTCCTCCAACCTCATCATCCTCTGATGCGCTTTAGGTATAGTGTGGGCACTGACACCACCAGCTGTTTAGACCAGATCTGATCATGTGACATATCTGACCTCCACAAACTATTAAGTTCTCAAAATAGTTTTAAAATGTCTCAAACTCAGGTTTGGAGTTGAAGATTGAAGGAAATTAGGCTACTTCAAACTAATAATAATAATAATAATAATAATAATAATAATAATAATAATAATAATATAAATAAAAATAAGAATTATAAAGTTTGAAATGTTTTAAACAATTTTGTGTCACACGTATGCACCCTGGAGTTACAGCCTGATACCAGCAGAGGGTGCTATAGTTATCTTTGTATTGACTTTTTTTCCTCACTTTTTTGTCTAAAGACAAAAAAAATAATTTTAATGTTCACATATTTTCATATACGATTTAACAATTAAAAAAAAAGAAAGTGCCGACTATATTTTGTATTTTATTTGTTTACTTGGTTGCAATTTTGTCAATTTAGCTATAAATAGCCTATAAATTCAAAATCAGTTTGATAGAACAAACTAACAAGATTTTTGCTGTTGTTTTATGGTAATATTCCTTGTCATTTTTAAAGTTACCACTTAAAAATCATCTGTGGTACCCCTGATCAAATAAACTCATTTCTATTTGGAGTTCATTTTTGCATCATTTGCTAAAAACTGATTATAGGCGAGTTAAAGGGGGGAAATATGTATAATTATATAAAGCTGATTTTCCATCAAACATCTCAGGAGGACCTCCTGATGAACCCTGACGTCTTATTATAAAGAAGGCACGCGCGTTCTAGAGACCTATAAAACATTTCAGATTCATTTGGTTCACATTTAAAACGGGTTTTCTGGATTTCTGTTATAAAGCAGCATTATGTTCTCTTTAATCTGTAACATCACACACGTCTTCATTTAACTGACCTGGGTTCAGCAGCTCACTTGTCTTTTCCTCAAGCTGAAGCTCCACTTTGTTTTTCACGCAATAAAATAAAATAAAATAAAATAAACACTTTCTGAGTTTTCTCTCAGTCTCAAGTTGACTTGAAGAAAAAGGAAGAGCAGCTTTCAGCACCATAAAAAATATTTTTGTTATCCTCCACCTCCAGCCAGAGTCCGCAAGAAGAGAGTCCGACAGTGGAAGGAGAGCGCGCACCAGAACGCGCGCGCGTGCACGGAGAGCAAGGGGTGGGGGGAAGGCAAGCTCTAAAGATTCACACAGCTTTATATTTAGAAAAAGTGAGGAATTGCATAGTAATACATGGTGAAAAGGTGACATAAAAAACATAAATCATAATTTATGATATATAGTAAATGATGGATTATTTATGAAACATCATTAAACGGTGTATTTTTTGGCATGGGCGGAGCTACAGGGGCCAAGAAAGTTTGGATTGTTTTAAAAAAATCCTCACTACAAACTCTTACACGCATTATTTATAGAACCTTAGTTAAAAAGAACTACTCTTTTAATATTATTAATAAATAAAACAAAACAGTTTGAAATACATATTTTTTATATTTTCTTTTCTAATGGCGGTCCACTGCTGTTCCCTTTTGCAACTCCCGCCCCTCTACTGCGCATGGTGGTACAGTGGTGAGCACTCTAGCTTCAAAGCAAAAAGGATCCTGGTTCAAATCTCACCTGGGACCTTTCTGTGTGCATGTGTGTTTTCTCCTCCCACCTTAAAAAATAAAAAATGAAGGTGCAGTGTGTGTTTGGTCCTGCAACAGGCTGGTGACCTGTCCAGGGTGTATCCCACCTTCACCCAACAGTGACTGGGTTGGCTCCTGCAGCCCTGTGACCTCAAAAGGGAATCAGCAGGTTCTGAAAATGTTGGGATGGATATATTCTTACACTAATATAGCATTTTTTTGGATTGAACTGAGTTCTGCACGGTGGCATGATGTTTAAAGCAACACAGAAAAACAGTTCAAGCCATGTAATAGATGCGTTTTGTTCTCAAATGTAGCAAAAGAGGGAACACGCATGTAGCTTTTCAGAGCTTTGGGAGGGTTTTTGTGTGTGACTTTGAAGCACACATACATGTTTTCAGCTCCATATGTATTTGTTGTCACTATGTCATCAGAACACAACAGTTCTCATGAAAAAGTGTAAAACTTTCATAAAGGGTCATTTCAGAACTTTTCTGATTGTCTGCTAGATATTCATCCATAACAGGTAATAAACTATCAAAGGCTTGATTAGCTCAGCTTACAGATCAGTTGTACAATATTTTACTCCGTGTAACCCTGTTACCAATTTTACGAGGCAACAGCCTTCTTCAGGAGCAGAAATTCATTTTTTAGCAGTTACTGGTGACCAAGAGAACAAACTTACTTATGTAAATAAGTAAAATAAAAATTAATACTAACAATGATTGTCTTAATTTGATTCTATGTGTAGCAGGGCTATGCGGTAAAGTAAGCTAAGTAAGAAAGTCAAAGTCAAAGTCAGCTTTATTGTCAATTCTTCACATGTGCATCACATACAATGTATCGAAATTCCATTTCTTACTCTCACATGCCTGTCCTAGAGAAATAAAATAAAATAAAATAAAAAGGAAAAATGATTAAATAAAAAGAAAAGACAAGAAAGACAATTTACAAAATTAGCCAATAATGTTCATGGAGGGAGATGGGTGGTGGGTAGGTGGAGAGGGTGTTTAGCATCCTGATGGCCTGGTGTGTGAAGCTGTTTCTGAGTCTGGTGGTACAGGAGCGGAGGCTCCTGCACCTCCTCCCCGAGGGCAGAAGGCCGAACAGGTTGTGTGCAGGGTGGTGTGCGTCCTTGATAATTGTTAGTGCTTTGCGGGTGAGGCGGGTGATGTATAAGTCCTGCAGGGAGGGGAGTGGTGCTCCAATGATTCTCCTGTTGCTGTGTGTGCAGCTACCACCCCACACAGTGATGAAGCTGGAGAGGATGCTCTCAATGGTTCCTCTGTAGAGTGTGGTCATGATGGCTGGTGAAGCACCTGATCTTTTTAGTTTTTGCAGGAAGTAGAGACGTTGCTGACCTTTCTTTGCCAATGATGTGGTGTTGGCGGTCCAGGAGAGGTCCTCATTGATGTGTACCCCCAGGAATTTTGTGCTGCTCACTCTCTCCACTGCAGTACCGTCGATGATCAGTGGCAGGTGTTGAGTGTGGCCCCTCTGGAAGTTGACAACAATCTCCTTTGTCTTGCTGACATTTAGCAGGAGGTTATTATCTCTGCACCATTTTGTCGGCAGATCTACCTCTTCCCTGTAGTGATGAGACACCAGAGTTGTGTCGTCTGCAAATTTCACAAGGAAGTTGGTGCTGTGGGTTGTTGTGCAGTCATGTGTCAGCAGGGCGAAGAGCAGCGGACTAAGCACACAGCCTTGGGGTGCCCCGGTGTTGAGTATGGTTGTATTTGAGGTTTTGTTGCCGGCACGTACTGTTTGTGGTCTTCTGCTGAGGAAGTCCAGCAGCCAGATGCAGATGGGGGTGTTAACACCCAGCTTGTCCAGTTTGCAAATGAGCTGCTGTGGTATTATTGTGTTAAATGCAGAGCTGAAGTCTATGAACAGTATTTTCACATATGCATCCTTTTTGTCTAAGTGGGTGAGAGCTGGACGGAGAGCAGAACAGATGGCATCCTCTGTCGATTGTTTGGGTCGGTCCAGGGTGGATTTTATGTGTGACATGATTGCCGTTCAAAGCACTTCATGAAAATATTACAACTACAATTTAGGAGATCCCCTTTGCTCTACCCGTTCTTTTGAAAAACTGAGGATGTCAAGTCCAGCATGTCATCTGATTTTCTGCTAAAGTCTTATTCTATGAAAAAAAGGTTATGATAACATTTCGAGGGACACCTGTTCCACACATGATAGTTATTGGAAATATTTGATTCATAAAATCAAATGTTGCACATGTTACAAGAAACATCCATAAAGAAATAATACAAATATTTTTTTTTATTTAATATTTAATATTAGCCACAAGGGGGAAGGAGCAATAAAAAAATCGCATTTTGGGATGTACTCTAGACTTATTTGGTATTTTTATAACTATTTTCCAGCATCCTTTTATCCTAGTTTATGTAGATTTGGTCACAACACAAGACAAGTCAATTTAGTCCAAAACTACATGTTTTAGTATTGTGTATTTGAAATATAATGCGTGGAACATAAAATGTCCAATTCTGAAATGCAAATAAACAAGAAGGCTGAGATTTGAGAGAAGCTAAACAAATCCTGATGTGACTGAAAACAACCAGGATGTTGATGTAGTTTATGCTAAAAGTTTAGATGGAGCCACTCTGTGGAGTCCATCCAGTGCTTGAATCTGCCACAAGGATCAAAGATCTGACACCTCAAAGATCTCAGCCACATCGTGAAGTGCTCCAGCAGAGGTTTTCAAGAATGAGGTATTTCTTTCCATCCCACACTCGTTTATGACACACCAGAAGCGCATCAGCATCTATGAAGACACTGGCGCAACTAAAAACCTGTCTTACTGGAGAGGTTCACAGCCGTTTCTCTAAATTTGATAAAAACTGAACGTATAAAGAATAGCAGGGGGGGGGGGGGGGGGGGGGGGGGGGGGTGATGTTGGGGGTTGTGGATAACAAAAGCCTCTTTCCTCTGAGCTACTGACTGTATTCAGGCTCAGCATAGCTGAGCATCACCATGACAACGGCTGGAAGGAAAGGGGAACTGAGGAGCAGACCAACTTTCAAAGTCCAGAACAAAAAAGAATCACTTCCACGCTCGGTCCAGACCTCTCTGACGGGGCCTGGGCTGCAGACGTGACCGAGGCTCCCAAACCAAAAACTTACAGTTCAACCATTGTTTCTGAAACTCTAGTTAGAGGTCCTTTTTTTAGCATCTCTTGTTCTTCTTGGGCATGTTCTTGTGCATGTTTCTTTGTCTCCATCTTCTCCTGGCTCCAGTATCCTGTTGGGCCATAACTTCCCCATGCAGCAAAATTTTAACTGCTGAACATCTGCAGCCTGTAATTATGGTTTGGACGGACACAGTTTGTGTGTGTGTGTGTGTGTGTGTGTATTTCTCTGTGTTTGCTTTAGTGTTTAACAGGAAAGCATTAGCCAGCTTCTTCCTCTCTGACTTCCTGTGATGTGATTCGTTGTTTCCCTGGCGGTGAGGAATGTGGCAGCTCGCCTTCACATGGGGATGGGGTGAGGGGAGTTGGGGTAACAGGGTGATGGATTCTTCGTTTATCTATAAAAAAAAGGCGCAGAGAGACACATTTATTTACACTTACACGCTCCAAATGCTTGTTTTTCTGACATACTGTGGACTTGAGTCTGTTTAAAACACAGCACTGTGATGTTCTGAGTTCATCAGGAGGTGAAGTGGAGTTCAAAACTGATTCATTTCTCAAATTTCTATAAAAAAAACAATTATTTGGTCATAAAACACATGACTAGCAATACAGACTAAAGAAAGATATAACTATTAATTCTTACAATAAAAAAAAACTTTTTTGCTCCCTGAAAAACAAGAAATTACTTTTGAAGAAAGCAAATTGATCATTTTGATCAACTTATATCGATTTACAAAGTATAGATTGATGTGAATTTGAATTAAGCTTTCTTCAGTCCTGATTAAAACATAAAACATAACCAAGTTATTTGGCATAATAATGAGGAACTCATACAGTATTTAACATCTAACATGTTTGACATAGTAAAATGTAAAAAAATAAATCTTCAATTTGTAACAAATTGAGGTCTGTGATTAGTTTTGTGGGTTTCTGTTTCCCTTAAAGTCTACATAATGTTATTTTAAAAAATTGCATTAATATGGAGCCCGTGTCCTGACATGGAAAAAATAAAACATATCTCGTTCCCACAAATTAATAACTTGTTCCCACAAAATAATTATTTTGTGCAAAAGAAATAGTATCTTGTGCCCACAAAATAATAATCCATATCCGAGAATTAATTAATTTGTGGGAACAAAATAATTATTTACGTCATAAGTCATTCATAAACACGGATTGCTGCTTCGCCTGCCGGACATAGCTCCTAGCTTCATAAACACGGATGTGAGCAATAGTTGGATTTAAAGCAGATACCTTCACATTTCTGTCTGTGTGTGTCTCATTTCATTGCATGGAAGACACGGAGGATGTTTAGAGATCAGATTTATTTATTTTAAAAGGCACAAAAGCATTGGTAATCATGTTTTCATGTCTGGTTTCATTCACATCCTGGTACCCTTTTCGTCCATCTTGCTGCAAAAGCTGCTTTCTGTCGCCACTTCCGTGTCTCTGTGACCCACATTCGTTCAAGATGGGTAAAATAAAAACAAGAATGATCGATCTATTATTGTTTCTATGAAAATCAGAAAAATATCATAAGATTTAGGATGCCCAAGCTTCCTGCTTCACCTACCGGACACATAGCTCCTAGCTCCGCCGCAGAACTCTTGTGCTTGTCATGCCAACATTTGGCTGGCCAGCTGCGGTATAGGACATTGTAGTTTAGGGTCGAATAGGAATAAAAATATTCAGGACTTGTCTTTTAGTAACATACTCGTTAGCAATAATAAATAGATCATTCTTGTTTTTCTTTCTCCTTTCAGGAACGAATATGGGTCACAGAGACACGGAAGTTACTGCTAAAAGCGGCTTTTGCAGCCGAACGGAGAGCATATCGTGTTTATGAATGACTTATGACTTGAATAATTATTTCGTTTGCACTAATTAATTATTTCATGGGAACGGAATATTATTTTGTGGGAATGGAATATTAATTTGTGGGAACAAGATATATTTAATTTTTTCCATGTCAGGACACAGGCTCAGTAATACATTAACACATCAGGAAGCTTAAAATTGCAATATTTTATCATTATTGTTCTATTAGAGTAATTTTTGCATAATTTTAATTTTATGTTTAAAATAATTTACTCTAAACACAGATTAGGGAAGATCTATCCCATGAACGACCAGCAACAGAGTACTACATTTATCATTTCAGTAGTAAATCAAGAGAAAAAGAACAAAATATTGTATTGATAGCTAGCATTCCAGAAATTCATCTTTACATCAAGTATTCCATTAATTCATGCTATCTTTAAGTCTTAAATAATTGTTTCTGCTGTTTACATGATGTTACTTAGAATAAACATGCAACTTTTGGCTTGTCTATAGAACATATTTAAAATATGTCTCAGTTTATTGATAAATATCTTCTAACAAGTGTAATCATTTTTTATTTCACTAAACAGAAATAGTGTAAGAGAGCAAAACACAGTGAGCAGGATTTTCATTCTGACTGCTTAATCATGCTGTAGTAGTTTATTTACCCTGTTCCTGTTATCACTTGCATTGCCGTCAGACACTTGTCAGTGTTGTTACAAACAAGCTACAAGTCTAAATGTTTACACCGAGGGAAGTCCAATTTACGATAGCTTTGTGCAAAATCAGATAACAAATTTGACTGCCTTCCATTCCTTTTTTTGTTCTTGTAGCACAGAGGCAAATTATGTGCTTTGTGAGTTTGGTTTAATTCTAATTTTTTTAAGTTTGGTTGAAATGGAATACTGTAAATGCTATTCAAACAGGAAACGAAATCTCTCTACTTAATCAGTGGACTATTTATAGACGTTTACTGTTTACAACAAAAACCAAAGCAATCATTCTGAGGCCTGCAGAAAATAAGCTGGTGAGTTCATGTTGATTAAATCTATCTCTATGGTAAATAGTAAACACTGGCCGTGTTTACATGCACAACGGCAACCTCATGCAGAATCAGATCTGGCTATGATAACAGAGAAGAACAGGCATCAAGGCATTTAGATATTTGATAAATCAAAATTTAAACTCATTTTGTGTTTTCCTTGAATTTTGTGTCAGGATGTCACCTCCATTATATCTCCAGTTTAAGTTACATTAACAAATGTGCCAAAGTTTGCAGGAAAATATTGTTAAATTTGAAGTTTTTGTCAAAACTGCTTTACTAATGTAAAACCAATGATGTGGCTTGCTTTTATTCATCCATTTGCAGGTGAATGTTGTTATTTTGGCAGCAGGCATGGCTGGAGGGCTGGAGCTTGTTAAAGTTATCAGTGATGCATTTTTAGTCTTCCTTGAATAGAGAAGCTCTTCACATGCGTTACAGCAAAAGCAGAAGCGGCTCGAGTGTCTAAAAATTGTTCTCAGCTCTAAAGTAAGGAGCATTACTTCAAATTTGTTTAATTACTCAAATATGAAAATTTAAGAGATAAGATGAGGGAGTACAGGAACACCTCAGGGCACCGTACTGCCAAGCAACATTCACATCGCTCTCGGCAACCACTTCCCATGAAAATTCAACATAAACACATGTACAGTGGTGGACAAAATTGTTGCTACCCCTCAGTTAAAGAAAGAAAGTCCACAATGCTCACTGAAATTACTTGAAATGTTCAAAAGTAACAATAAATTAAAATTCAAAATCAGCCATTACTTTTGAGTTGTTGATTAACAAAATTATTAAAAAAAAAAAACTAGTGAAATAGGGCTGGACAAAAATGATGGTACCTCCATAAAAGACTGAGAACTAATTGCCCAGGGGGTCATGATGAACACAAGTATGTCCTTTAATTGACATCACAGCTCTTTTCAAAGCCATAATCAGTCAGTCTGCCTATTTAAAGGGAGACAAATAGTCACGCTGCTGTTTGGTGAAAAGGTGTGTAACACACTGAACATGGACAACAGAAAGCCAAGGAGAGAATTGTCCCAGGACATTAGAAACAAAATTATAGACAAACATCGTAAACGTAAAGGCTATAAAACCATTTCTAAGCAGCTTGAAGTTCCTGTGACAACAGTGGCTCATATTATTCAGAAGTTTAAGACCCACGGGACAGTAGCCAACCTCCCTGGACGTAGCCGGTAGAGGAAAATTGATGACAAATTGAGGAGACGGATAGTTGGAACTGTATCCAAGGAGCCCAGAACAACCTCCAAAGACATTAAAGGTGAACTCCTAGATCAAGGTACATCAGTGTCAGATCGCACCATTTGTTGTTATTTGAGCCAGAGTGGATTTCATGGGAGACGTCCAGGTTCATGTCCAGATGTTCATGTCCAGGTCCGTCTAAGTTTACATGAGATCATCTGAATGATTCAGGGGGGAACTGAGAGGATGTCATATGGTCGGATGAGACCAAAACACCACTCACCTTACTTTGGAGGGGAAAGAATACAAGAACACTGTATGCATTGTGAAGCATGGAGGTGGAAGCATCATGGTTTGGTGCTGCTTGCTGACTCTTCATATTTTTAGGTGGACTAACTTGCAGAATCAGTGAGTGACAATTACTTTTTTGCCCTCCTTTATCCATGTGATTTATAGTCTAACAAAAAGGAAATTATTGTGCAAATTCTATTTCCTTAGAAATATCAATGCCCTGAACAAAAAGGAAAATCCCTTTTTTACAGACTTTTTTTTGGTGATAAAGCCTTCACTGATTGGTTGAATAAAGTAGGGCTGAACTTGCTGCCTGTCCTATATCATTTTTTTCATATCAGTGTGTTTTATGTCCTCTGCATCCTTAACACACATTTACAAATGTTACAAACAGCAAGACAATAATCTGTTCCAGAGATTTCTGAGATTTCAGATTTTCTACAAATCCTCATCACGAAGACGTTTGTTGGAGGTGTTTTTGCTGTGGCTGTGCAGTTAACATTAGGAATATTGTTAAAAAAGCACCTATCATATCACAACAAACATGTCTACATTGAACCATTTTAATGCCTGCCCCTCCTTGTCTGATCTGTCACCTTTGTGTCTTATATTTGTTTTTTATGTTTCTGACTATGAGCATGTTTTATGTATTTTAAATGACTGTCTATTGTACATGTATATTTTCTATTAATGTATTTAATTCATGCTTCGCACCTTTTAGGTTGACGATTTTAACACTTGTCCGGGGACGACAGATGAAAAATAGCCTTTGGGCTAATTCTGGCGCATTGCAGCCATGCTTTTAATGTGCACTGTCCCTGTTAAATAAACAAATAATATAAAAAATTTTTTGCAGAAATCTTTAGCCCATGGATGCAACTTTTATGCATCCAACTTCTGCTACTAATTATGTACTGACATTACTTTGTGTTCATTAAATAAAGGGCCAAAGTGTTACAAACTTAAAAATATACATATTCTGGTCCTTTGTAACTGAGTAAGAACGCTTTCATTATGATGTATCAAGGTCAACATAAAATGTGTGGTGCAGTAACACTACTCTTAGGATTAAAGTTTTTGACTAGGGTGGTTGACATCTGATTGGAAAGTTGCAGGTTCGGTTCCCGCCCTGCCCGCCCATGTGTCAAAATGTCCTTGAAAAAGACACTGAACCCTGCATTGGTGGTTATGGGGTGGTGTCAGTGTTAGGCAGAAGAGCTGCCATGAGTGCGTGAAGATGAGTGTGTGAACAGGAAGGTGACCATAAAGCGCTCTGGGCCTTGTAGGAAGTTATTAATATGCTGCAAAAGTATGTGGCATTTGATAAAGGTTAGTGTATCTGAATAATTGTGGGTCATTCTGAACACTGGAGATGTTTCTCCTCAGACTTTTTACATCAGTCTGATTTCAGTCAATTATCAAAAAACAAATTTTTTCTCTGTAGCTGGATTTTATGTCCACAACAAATGTGCAAAAGGTTTTATTTTAATTTTTGACGTAAAAGCTGCAGTTAAAAAAATAGCATTGTTCTCTTTTCTTTCCATCTTTAAATCCATTAACTTTTATATGAATTCAACCTAAATATGAATAAAATCGACTTCTAATTAAAATGCAATGGGCTCTGTAATGTGATAATAGCTAAAAGGAGCTAAATTCAAAACCTTTCAAATAGCCCAACGAGTCACCTGACCACACTTTTGGTCCATGTCAACAGTCCCTGCCTGGTCAAACCCTTCTCCCACCTGTCAGGGTACATCTTCATTACGGACCTAATCAGGGAGGGTTTGTTCAGTGAGAAGAGGCCCAGGCTGGATGTCCCAATCCAGAGGGGTACAGAGGACGACCGGGTGGTGCGTAGGTGGTGCATGGGGGTACGGAGGCCTCAGCAGCACCCAGGGGTCCTCTTAGCATTCAGCAGAGCGCTCATTAGACATGCAAAGCTGCAGTGTTGGAGCTCCGAGCCTGAATGAGTCGCCTTTGTCCTGTAATTGGAGATGGTTCTGTGGGAGCTACAAAAAGAGAGCAGGGCCTCCTCACCCTCTCCACTTCTCTCTGATTCATCCCCCCCACCCCTTGCATTTTTGTAACTTGTTGCAGGTTCTCCCTTGAAATAAAAACGATTAAAGCTCAGATAGTAATGCGAGAGTAATGAACATCAAGTGAAACCATTTTGCCCAGAAATGTTTGCATCTCTGCAGCATGCTGAAGTGGAGAAGCTCAATCAGTGGCTAAACTCTGCAAAGCGAGCACCTTCTATTATGATTTGGAAACCACAAAACATGAGCGCAATGCAAACTCGATCTTCTCTTGCAGCCAGAGTTTGAGTCTTCTGCTGATTAACTCAAAATAATCAGTGATCCCTTTGGACTGTTCTGGTTTTATTTTCTAAAACCAACTTACTTGTTTCCCCCCATAATTTCACTTTGATAGCCTGAAAACACATTGATATTAATTGAAGGGTAGCCTTTTTACCTATCAGCAGAAGCTACTGTGTTTCTTGAAGACCCACTCCAATGAAAATTGTGTTTTGGTGTTTTTAACATGTTCTTGTAGCATTTTTCTCATGTGGAAGGACATGTAAAAAGAAAATTACGATTTCCTAATACAATTTGTAAATCAGGAGCATATAAAAAAAAATGCTGTTTGAAAAAGGTCCTCTTTGTGATGTTATAAATGCACTGTGCGGGACACAAGTTCCCTGCCCTGCTCAATTGCATCCATGCACGTCTTTGTTTTTCTCATCTGAGCTGGAATCTGGCTCCAAACTGGATAGCTCCAATATTGTGATGCATTTTTGTTGCACCGCTAATGTTAGGTTGGGGTTGTGAGGGGCTGTAAGCTAGCGGGAAAGCGTGTTAACAAATGGTTGATGGGATATTAGCGCAGGCTTACTGTCTCATCACCCACAACTCAGAGGCAAATTTCTGATGAATTCTTGCTGCTCTGCAGAAACTATGTCCTGCAAAACAACACAGATTTTATGTATTATTTGTCTGAATATCACCATAACCGTAGTTAAAAGACCACTGGGAACGCTTCGAAAATAAATCTAAAGATGATTGGAGTGGGAATTCATTAATATTTTTGCTCTTTTATAAAAGAACTCTGTCCCTAAACATTTGAAAGATAGGTTTTTATTTTGTGTTAAATCTAAAAAAAATTTTTTTTAATCATTTTCTTGTTCCTAACCAAAATAACTCAAATAACAGAACAAGGAGGTCATAAAAGAAGCAGAACAACATGTAAAGAATTGCAGGCCTTGCATTTAACTTAGTGAAGGTCAGAGTTCAACAATGGGACAAAGCCCGAACAAAACAGATTCATGGGAGAGTTCAAGGAGAAAGCCACATCTGGGTTAAATGGACCCAAGCCTTTGTCTCACAAGAAGTGCATCTGAAATATTGTGATGAGACAAACCATGGAGGTGTGTCTTCCTACATCTGGAGTCAAATTAATGTCTTTTTCTAAAGGAGCATTGTGCCAACTGACAAAGATGGATGTGGTAGTGTGATGGTGTGTGGCTGCTCTGCAGTTTCAGGACCTTGATAAGTTGCTTTGGTTAGTAAAACTGTCAAATTAGTGTTCTACCCAACAAATCTTCGAAGACAATAACCGTCATCAGTTCATGACCTCATGAATAGGAGAATGTGACTTTAACAAAGCTTTTGGAGAGATTGACATTTGGTTGTGGTTGCGTTAATTCAGTTAAAATAGTCACAAAAAGTATCAGGCAGATAAAAATGTCAAATATTAATAAAATAAAATATAAGGCAGAGTATCACCCACACCTGTTTGTATTAGATTGATCAGCTTTTTGAACCAAGACAATTAATGCTATTTTAAAGAAAATATAAAGTAATCATTCCTATCTACCTTTTCACATGCCTTCTTTTTGACATTTCTAAAATTAAAGTTCAAAGCAGTTTATGCTGATAAAAAAAGTACGTGTATAAATGGTTATAATGTTAAACTCTAAAAACAGAATGCTCTGTAAATAAGAAAGATGAGAAATTTTGCTTTGCAATCATTCTAAAGTTTTAAGGTCTGCCAACCAGAGTCTGCTTCGTGCATCCAGAAACACTAAGCCAGTGACTTTTTCCTTTGCTGGCGCTCAGGTATGAAGGAATATTCCTCCGTAGCTGCGCATGATATCAGACCAAATAATTTTAAACGTCAACTAAAAACATGCCTTTTTAGAATGGCTTTCAATTCTTGGTAGTTGGTAGCATTTGATTTTCTTTACTTTCTTTTACTGATTCTTATCTCTCTTTTTTGTATTTCATTGCTGGTTGAATTGCCTGTTGGCAAATTGAAAATTTATTTTTAAATTATTTTTATTGTAAAGCACTTTGGAACCCTGATGGCATTGTAAAGTACATAAGAAATTAAGTTTCATTTAATATTTTTTTTTCAGTTGTAGAATCTGTTTTCATGTCATCAAGTAAAGACATTTTTTTTGTTTTTACTTATTCTTCTTTCTTTTTCTTTTTTACCTGTCCTATCCAGCAGTTAAGCAGACAGATCAGAGCTGCAGGCCTCTTGTGTTTAACAGGTTTTACTGTTACAAAATGGAGTTATGAATCTTCTGACACACGAGGTGCATATTTGTATAAACCCCTTTTGTAATTGAGGCTAAACTTTATTCATATTGATTAGGTTTGTATGCACTTTTTTTGTTGGACCGGACAGAAAAAAAAGGAGAGAAGGGGAGAGTGAGATGTCAGGGTTGGGGGATAAGGGTACAAAGGAAAGGGGAGAAAAAAAAGGGGGGGGGTTAATGCAGTTAAAGGGTGATCACAGAAGTAGAAGGGCTAGAATCACAAAGCAGCAAGTTGCTGGAGATTTATCATTATTACTATCAGATGTAGAGGTTTAGTAGATGATTATTTTGCATTTTTATGCACACAAGTAGCTGCATTTAGCTCTTCCTTCTTAGGAACATCATGGCTGTGTCATATGTCTGTTTTTCTCCTTTAGCAGTTTGGCGCGTAGGCAGACTTTATCCTGTTAATGTTTTTTTTAAACAGATTATTCCTAGCAGAAAAACAAGCTTTTTCTGATTCCTTACAAACCTGATTCTTAGTAACCCGGTTATTTGAGAAAGTCAGCTATGACCTGGTAACTCAAGGATATGTAAGAGCTTTTCCTGTTAAGCTTTACCACAAAAACATATTGAAAATGAACAAAGGTTAATGTTGGTTCAGAGGCAGCATTGGCTGGAAGTGTGACCTGCTTCACCTGAGTCATCACAGCTGATCTGTCCAGTCTAAACGCGACAAAAACAGTTTTAATCCTGTTAAGACTTTTATCCGGTTAGAGCTGATTCTGTTTTGAAGAAACAGAGACAGTCTGACCAAAGATCAGACCTCAGATGCTCAGCAAGGTGGGACTTTCCTTGACAAATGAACTGTGAGAGCAGCAAAAAGGTAAATGCAGCACAGTCTGAAGAACCCAATTTTTATTAATTAAATGTCTTTGGTTAAAAAAATCTAAGCGCCATCTGGTTACTGTAGATTTAAAAAAAGATGTAGAAATTTTGGTGCTTTAAGGCCCATTTCTTTTTACAAAGAAGTAAAGATATTAGCAGTGATCACCAACCTTCATATTTAAGGTCAGAAAGCCCAAGCTACATCTCAGATTCCACTGTTCTACCATTGTCACACTCTGTGTGTCAAACCCAAAGTTACTAGGAGGACAACTTGAAGAAGGATGCCTCCAAACGTCATATGGCCTTCGGATTGCCTCAAACAGAGCATGCCAAATTTATAGAAGGAGTTTCCATGGCCAAGCCTCTGCATTTAAAATGGATATAACCAAAATCAAAGCAAACCAAGCCACATTTGTAAAGCCTTTTTCCTAAAATAGCAACTCAAAGTTCTTTACAGAAGAAAATCTCATTTCAAACTTCAAAATATACATTGATCTTCACAAAAACAAATAAATTACAGACATTGACACAAGCAATTAACAAACCAAATAAGGCAAATAGATGTGAATACATACAAATACACATAAATAGGAAAAAAGTTAGAAAATAAAGTGGGATTGAGTGTTTAGTCTGAGTAAGAATCATAACTTAGGACTCAGAACTTGACATTTAACTTTTTTGTTGCTGCCCCACAGTAAAAGACAAACCAGGTCATGCTCAAGGACACTAGGTCAGGGCAGCCCAACCCTGATCCTTGGGATCTACAGAACTCCCTTTTATGTAGTGCTTCCTGTCCTGCTTGTTGCTTTTGAGCTGACTGAGGTGTTTCCAAACTGGGATTGACTGTACACACCTAGTCCCGGTTAACAGCAGAAACCGGTGCAGGGAGAGCTGGAGACCAGGCGGGGTGGTGAACTTAAGGACCTCGTTTTGGCAGCCCTGCACTAGAAGTGTACTGTATAGTTTTAATGCCTAGAGATGCAAAATGGCCAGAGCAAACTCTGGCCATCTCAATAATGATATGACATGCGATTTACGCCACTAAAGTTTTGTAAAGTTCACCTAAAGATCCACCAAAATAAAAAAACTTTCAACAGTAAATTTCAAACTTGGACTTTGAAAAAATTGATTATTTTAAAAATATCCCCACCCCAGTTTTCATTAAAAAAGCAGTGACCATCTTGTTGAAGTTTGAAAGAAGATAAAATGACACACAACTTAAAAGCATCATCTCCGCTCTGTGTTGCTTGCATGCAGGACAAAACGACCCAAAGGGGTCAATCGGTTAGAAGGAGCTCAGCTGCTGGCTTCAAAGGCGTGGTCCACTCCACTACAGGAGGTCAGTCAGAAGCAGTCGTGTGGAATGAAGCAATCAATAAAATTTAACCAATAGCATAAATCACAGAGCGGGAACTTCCTGCTGCCAATGACATTTGTTTATTTCTCTCTCCAGTAAGTGTACTTTTTTCATGTTTGCAGTTCTTACTTTAATTACAGCTGTAATGGGGGTGTGGTCTTGCTTCTAAGTTAAAAAACATCACTAAATGAGAAGCTGCAGAGAAACAGTTAACAGAGCCAGAGTGTCGATTCTCTGGATGACTGGAGCCAAACAAACCCTGGATTTCAGCAACAAAAGACCACAATTCTGCTGTCCAGCCCAAACCCACCCTTTCACACGAAAAAAAGGTTTCAAAAAAAGACAGATAGAAGCTCATTAAGTAACCCACCAACCATCCCACTCATTAACTGTTTCCCAGCTAAAGAAGCACAGTGGATGGGAAGCCTCACGTGGTCGAGAAGTTGTTTACCACAACAAGGGGCGACCGAGGAGGAAGAGACTGCAGAGAACGAGAGAGAGATGCAGCCTTTTCCCACCAACTCCATTCACAACTCTTTTCACACGCTGCTGGCTGCCGTTTCCATGGAGAGGAGTGCTAACCCAAAAGCAGCAGAGGAAGAGAGAGAGAGGCTTCATTAATTTTTACATTTGAGTTTTTAAACACCAAGCACTGATGTGACAACCCTTAACTATTTTCATATGCTGCTTGGGTTAATTGAAACAAATGTAAAGCAGTGCTGCAACGACAAAAAGTTAAATGCTGCTGATGTTCAGATCATAACTTTTTCTGAACGTACGCTTATTTGATGATACTCCTTCATAACATCATACCTACATTTAAATGAATGCTGCAACCAACACAAGATTTACCATCTTGAAAAAAAAAATAAATAAATAAATAAATAAATAAATGACAACAAAGTGTAAGATAGGGATGAACTTTTTATGGTCAAGGGAAAAAAACAAAAAACAGGAGGGTTTTTTATATTTAAGTGTACATTTTTTCCCAGAATAACAACCTAAAAAATGTAAAATGCATTGGTTATCCCCTTTATGTCACATAAATTAACATTTTAATAAAAAGCAGGAAAAATGTTTTCTTCTTGGAGTAACGCCGATAGCAGTGACGTGCAGTCAGGAGAGGCAGGTGAGGCTGTGCCTCACCTGTCATTATGGGAAGAAAAGAGAAAAAATAAATTCAATTATTATATTTAATCAGTAATGTGTGCTTTGCAGTCATTTTCCATTTAAATGTACCATTTTTGGGTGTTTTTTCTTTTTAAAATCGCTGAATTTCCGCATTTGCCGTTCAGATACTAAGAAGCGACGTGCGATGAGGCACCAGCCTGCTGAGCCTCACCTTGGATTGCGCAATACCTATGCAGTCAGACGGCACTGCTATCTATCTGTATGTCGGTTCAATAACTTGTACTATATGAGCTGAGTTTACATAATTTAGCAGATGTATATGATGCACAGTGTTTGTTTTTATAAATAACTGCATGTGAGGGACGTGTTTGTTGTGCTGTGCGCTAAACGCCGGCAAAAAAGCCGCTGGGTGAGGCCAGAAGTTCTCGTGCCTCATGTTAGGGGGCGCCGGTGAGCCCTGAGATTATGACACTAAAAAATAATAGAATAAGTGATAGCAAGCGGCAAGTTATTTTCTTCAGAAGGAGCGGCCAATGGACTTTATTTACAAGTAAAGGTAAGACAATAATAAGGTTTGTGCTTTTTTCTATGCTGCAGTTTGTATATGAAAAAAACATATTGAAAGGATATTTTAAAAAAAACACGTTAACTGTTGTCAATCAAATGGTGAATAAGTTACTCAGTATGGTTCATATGTTTGTAAATCTGACTGACGACGTCAGTGCCTCACCAGCCATTAACCTCACCGCACGTCACTGGCCGATAGTAATATTAAGTTCAAAGCTTAGTATATAAAAATGTTTCTTACACTGGTTTGGCTCTATTTCAGCTTTGCCATCCTTTGAGAACAAAGCAAAGTGTGTTTGGATGAAGTTCTTGCGCATTAAACTTGCATGGGGCCTCCTTTATGCAGGACCTCTGCTGGTGATACTTCCTTCTTTACTTCATTTTTAAAATTTGTTTAGGAAAAACTGTTTAGAATTTCTTTTTTTGAACTAAACTAGTTTCAATAATCTATTATTTGTGTGCGTCCCTGTACTTATAAGTGCCTATGATTTTGATTGGGATATGAGGAGATTGAAACTTTTAGGCTGAAAGATTAGATCAGCTAAATTTGTCATTAATACTAATACAAGTAATAACTTAACTTCATAGTGTGTCTTTTAAGCATCAACATCTTTGAAAAAAAAAACAATAATATTTCTATTGATTAACAGACATATGAGCAGTTATTACAAATAAATATAATTACCACCCAAGTAAATCTTTATTTTATTTTTAGCCCTAAAGAAAGATGAAAACTTATGACAAATGTTTTGGTGAGTCTAACAAAAAAACTTGTCTTTAATAAACTTTATAACACAAACATTTCTATTTAATAATGTGCTTGCTTTTATACAGCAAAATTAGCATATTATAATTTCCTATATCTATTTGGAGATTAAGTATTGATTTACTGAGACACACTTTTTTGTGTTTCATGTAGGCCTAAAAGATAAAATCTGCATGAATTTGAGGTTGATTTTTGTAAAAATGTTTAGTATCAAACCTGATACTGATAAACTATGAAGTAAACACAGTCATGAGGAAAATTTTTGAACAAATGTTGTTATATTGTGATTATGTAAATGTCCATTTTAAATATTACCAGACACTACCAGAAGATAACCTAATAACTGCATGACAGGGCAGCAAAAAAGTAAAATATTGTAAAAATAAAATAAAAGTTTAAAAAAAAACTTAGCCGAATGAAAGAAACCCCGTTAAAGAACATTAAGTTATCTATACATTGCACTAATACGTAGATTATGTACTTTTAAAATTTATTTCTACTAAAGAGGTGTTTTTGTTAATGGAGTTCAACGTGACGTCTGTATCAAACCGGAGTACCGTATTGCGACTGCAACTGTCGCGATTATAAACATTTTTCATCAAGCCGTATTCTTGCACGCGTCCGAGGAATACACGTGAAGTAGTAAAACGTTGACTCAAAACTCGAATTCCCTCCTTTAGGTTTAATGTCATTTGGGTTTTAGGGAGTCGGACGCCGACACGATGTTGTATCTTATCGGCTTGGGGCTTGGAGACGCCGCCGACATCACAGTTAAAGGACTGGAGGCGGTGAGGAGCTGCTCCCGGGTTTACTTGGAGGCCTACACCTCCATTCTGACTGTGGGGAAGGAGGCTCTGGTGAGTCTGAACCAAACACAAACATGGGTGGAATATTTATGGAGTCCACTACCGAGCATAAGTGCAGACAGAAGGTCGTGCCATCCAGACCTTTCTAGAAAAACCTTCGATCCTTCACTTTTAATAACGTTTAAATTTGCTGCATCATTTGAACTTGAATTTATTCTCACAAAATGCCTGGTTAAAACTATTTTCTGCTGAAGCTGGCTTCTTGGACCAAATGTCTATCTTCTATCATCATCATCATCTGCATTTTGGTGAGCCAGGCATCTGCACCATGATTCTCCTCCTCTCTGCGGGACATCTGTGCTCCTGTAGTTGACATAAAAGCCTCTCCAGACCCTCTTAACATCCTCCAGGCTTCTCTGCTTCTGAAAGTCTGTCATCCAATTGACCTCTCTGTGGTGGACATCGTAAATCTGTCATCTGCCTCTGCTAAAGGAAACCCAGTTTAGATTGTTCCCAAACAAAGAAACATTTCCTTTGGGCAATAATGTGATTAAACTAGTTGCTTTTCACTTGGTTTTTCTTTGTAAAGCCATATCACCAGTTGCTACACCTTTTGGGAACTTTCATTAAAAGATTAGCTGAAAGTGTGTAAAGTAATGGTTGCCATGCCTGCACACTCTTTTGAGTTTTTAATTCTAAATTTATTAAAATGTATCCATTCATGGATGACTGCATACAACAAATAACACAAACCTTTTGTGCTTCTCTGTTTTTGAGGGACTGAAATGAACCAGATGATGTTTTCTTTGTACTGTAATCTGAAACCTGGCTATTTTATTTGTATTACTATTTTATTTGTAAAAGTACAAAAATATTTGGATTATGCCAATTGTAAATGGAGCCTGGTCACTTCGCCAAGAAAGCTCTTTTTTTATTTATTTAGTTTAATTTTAAACAGCTCAACTTCAAAACTAGGGCTCAACAATATTGTATTTTTTCTAATGTTTGAAAAGTCATGTTGGGCAGACTGATTACTATTATATCTGATTGAAATTGAAACCAAGGTTCAAATATAAAACATTTTCATCCATCCTTTATCTAAACGTGCCTAATCCCTTTCAGGGTCACAGGGTTGCTGGAGCCTATCCCAGCTACTGTTGGGGGAATGCAGGAAACAAGTCACCAGTCTGTTTCAGGGCCTCAAAACAACACACACACCTACAATTTAGAATCACCAACTAACCTATGAAGCATGTTTTTGGACTGTGGGAGGAAACCAGAGTTGTTGCTGGAGAAAACTCACACATGCACAAGGAGAACATGAAAACTCCACGCTGAAAGGTCCCAGCTAGGATTTAAACCAGGGCCTTCTCACTGTGAGGTGAGAGTGTTAACCACTACACCACAGCGCAGCACTAAATATCAAATATTTAAAATAGTTTAGAATTCCACTTCAGGATTTAACCTCAACCTCAGCTCATGCTTTATTCATAAAGCCATTTCCATTCTCTGAGGAAGCTCAAAGTGTTTGGCAATAGAGACAAAAACATTAAAAAACAAGAGATTCTAAAAGCAGTCATGTACACATATTTATCATATCTCAACCATTAACCACCCAACATACTGTATATGCATATTCATCCTATCACCAACCCACCTCAGCCCCACCCAACGTCCCAGCATGACCTCAACCCCTCATATTAAAACATGGATTAATAACTGTGTAAAAGAAATGCATGGTTTAGCACTGCTGTGAGGAAACAGTGTGTGGGGATCCATGTGGGGATCCATCTATACCCAGGGCCAGCTGCCCACACAGGGCATCCCCAATTAAAACAGATTCAAAGCTCTGGTCAATTTAATTTATTTAAGCCGAAAAAAGTAAAAAAGAAATAATTTTAAATATTCATATTGGGTTTTTTTTTGTGTTGTACTGATTTCTTTTTAATGGATATTTGTTGTTCTAATCTAAGCGGAATAAGAAATAAACTGCCGGGCCAACCATCAAGCTCACATTAACAGAGATCACTTCTGATCTGGATGGAAGTCCGCCTGGGACGACCATTAATTCTGAGGGTTGGGTCAGGAGGGGCATCCGGCGTAAAACTGGGGCTAAATCACAGGAGCTAATCTTAGGGTTAGTCACTGTGTCGACCCCTGAAGGAAGGAGCCTCGAGAAAAAAACAAACCGTTCCAAAGTATTTTACATTCTCCTGACATTTCTTGTTACATTAAAAAAAATCAGGTGCATTTATTCCTTAAATATCTTTTCTTACCTGCAAACTGTAGAGAAGTGGGTCAGTTTAAGTCAGAACATCATAATGTTTGGGTTTGATGCCCACTTTTAAATGATCAAAAAAAAAGATGAGCTCCAATAAATTAAAGTTGGTTTGATGTCCAGCAGTTTTAAAATGAGGTCAGATTCAGAGATGAATCCTGCTCAGTCTCACATTGGTGACGCAGCACCTTCAAATCTGGACGTGGGATCAGGAGGAGATACGCTCTGTGTAGTTTCTAGTGGGAATGCCCATGGAGTTGCAGACATCAGCATTCCAAATGTTATTCCAGATGGCTTCTGTGATCCCGGCATCCAGAGACCTTCCACATTCCCCAGACCGCCATTTAAGTATCTGTCCAGACCCACAGATTTTTTTAAAAAGTGGTAATGCTTCCACATTTCTGATTTAAATACACATGGTAACTTCTTTGTGAGTCACTTAAGGGAATATTTTGGTAAAATATTCTCTTTGGTGAAATAATTATGAAAAATGGAAGGATTTTTACTCCTGAAAAAAGCAGCTAGAAACAGAAGTTCCCAGATCTTAAGTGTGATATTAAAAGTCCTAGAAGGATAGAAAGCAGCATTTAAAAATCCAAATTTATATAGATTTAAACAGTTTTATTTATTTTATTTCATCTAAGAATATCTTATAGCCTAAAAATTGAAGCAACTCATTTTTTACATTTAAAAAAATGCTTATTTCTTTTTTTTCCAAATTGAATATATTGATGGGGTTAAATGATCAAGTATATATTTTGGATTATCTTTGTGCTTCTTTCCTGTGAATTTAACATGAGGGAGAGCAGATTATATTGAGGAACATGGCGATGAATCATGCAAGCACCTACAGGAGAACGAAACAGCATCCGGAGATGAACCAGAGTGCTGCTTGCAATTTCAAACTGCTAAATGAAGCAAAGTGCATCTGAAGAGCTTGCACTCCACCCTGCAGCCATTCTGTGTCTCCTATAAACTATACATTAACTGGGCCGGTCATTTTTGTCAATGGATGCAATCCAGTCCTGAGGTTTGTTAAAGATCCACTCCTATGAAAATGGTGTTTTTGGTGTTTTTAACATGTTCTTGTACCACTTTTCTAATGATGGAGGACATATATTAAAAAAATTGAGATATAAATTGCCTTTCTGGGTATTTTATTGTGAATCAGGAGCAATTGAACAAATGCATTTTGAAAAAGATTGTTTTTGTAGCGGATTGGTCACAAGCTCCCTGCTCTGCTCCATTCTGATTCATCCACTTTGTTTTCTTCGTCTGGACTGGAATCTGGCTCCAAACCTTACGTCTGGATAGCTCCAATTTTCGACCCATTTTTTGTCGTACGGGGGTGTGAGGGTCTGTAAGCCAGCAGGAAGGTGGGTAAACGGAGAGCTCTCAGCAACAAGGAGGGTAAGGGGAGGCGAGGTTGCGGCGTGCTAACTGTCCCGCCCACAGCTCATGAGGAATTTTATTGAAATGCTGCTGCTCTGCAGAAACGATGTTCTAGAAAGCGACACAGTTTTCTTATTTTGACTAAAAAACAGTATATTCATGATTAAAAGAGCAGTGCGGACACTTGATCAAAAGATGATCAGAGGGGGTCTATGGGGGGGGGGGGGGGGTTGGAATCAATAAGACTGAGAAAAATGACAGCTTAGCATCAATTTTATTCAATTCTTTTGCTGAGTTTTTGGAATCTTAGAAGTCAAGCCACGTTCATGTTAGGCATGTGACGTGCGTTCTTGAACACAGATTTGGCTCGTGCTGTTTACATTGTCCAAGCAGGGAGGGGCTTTTCCTTTTTCTTTCTCTACTGGTTACTAGCGCATTTCTGCCTACCGACAGTTAGAAGAGGTTTGGGCTAAAATATCAAAGCGGCTTAAATCTGGTGAATCTTGCTCCGGGATTTTTATTTTACAGCTCTATTCCGATATATGAAAGACATCTTGTCATAGCGATCCATCTGAACACAAACTGCAACTACCGTATTTCCCGGACTATAAATCGCTCCGGAGTATAAGTCGCACCAGCCCAAAAATGCATTATAATGTAGGAAAAAAAACACAGATAAGTCGCACTGGACTATAAGTCGCATTTTGACGGGAAATTTATTTGAAAAAATCTGGGACCAAGAACTAATAAGTTCCACAACCTCATATGACACAATAATAGCAGACTGTTTATCTCATAATTTCACAGTAATTCTTTCTCAAACCTATTTATTTATTCTTTTCATGAAGCATCATTGTCCAACTAATACTCTGTTTTCATCCTGTATTTGTAGAATGTAGTCATTTTTATAGCATTTCTGAATCTATGAAATCATTGGAAAATGGAATATTATGTTGTTAGCCTTCAAGATCTTATTGTAAAAAAAGTTTGCTGATTCTCTGAGTCACCTAACATACTCTTAACACTTAACATACCTCATACATCAAATTGACCCAGAAACATCATCTCTGTTCCTCACAAATGAACATAACAGGAGGGTTAACAATGTATTTATTTCAATTTATTTCTAATATAAGTCGCTGCGGAGTATAAGTCGCACCCCTTGCCAAACTATGAAAAAAAGGGAGACTTATCGTCCGGAAAATATGGTATTAGTTTCTCCTCCTTGATCAGTTGAACAAACATTTGGCACTTGCAACGTGTGAAAGCAAAAGATTTGATCTAAATAGACTTTCCGTTGGAAGTGGCTGCTTGAACATGCATTGCTGAGGACGGTGTGAATATAGCTTTACAGTTTGGAGTTTAATAATCTCTTTACTACACCCATTCAGACAGATTCATTTTCCATTGAATGGTTATGAGGATTTCACCTCTACTGTCCTGGAAAAACAAAGTATTAGTTATTTGACAGCTGCTGACAATTCAGTTCTTCAGTAAAATCTCTAAAAGAGAAAGTGTCTTAATGGTTTTCTACACCTTATTTCATGTCCTGCAGGAGGAGTACTATGGGAAGGAGCTGGTACTGGCAGACAGGGACTTGGTGGAACAGGGAGCTGATGAAATCCTGAAGGACGCAGATGTGACTGACGTGGCCTTTCTGGTGGT
This sequence comes from Oryzias sinensis, assembly GCA_037389245.1. Classification (NCBI taxonomy): domain Eukaryota; kingdom Metazoa; phylum Chordata; class Actinopteri; order Beloniformes; family Adrianichthyidae; genus Oryzias; species Oryzias sinensis. The sequence goes on along the minus strand of CM074498.1, from coordinate 7,563,113 downwards.
GGGCGACCCGTTCGGGTGAGTCACGCGCTTCACTGCATCGGGCGGAGCCGCCACACTGGCCTGCTGAAGTCACGTGGGGTTAATTTGGTCAACAGGAACTTCTGATGTGACCTCAGAGCTGCAAACCACCAGATCTCCCTTACAGTTAATAACAGAGTGCAGAGGAGCTCGCCAGCTGGAGACCAAATCACAAACTCTGTGGCTTTTTTGTTTCAGAGGAGCAGCTGTTTCGTTTTCATCCACATTTTGCAGACTTTCTGCAGCTCTTTGGACTCTTCTTTTTTTGCAGTCCTCCTTGTTTTTTGCTGCTTTAATTTGTTTTTCTTGTGCGATTTGGTCCATTGCATTGATGAATCATACTTTTCTTTCATTTATGTGCTGCTGCTCAGAGCCACCACCCACAGTGACCTCGTCCTGAGAGCAGTGAATGCTGGGATACCGTACAAAGTCATTCACAACGCTTCCATCATGAATGCCGTGGGCTGCTGCGGCCTGCAGGTCAGTGCACCGGCCCGCCAAGACCAACAACCCTTAATGTGATTTCAGGATGTTGTTTTATTTGCTTCGACCCATCTGCGTCTGCTTCACGGAAAGCTCATAACGCCACATTACTGTTAGAACTGCTACAACATCAAATTAACGGGACTTGTCATTAACGGAGCCGTCGGTCTGAGAGCGGGCCCCAGCTGCTCCCACACATGTGTACACAAGCGGGGACAGGTTTAATGCTAACACGGCCTCCCCCTGGGACATTGTTAATATGTTAATAGGGGGCGGGGGGATGCAAATGAGGGCCGTTTTCCCTCCACTGAGGGGCCCCTGCTGTCAGATGGAAGCTCAGTCAGTCCCCGGACCCCTCCAGGCTTTTCTTTAAATGATGTTTATTATTTTCTCCAGACAAAGGTAAAGCTGGCCATATTTCACATCATCCTGTCAATGTTCATACCCAGGAGGGAATTACAAGCAGTTGGACAAAGAAAACAATGCAGACATTGATCCTTTCAGTCTAGAGTTTAGTTCATCTCTGAGACGCCCGATGGCGTTGAACCCCGTCAGGTTCCTGAACACCAAACTGCTCCAGTCATGTTTGTTCTGCAGCACAGTAAAGACAGAAGTTCAAGAGTTCTTCTCCATCCTGTTTGAACAGAGCCCGAAGTTCAGCCCTGTTCAAACCGTGTGTATAGAAGCATGAAAACGTTCCTTTACGGAAATTGAGAAGCTTCCCACAATGACCATCCCAGTGGTGACAGTCTGGAAGGTCATGTTCTCTAGTGCAACCACAACAAAGACATGGGATTGTTCACACTGTTCAACAGTGAGCACAACTTCAAGGTCCAGGGAGGTTTCTGGTAATTTTCTACTGATTTTGGTAAATGGCGTATACTTATATAGCGCCTTTCTTCCTACAAGGACAAAGCGCTTTACAGTCACAGCCCCATTCACCCAGTCACACACACATTCATTCACACATTCATACACTGATGGCGGCTCCGCTGCCAAACACAGGCGCCCGCCCACCACCAGAGGCAAGGTGGGGTTCAGTGTCCAGCAGACAAACGCAGCAGATTTTGGAAAGAAATAAAGGAGATAGTTTGGGTAGTGGGATAGTTTACTTTTTATGTTATGCCTCCAATCACCCCTAGACTCATAAGGCTTAGTCACAGCTGCCCTTGCCAGTTTACGGGGTGTCTGCGGGTGAAAAATTGTTAAACCTATACAGGAGGCATACTGTTACAAAATATCAGGGTTGTAGACCACTCAATGAGCCAAAATGCTCTTTTTCTTCAGGCAAGGATAAGTAAGGGGGAAGTGGGTGAGACAAAGGCGCATCTTACAAATTTTTCATTTGGACCATTGGTGCTTTTCACGTCCAAGTCCACACTCCTGACAGTCAGAAATGAGGAAGTTAGACGATCAGATGGTAGTTTGTGTACGCACCATATTGTATGCAGTATTTGTGCACCGTAAGTAAAGCCTTAGTCACATGCACCCATGTGAGAGGTTGACCTGGCAGGTGCTGCGGGTTCTTGGGTTGTCTGGGCCCGTAGAGGGTCGAAGACCGGTGCGGCTGAATCTTAAGGTGCGTGCAGGTGTGTCTTGCGGTTCCCACGAGGCTTGTACGACCACCTCAAGGGACGTCATAAAAATGGTAGGTATCATTTCTGTGAGAGTGTCGTTAAGTATTTGTAAGGATAATGGAAGTTACACGCACTTATGACATACGGGTACGCAGTGACTCCCCCTGAATCTGGTGGTTTATCGACCCCTCACCGCTCCCCCAGGGGAGGGGTCAAATGCGGAGAACAAATGTCACAGACCTAGGTGTGTGACAGATAATGGGACTTTAACTTTAACGTTAGTGGGGTGCGTATACTGGCTCCTTGCTGGGTGCCCACAAATGCTGCTTGCACAGGGTGTGCAGGAGATGTAAATGTCTGTAGGATGCCCACACAACCTACACTCAATTCCTCATTTCTAACAGCCAGTCTGTGGCCAAGAAGTGCACATTCATTATGTCAGTGGTTCCCAAACTTTTTCTGCAGGGCCCCCCTTTCTAAAGATTAGAATATTTTCGAGCCCCCCCACACTGACACAAACATACAAATCCTTTGTTTCCAAACTCCACCGCGCCTTATAACATGTGGTTAATGAGAAATCTTTCTCTGAACGTTAGAATTCTGTTATCTGAAGCTGAAGGAATCTCTAGATCTGTCCATGTGTCTCTGTCTTTAGAAATGCCAAAACACATCTGTAACCTATAAAACAAAACATTATTTGATTTTGGAGGAAAAAATGTCATTACTTAAGGAAAAATGTTTTGTGTAACAGCAGAAAACATGGGGGCATGGATGTATTAACCTTTGAAACTTTAAACAACTCTTTCAAAATTAAGTGGTTAAATAATTTATTGAAAGGGGAAGACGATATCTGGAATGCATTTCACAAATATATATTTGACACAATGGGAGGCATTCAATTCTTGCTAAAATGTAATTATAAAACAGAAGAATTACCCACAAAACTTTCAAACTTTTACAAACAAGCCCTGCTGGCCTGGAAACTCCTTTATAAACATAATTTTTCTCCAACAACTTGTTGTATTTGGAATAACAGTAATGTACAATACAAGAATAAATCACTTTTTTCCTAGATGGTATGATAATGATATTGTTTTAATCAGACAACTTTTTAATCCTCATGGACATCTTCTGACGTCTGAAGAATTTCTTTTTAAATTCGGTATTCCTGTTCCACCCAGAGAATATGCAATAGTGTTAGATACCGTTCCAACCAGTCTACTTCAACTGTTTAAAGGGATTTAGAACATAAGTCAATTAAGAACCCAGACAATTTTTTTGGACAATGTGGATATTTGTGTTAATTCAGTTTCCAATAAACAAATAAGAAATCTTTTACACCACAACCTTACCTGCTGGGAGGTTTTATTGGGAGTCCAAATTTGTGGACATAAAATGGACTTATGCTTGGACTATTAGTAATAAATACTGTCTAAATAACAAAATAATAGAGGTGTCCTTCAAAATATTGCATTGTATATATCCTACCAAAGAAACTTTGAGTAGATTTGTTGTGGACATGGACCTGTTTTGTTCATTCTGTGGAACTCAGGAACAAACTATTTATCATCTGTTTGTGGACTGCAGACATACAAATAAGGTTTGGATTGAAGTGGGAAACTATATTGGAAATATAACTAAACAAACTGTTACATTTTTAGATAAAGACATTATTCTGGGTTACCCTAATGTCAAAGTAGACAAAGATTGTATCTTCATTACACAATTGTTTTTATTATTGGCAAAATTCCATATCCATAAAGCCAAATGGTCAAACTCCAAACCTAAATTCCAGCAGTTTTTGAGTGAAATCAATCAGTAATGTACCATTATCAAACATCTGCAAAACCAAAAAGCAATTCCAACTAATTTAATTTTTGAAAGATTTAAAATTTATTAAACCCCAAAGATTTTTGAAGGAATTATTCTTTTTTCTCTTATGTTGTATATGTATGTGTATATATTTATATAGTTTTTGTTTTATTTCTTATATTTTTCTGCAATATGTACACATTTCAATTCCCCCTGAGACATTCACATTGTTATTGTATTATGTTGTTTGTCAATAAAGTATGAAAAAAAAAAACTCCACCGCGCGCCCCCTGCAATACCTCCGCGCCCCCCCTAGGGGGCGCGCCCCCCAGTTTGGGAACCTCTGCATTATGTGAACATGTCAACAGCACTAACGGGCTCCTTGTGCGGGGCACAGGATTCAGGGGGTTGAAAAATGAAAAATCCGTACGACACGCCTGCGTCTCACCTAGTTCACCCATAAACCTTACGTGTTTAAGTGTTCGCTTTGACCCGACGACCACAGCATGCCCATATAAAAAAAAAATGTGCATGAAAATGTATGTCCTGCGGTCCCACTGAGTGGTCAACAACGGGGATATTTCATGCACATCACCTGCGGTCCCTGGACTATTTTGCACATTTTTCAACCTGTAAGGGCAGTTTTGGTTAAATCTTAAGGAGCCAGTACGGTTACCTCACTAACAACTAGAGTGTGAGGTAACCGTACAACAGCATCAATAGTACATCATAAGTGTGTGGAATTGACATTATCCTACTTCCCGATACATTTACCACACACACATGACACTTCGCATTTTCATGATGCTCCTTGAAGTGGCCGTACAAGCCTTATAGGAACTGCAAGACACAGCTGTGCTCCTCGTAAGATGCAGCGTCTCCTCTACAACCCTCCACGGGCCACAATCCAAAAACCTGCAACACCCGCACAGGTGCAAGTGAATGATTCAAGCCCGGTGTTAGTCTGCAGGATATTGCTTTGGAGGACGATGCACAAAATATCTGTTTCACATAATAAAACTCAGTTTTTGAGCTTTGACTGGTGGAGGAGTAATCTTTCAGCTAGAGTGTCAGTGGCTCATTTCCCGGCTACTGCCGGTCGCACGTCAAAATGTCAAGACACTGAATCCTTCTTTGGCACCAGTGGGTTTGGTCGAAAATACTGAAGCTAATCCTTTAAAACCCATAAAATGTTTGTTTTCATTTGCTTCGATTGAATGTATTTAGAGGTGTAGGAGTCTACACCAGTTTAGGCAATGGAACCAACACAACAACATCTGCAACATCCATCCATACTGATCATGCTTTGATCCACTTCTAACTCCTCTGTGGTTCTACCAGAACATAAAGAAACACCCAAAATATTATAAGGCCAAATGTTCTGTTCAATGCATAAGCAGCTGCTAGTCAGACAGAAAACACTTGTACTTACATTTGTTTCCTCTTTTGTTTTCCTGTTATTGACACATTACGCCTTTGTGGCCACAGCTGACTTGTGACTTGTGTCTGTGTTTGGGGTGCAGTTGTACAACTTCGGCGAGGCGGTGTCTGTGGTGTTCTGGACGGAAACGTGGAAACCCGAGAGCTTCTACGATAAAATCAGTAAAAACCGAGCGGCTGGACTGCACACACTCTGTCTGCTGGGTGAGACACACGTTCACCAAACCAACACAGCTTTCATCAAAACCTGGAAAAACTTTGAACTGATAATTATAAATGTAACATTTTTGGAGCTGTGTCTGTCCACACCACAGCCTATTCAAGACTTTTTATTTCTTTTTTTAAAACATATTCAACAAAATAAACACAGTGCAGAACAACAAGCTTGAAAAACATGGAACTACAGGTGTGAAACGGATCTTATTTTTGTCACGGGGGGGAAAGGGAAGTACCCAGGCGCAGAGAGGAGAGGAGGCAGGAGGTTGCAGGGGAACGGGATTTAATAACATAAACTAAAGACAAACCAAAACCACTGCATACGGCAGGCAAAACTCGAAACACTCGAAAGACTCAAAACCAAGGAAGAATACAATATGGACCAGCACAGGAGGAAGGGAAAGACAGGACTTAAATACATACAAGGCAACAAGACACAGGTGGAAACACTCAGGACTGATGGGGCAAGGTAAAACTAGAAACAACAACAAAACAGGAAATACTACAAAATAAAACAGGAAATCCAAGAACAAAACACAAAGGAACTGAAACCGTAACAATTTTAGGTGTATGAATGGCCACTTCAAAGAGAAAAACATTTCAGATTCCAAGCCAAACATATTTAAAGCTCGGTTTTGTGGATAGAATAGTCAAATCACAGCTGAGAGTGCTGTTGTATGGCCCGCAGGCGCGCCCCCCCCCCGACACGCCCCTCCTGGCTAAGCGGCTCCTACACCCGTCTCTCCGTCTGTGCCACCCTGCATGAAAAACTAAAACCCTTTTTTTATTAACAAGGGCTTGTCTGTCACTTTTGTCTCCATAGCAACCATTTTATTTTTCAGGTCTATGTAATTTTCAGAAGAATCGGCAAAAGGAATCGTTTTATTCAGTTTTAGCCTGGAATTCATATATTAAATGTTCAGAATATTCTGGTAAAAAATGTTTAAGCCCAAAACTCATTTTCACCAGGTGTGTGTTGTGTTTTTACGTTTTTTAAGCATGTGGGAGTGGCAAAATGGGGTGCAGTGGTTAGGCGGTCGACATCTGATAGGAATATTGCAGGTTCAATTCCCACCTTGCCCAGCCATATGTCAAAGTGGGAAGGACACTGAACCCCACCTCACCTCTGGTGGTTATAGGTTGGTGCCAGTGTGAATGTGGCTTTCGAGGAAGGTAGAATATAATATATAATATAATATACATCTTCAGTTAAGAGGATAATGTTTTTGTCTTTATGTTTAAAATGTAAGACTTTTTGGTAGATATTGCTTTTCTCATTTTGCCAAATTGTAAAGTTTGTATAGAGTTATGTATGTTCCTTTGTTCTGGTGTTTTTGATCACACAAAGACTGCTGGGGACCCCCCCCCCCCCCTTTCTGGGCTGAGCAGGAACAAATAATACATGAATAACTTGTTTAATTTGAAAGTAGAGTTTTTTTTTTTGCAGGAAATGGTGTATACTTATACCACTAGTCTTTCTAGAGAAAGTAGCTGGAGAGAAGAAAGTCTGAGCATCTTTGCTCAGACTGCTGCTCCCGTGACCCGGCCCCGGATAAGTGCGGTGAAATGGACGGATAGATGGATGGATGGAGCACTTTTTCCCTTTATTAGGGCCCATAGCTTTTTTCAATCACAAGTCCCATTCGCCGAGCCACACTTTCACACACTGATGACGGCAGAGCTGCCAGGCAACGTGGGGTTCAGTGTCTCGACCTGCGACCTTCCGATCAGAGGTCGACCGCTCCGACCTCTGCGCCACAGCCGCTCCTGCATAATTGAAGATTTCTAAACCGAGGGTTCGTAGAGAATGTCATTTTGGTGGTAAGGACGAGGCGCTGCAGTGATGCAGCTTCACAGTTCACGTATTAAAGCAGAACAGAACTGTGTCGCCGTCGGTAACCAGGGAGAGGTTGGCAACAGTCATTCCTTTGGAAGGAAGGCATTGATAAAGCTTGTGCTAATTGGTAACCCACATTCAAGCAGCCACTTCTCATGAAAACTCAATGTAAACACACACAGTGCGCGTTTTGGGGTTCCATGTTCAAAACTCGCATTCAAGTTTCTATGACACCTTTTGGGCTCTAAGTACCAAATGTGCGTCCAATGAGCGTGCGTTTAAAGTTAAACCAGGTCAATCTATGACCAATCAGGGACTCTGATTTAGGTAATGACACTTTTAATTCACGGAAGTGCCAACAATTAAAAAAATTATCATGAAGGACAAATTAATAATTGTTGTTTGTGCCCGACCGGAATTCCATAAGTCTTTCATATATCGGAATAGAGCTGTGAAAGAAAAGCCTGGATCCAGATTCACCAGATTTACATCACTGTAACATTTAGCATCAGGCCTCTTCCAACCGTAAGTACCTGCGCTGGTCAACAGTAGCAAAAGGAGAAGCCCCTCCCTGCTTGTCCAGTGTGAACTCAAAGTGCTAAACATACCTTCAAGGCCGACGATCCCATAACCATGTGAATTTACCAAATTCGTCATGGAGATGCTCTTGTCGTGAACCCTTGTAGAACTGAACACACACATACTGGAATTGGGTGCATTCATAAAGGTGCTGGTAAATATTTCTGAAATATTAGAACATTTCATTTGAAATGGAGATAAAAACTTTCACATTTAGAGGTGCCAAACATGAATAATACCTTTTTAATGGCTGCTGTCATTCAGGAGTCAGCTGGAAGCCTAAGAGCAGGTTTTGCTCATCAGCTTATGTCAAATACACTAATGCCCTTATAACAACTTACCTTAAGTACTGTAATGCACATTATGATGGGGTCACACACCCCCCTTACATACGCACACTACAGCAGCTCTAGTATCAACATACTAGTTTTTCTTTCTCCTCACTGATTCTTTCTTTGCTTTAGGATCCTTTAGTTCATTTTTCTGCATTTTTGTGTGCCACACTCATGAACACACTGTGAGTTCAGCTTCAGGGAGTCCCCAGGTGTTTGTCTCCCCTCAGCCAGACCAGCATCAATCACTTGGAGCCCCCAAGGCCCCTGAAGGCCCTCACTCTCCTCCCGGAGGGATTTGCTGACTCGCTGGTGTCTGCATGCCGTTCATATTCATTAAAGGAAATAAGACAATAAGAGCATAAAGAGTCAGACGCTCCTCCATCATCATCAAACCCACTTCCTGTTGTTTCCCCTGCAGACACACAAAACACAAGCCAGTGTTTAAGGTTCTGGTTTAAACCCCGCCCCCCATGATAAACATTTAAACCAAAAATCAAGAGACATATAAACTGCAAATGTATTTGGGTGGGTTAATTTCATTTTCAGTAACAGCAAAAACATCAATTTCAAGGACATCTGAATTTTTTTAGGTGTTTTTTGTCTACAGATACTATGTATTCAGTTTACTATTGAACTCAGAAATAATTTTAGCACAAAGCTTTTTAAAGGGCCTCAAAATCAACTTTTTGAGCTTTTAATCGTATAATAATGTTAATTCTTCACAAAAACAAACCCCAAAGAGGTTTTTTGATCCGTTCATGCATTTTTGAGTGAAAACCTGCTCTCTGAACACCAGCCCCTCCCAGTCCATGAAAACGATATTATATATTTATCACTAATAGACGCAAACTTGAAAAAAAGTAATGGTATTTTTCGTTATTTAAAATATTTATTTAATTGTTTGTTGATTTGCTAGTATATTGTAGAAATGCTTTTTTATGGAATAATTATGAATTGTTCTTTTTCCTTACATTTAGAGCTAAAAGATAAATTATTGCCTTATATAAAAATAGATCAAAATGTATTTATTTGCTGTAAACTGTATTTAAAAAGACCAAAGGCTTCATCCACATTGTCTCTGTTTCCTTCCAGATATCAAAGTCAAAGAGCAGAGCATCGAGAACATGATGAGGTAAGAACCTGAGCAGATGCAGCTGTGACGACGTTTGCTGGTCCTGCGTGGCGTCATGTGACCCGCTTTAAAAAAAAACCCCGCTAGAAATCTGAAAATGCTGTTCTTTTTGGCTCAAGAGTGGATCGACAGAAAAAATAAGAGCCATGTCCTGGATTCATGTCTGCACTGTAATGAGGTTTGTTGTAAAAACCTGCTGCAGGAATCTATTGTTTGAGGACTATTGCAAGTTAACCCGCTGTATTTCCATTTAATGTCCTTTATTTATATTTTGATCATTTTTTGTTTGACATTATTGGTGTCATTGGTATTGAACTTCCTCTGACTATTCAAATGTACTGAATTTTATCAGTTTCAAGTTCTTATCCTCACATTTAGAATAAAGAAACACTCAAAACATGTATGTGGACATGCAATGTTTCAATTTCTTACAGATTTACTTATGGGAAATAATCAAACTTTTCTGTGTCCTTTCATGGAAATGCACCTTTTTAATTTATAAGTATTCATTCTTTTCTTCATAACTGCATGTTGGATTGTTTTTATACTCCTACCAGGAGCAGTTACACTGATCTATAATCAAACTGGTTAAAGGCTGAGAAAGGACCTGCTTCCTGTCACAAAAATCAAATACCTTTAAACTTCATCAACTAAAATAACATTAAACTGCCCCCTGATCATAATACTTTTGTTTTTTTGTTCTTGATTTTTAAGAGGGAGGAAGATTTATGAACCTCCTCGCTTCATGACCGTCAGTCAGGCTGCAGATCAGCTGATGCAGATCATCCACAGGAGGAGGGAGGAGGGGGAGGAGTTAGGTGAGTCTGACCTGATCTAAAACACCTCAGATTTTTTTTTTAAAGATTCATCACTCAGTAGTTTAACCCTTGTGCTATCCTAGGTCATCTAGACCCACTAGACAGTGCGCTGAACCTTTTTTCTTCAATGATTTGTGATCTTCACTGGTGTCCATGGATTAGATGAAATCTTTCCACCTTTATCCACCTTTGTCATGGTAGGGAGAACACGTCAATGTAAGGGTGGGGTCATCTAAGATAGCACAAGGGTTAAAAAAAAAATCATTAAAATTTTTATAAAAATAAAAGTATATTTTAGCATGAAGAGAACTTAAGTGAAAAACATGTTTCATGTTGGAGGCATGTTGAAGTGTTATTTGATTCCATCCATCAATTGCCATTTGAAAGTTTTGAGGGGTAAACATATCCAAGTCTTTCCAGACACAAGCCTGATTTACTGGTTGCTATGTCAACCAGGCTTCAGCTCTGTTTGCATAGAGATCTAGTAGTCCCTGATAGAGGGGGTAGGTGTTATCCTATACTATTGTGGTAATCCGTTTAACTTCAAGTGAAAAGCATGTGGACTACCAATAAGGTCACTCCTGATTGGTGAGAATGGTTGCCATAGAAATGGGGACTCTGGCCAATCACTGCTTACTGATGTCATCTGGCTCCAACATGGCGGCATGCATATCAGACTGAATTGACTGTGTGGAGCTGGTCGTAAATGTTTGGAATAAATGACGCCTTGCAATTAATTAGTCATTGTTAGGATCACACTGTTACCATGGCAACCTAGTAAGGGTAGCATGCACTATTGCAACAACAAAGTCATTGTAAAGCAAAATACTGCTTGCTCTTTCAGATTTTCAAAGTCAACTTTTTGCACAGAAAAAAAGAAAATCTTTACAAGTTTATTCACCCCAGAGATTAATATATCATGGTTTGTCATTTTAAATAAATGACCATAATCTGACCATCAGGCATTGCTCTGAGAAGGCAGACCTCCATGTTCACACACCGTCATCTGTCCCTCCAGGTATGACGGAGGACACGGTGTGTGTGGGCGTGGCCCGGCTCGGCTCAGACGACCAGAAAATCTGTACAGGAAGTCTACGCCAGCTCATGTCATGCGATTTAGGCGGGCCGCTCCATTCGCTGGTCGTCACCGGTCGACTCCACCCGCTGGAAGTGGACATGCTGCGGGTGAACGCAGAACCGGACGCTCTGGAACACCTGCAGATGATTGACAGCTCCACATACACATCCTGACACCCGTTTGTCTGAAGGACTTTGTGAAAACCCGACTCTAATCAGCTCTATTCACACAGAAATGACAACCTTTTTTTTTCCCCCATGAAATAAAATCCATCCATTTTTGGAACCCACTGAATCCCTTTTGGGGTCACTGAGCCAACCCAGCTACTGTTGGGATAGGCTCCAACAACCCCACGCACCCTGGACGGGCCATGAAAAAGTGTTTTGACCATTTTAAATACCTCGGTTGTTTTAAATTTCTTTAATTTGCATTCTTCTTGTATTGACATTTTTAAATGGTTGAAATGCCGAAGTCATGTGAGTATTTTATAAGAACAGCTCTGATATCTGCAGATGTAAACACAAACACCGCCTTTATAATAAGACATCCAGAAAGATGGACATCAATCGCTCCGCTCAAAACAGATTTATTACAGTAAAAATAAAAAAATGACTAATCCCTGTAGACGGGTCACATGGTTTGGTCACATGTATGGCACAGTAAAAACAGGGGTTTCCTCTGGACCCAGCAGGGGGTCCCAGCGGGGGTGGAAGGAGCTCAGATTGTCTCTGATTCACAATGAAGGCACTTACCCAGAATACTTTGTCAGCTAACAAAGTACAGGCGGTGAGGAGGGCACGACGCCCAGCAACCCAGAAAGTTACATAATTAAAAACCAGAAGACAAATGGGTCGGGGCTGTTTGACTTCATCAGTTCTGTGTGCGCGCCCCCCTTCCGCTCCCTCAGAGTCTGCGCTGCAGTGGCTATTGGGGCAATTTTTAAAGTTCACTTGCAGCAACAGGCTGATTGGTCCCAGGTGAGTAGGAGGAGCCTCTACATCGCAGCGGTGTCGATCTGAACGTAGAGCTGCCGGACCCCAGCCTGCAGAGACATCAGCACACCGTGGGTCGAGCTCTCTGAAGTGTGTGCGTGAATCTGCATCAGGTGCTCTTCCATACCTGCGTAAAGATATTGTGCGTCTGGCTGAGGATCCAACGGGTGTCTGCGTCAGGCGCCACGAGCAGCTTCAGTGTTCCGATATAAACGTCCGAGCACAGAGTCCAGAAGTGAGGCTCCTGCAGGTTGTAGACTCCTTGCAGCTGCTGCACCTGAGGAGATCAAAGCAAAAAAAAACAGTGGAGATTGAAGGGCAGCTCTTAAAAAGATTAGCTTTCATTAAAAAAATTCAAAAATTTCCTTAAATATAAATCATCGATAAATTATATACATTTGCTTGGTTTTTCCAGAAATAAATCTATTAAAGACCCACTGATGCATCTACTTGCAGACGAATATGCATGTCATCGTTTTCTTTGTCCGAACTGGCATCCGCCCAAAACTACGGCTGGAAAGCTCAGACACGTGCGCCACTTCTGCTGCACTGCTAATGTTAGGTTGGGGGTGAGAGGGGCTGTACGCTGGTGTTCTGTCCCGCCCACAACTCGAGAGGCGAGTGTTTACCACTACTGCCACTCTGCAGAAACTATTTCCTAGAAATTGACAGTTTTATATCATTTTGGCTGAAAACGGTATCATCTAAATGAAAACACCACTGGATACGTTTTTACAATGGATCAAAAGATGATCGCAGTAGACTTTAAAGGTTATTAACACACACGGTGATGTCGCAGGCAACACCTAAATAACATGTTCTCTGACATACTGCGGCCATTTCCATCAGGGGTGTCAGTCTCCAGGCCTCCTGCTGGTTTTCCAGAAATCCTGCCTCTTCTGCTGCCGATTACCTGGATCACCTGTATAGCCAATAAGGAGCTCCAACGGCAGGTTTCTTGGAAATCATGTTAGACACAGACCCTCAAGGCCTGGATTCTGAAACCCCTGATTTATGCGATACAGACAGGTCACAGAAAAAATAAGGACTGCTGTGCTCCTGGTCAGAATCGCACAAACGGTTGAAGAGTTTCGGTAGTGGAAAGAATGTCAACGCTGGAGCTAAAGCTCAGGAGTTAAAGGTACATAAAGAAAGCCGCCTTAAATAAGTGGAGCCAGCTGAACTTACCTGTATAGCAAAATGAGCCAGGACATAAATATGGACCTTACAGAGCCCTCTGTCTGCTAACTATACTAAGATGACTTTGTAATGCATCATTATGGAACATTGCTGCCTGTCAGCAGACTGATGCATACATGCTGTGGTCAGGACTTACTCTTTGGTAACACTCCGGCAGAGAGTGGTCCAGTGAAGGTGGAGTTCTCTGCATCAAGATGCCGATTGATTCCTTCAGCAAAGGTACGACGCTGCAGGTCAAAGGTCAGACATTAACATGCAGCATGGGTAAAAAAATAAAATAAAAACAGCTAAAACAACAAATGTTTGGCTCATCCTGCTGAGCGGAGCAGTGCAGTTCATCTTGTTGATAGGTTTAATCACAGACTTGGACTAAACGCTGGGTCTGAGGTTTAGTCTTAAACACAGATCTACGTTGAGAATATTCAGGCTGTGTCGGCCACAGATCCATCTGCAGAATCTGAAGGCATTTCAGTGGAGCAGAGCTGTGCAACGACTCCGACTTTCCAACAGCAGAAACACGATCTCCGTGGTTAATGCGAAGGCCTCTGAGCCGACCACAGAGGCGAAAATATGCCGCTGTGCTCTCTTCCAGCCAATCCAACTGCACGAGAACACATCGACCCTACCCATCAACGAGCCTTCAGAGACATCTGCCCGCTGCATTTTCATCCACAGTCATCAGCAGACTCCAGGAATATTTCCAGCCTCATTCTGGTGGTTTGGCACGTCGAAGTGCATTAACCTCTAATTGCACATTCTTTACGAGAGTGGAGGCTATTTTCCAGATTGTTCTTCAGGCTAAAGACGGATTTCCTTTCTTTTGTTTAGTTCTAGATCCTTCTTTCAGTGCTCATTTTGGAAACTGACATTTGTTCTTGTCTTATTTGGCGATTAGCATGTTGCTTTTCTTAACAGTGTTCTTAGAAGACGATTCAGGATCTTCAAGCCAGTCCATTGGAAACAGCAGTTTTTCAGTTTCATAAAAAAGTTCTGTAGACTCCTAAAGAGCTTCTCTAAACATGTTTGAGCCGTCGTGTCAGGAGTGGACTCTGGATTTTAGATTTTTGTTATTTTTTGTTCAGTAAAATAACTTCACAGCTGTGACTAAAAGACTTCTGTTGGTCACGGAGTCCTTTTTGTTGGATTCATTCAAAGTAAAAAATGTTCTTTTAAGAATCAAACATCTTTGGAAACGTTGATTTAGAACTTTTAGGAGTAAACAGGTCTTTATCTAAAATACTTGAGCAGGATGCAGCCGTCTCTCTGAGGGCTCTAACACCATTAAATGCCAAGTGATTTTTAGATTTCCGGCACCATTCCCAGAAGACTTCTCACGAACCCACCAAAGGTTTTCAGGGATGACTGGAAGTTGCAGCCAGGATTGATGTGGTTTTGTTGCATATCAGAGGCTTTGAAGCTTGCTTAAAGATGACTAGGACCGAGGCCCCTGCAGTGATTCTGCTGCTCCTTTAGGATTGTTCTGTTTAGAAACACTCCATCAGAGGCTGAAAACCTTCTGCCATTATTCAGGGCAGTCTGATTGGTCGATACGTGTGCAAGAATCAGTGAGGATGCATGCAGCACACTCGCGTGTGGAAAACACATCAGCGTTTCCACAGAAAGACGGAGACGATAGCGGCCTGACTGTAAGCACCAGATCAATGAGGGTCACCTGACTCCGATGAGGAGGGAGATCAGCATGGAGCAGATGGGATCTGCAATCATCAGGTCGTATTTCTGCATCAGCAGAGCAGAGATGATCACACCGACGCTGCCTAGAGTGTCAGCAATGATGTGCAGAAGAACTCCTGGAAAACAGGAAGGACACACACACGTCCACTGAGTGCAGCTCTGCAGTTTAAATGAACAGTGAGACACTTGATTGATAGGTATGTGGCAGCTTCTGCTCCTTCAAGCTTTTCCAGAAATGTCACACATTCACAGATGTCAGAGTGAGGTGTCAACTTTTTTCTGCTTTCAGTTTGCTGCTTAAATGAGGTTTGGCTTCAGAATCTTTGGCACCAGGAACTGCTGGTCCTTTCAAGCAGGCCTCCTCTGTGTAACCAGACCAGGTAAATAAAGATAAGATTCAAATGATTGTAAACATCTAGTTAAAGATCAAGTTATGTGAAGGTGAGGGCAAAGAAGGAGCAAAAGCATCTTTTTTTTAATTGACTTTTTTTTTTAAAAAAGTACAATTTAGACACATTTTGTGTTACAAGACTAGGTTTAGAATCAAAAGTCTGTGGTGGAATTCTGTTGGTTTCCGACTCCCCCTAATCAAAAAACGGTTTGGGGTCTAACATGTTTTTGCAGAACATCTTGAGGCTGCAAAATATATATATACACAAATACAATTAAATGTTTTATCAAATTAATAATTCAATATGACTTCAGAGAATTGGAGAGAGTGAACGAATAAGAACATTTTTTTTAGATCCCGACAAGATTTAGCAAGAACACTGGTCGGTTTTCTGCAGCCAACCATTGACTGTATTTCAGAGCTGGACTGAGTGACTCCTCCCCCCTCACTTTCCAAACAGAAGTACCCGCCAGTTCCACAAAGACAAAATCCTATAGACTTCTGAGAAACAAACCAGTATTACTCAATCATTCCAATAGTCAGAATACAGCGTTCCCCCACTTATCTGCGTTTTAATTCATGTGACTCCTCCAATTCCTCACGACAGCTCAGACGTTTGTATGAGACTTTTGCGTCTGAAGGAGGCCCTGCAGAATTTTCTGAGGAGGGGAGCCCAGATGAAGAGCACACCGGCCCGTCGGCTTCCTTGCCGGCTGCTAAAGAATATTTCACAGCGAGCAACAGCTGGTTCTACTGGTTACTGAATCACTACCAACCAAAGTTTGTGCCCCTGCACGGAGAAGTGGCATCAGATGATTAAGAAGCGGACGGAAATTATCCTGATATGCTGAGGAAGATAATCACGGAGGATAATTATCATCTGGAGCAGGTGTTTAATCTGGATGAAACCTCTTCTGGAAGAAGAGGCCATTTTGCACTTAACTAATGAAAGAGGAAGCACAGGATCCTGGTTTTGAGGCACAGAGTTATATAAAGTACACTACAGTACAGTCTATTGCTCTGAATAAAATAAAATAAAAACTATGTTAAGCATGGGGCAGTTGAGGTGCAGTGGTGTGGCGGTCGACCTCTGATCACTGCTCCCTAACCCCCACGAAAATGGAGGTAAAACTGTAACTACTCTTTCTCTGATAACTTTTTTAACACGTTCTTGCTAATCCTAAATTAATTTCATTATATTGTTCTGTTTTAAAAGTTATTAGAGCCCACTTTCAACTGGTAGGGGTGTTCCAACAAGTTCACTCCTGATTAGCGAGAGTAGTTGCCATAGAAACTCAGACTGACATGGATCAATCACTGCTTACTGAAGACATTTGGCTCCGACATGGCGGCGTCCGCATCACCCAAAATGTTTTGTTGAAGCTGAAAGTGAGACATTTTCTATGGGTGATGTCACACTCAGTCTAGTTCTTATTTACAGTCGTGTGTTAACCGAGCATGTTTCAGATTTCTGACCAATCACACGGCAGCTCTGTAAAACCAAGCTCCAAAATCACCTAAACCTGCCTCAAATTAAATGTTATTTTGTTCATGCTAAAATTCACCAATCCTGCTACCCCCTGACACTCAACAGTGTTCCTGTGTTATTTCAGAGAGATTTAACCACATTTAAACACAAAATGTATGTGATCAAACCTTTAAAAGTCACATAGCAGGTTGTCAAGAAAGTTAGCTGGCATTTTGCACCCCTGGAACAGAAGTGTTCAAATCCCAGATCTGGTGTCCAGTTTCTTTCTTTCTTTGTTTTTTTATTTTTTTATGTTTCCTCATTGGTGGAACCCAGCTTACACAGGTAATCAGCAGTGAGTGGTGATGGATTTCCTGGAAAGAAGCAGGACACCAGACCTCAAGAAGCAGGATTTTACATCACCATCAGTAAGGTCACATGATGAGAGGCCAAAGGAAAGGCTCCATCTCGATGTATGGTCGCCCCCCAGTGGCTAACTAAAGTCAACTCCATCACAAAGATCACCCGGAGAGATTGGAACTCCAGGTTCGGAGGCTGTCAAATCAAACTGGCTGTCTGAATATTCATCTTTGATAGCCCGAAGTTCACATGAACACCGTTTGCTTCATCCTTCAGATGTGCGTATAGAGATGTCAGCTTCCAGAGATATCGGAACCCACCGTGTAAGTATGACACGTGAAGTATGTTTTAGTAAAAGTACATGAAGATATCTTGGCTAATTCAAGACCACATATTCAAGGAAATATCAAGAAAAATACAAGCATGGTCACATTTGTCAATCTAATGTAAAAATATAATAAAAAACAAAGTCAGGGTTACCAGCATTATTTAAATTTTGCTAAAAGGTATACCTACTTGCCATGTTTTCCTTATTTTGTACTCTGACACACTCAGTGGAAACATCCGACTTACCTTCAGGTGTGCAGAGCTGAAACCAATGTTTCAGAGCAGGAAATAAAAAAACCCACATATATTTGTGGAAAAAAGGGGAATGTTTGATGGTGTTTAATGTTTGCTCTGCTCTCACCCTGTAGGATCTGTTTGCTGGAGCCCTTTCCTGCAGCAGGCATTAGATCATCTGAAACAAACAAAAGGTAGATTTGTTTTTTGTGCAACCAGGTTGACCAGTTTTAAAGTTGAGTCATTGTACAGATGCGATCGGAGGTCATGTGGTGTGACTTGAGCGTCAAGCGCGGCTTAGCCGTCTGGCGACAGCACATTACGGGCAATGAGCAAAAAATTCGGACATGCAGACATTTACTCGCCGCGTTCAAATATCTGAACTTTAGTTTAAAAGAAATCCTGTCTCATCAACCAATCAGGAGCTCAGCTTTGGCCCGTAACAGGTTGAAGACACAATCATTGGTATGAGTCCAAAGACAAACATTGAGAAGAATCTGATCGGTGTCCTCCTGAACTTTACCATATTTTTGCATTGAGATAATCATAAAAAGGTCCTGCAACTTTATTCTTAATTTTATGTTTTCCTTCCTCTGACTAATGACTAATGACTACTGGGTCACAGAGAGACAAAAGTCACGCTAAAAGTGGTCGTTATTCATGCGCAGGTCCTGCAGTAGATGGTGAATCTCCCCGTACTGGTAAAGTGATCCCATTAACCCAGACATGGAGGTGTGCTTACCAACGCTTTTGTATTCAGAATAATAATAATCCTGACCCATTTCTTCCATGCATCGCAAATGAGATATACAGTCAATGCTTCCATGTTGCGATGAGAAAAAGGTTTTTGACAGTAGCTCCTCCCACTAGCGGCGGGAACGTCAGGTTTATGAACACATTATTGGACAAGCAAATGACAAATCCTGGAAGTATAAATAGTGATAGGTCAGAGGTCAAACTCACCAGGACAGGGTGGTTCCTGGTGTCCGTCGTGGCTGTGTCCGTGTCCTCCGTGGCTGTGTCCGTGTCCGTCGTGTCCGTCGTGGCTGTGTCCTCCGTGACTGTGGCCGTGATGAGCGCTGCCGTTGAACAGGGAGTGGCTGTGGCCGTGACCTGAGCAGAGAAGCTGCAGTGAAGCCCATCTCTGTTCCGCAGATGTTGTCTGTGTGTTTCAGTGTGGACCTAAAGGTCACTCAAGAGACCTAAAAAAAGAGTCATGCAAGTGTTACCTTCCTCTCCGTGCGAGTGTCCATGCCCGCCATGCTGGAACACAAAGATGCCCACCAAGTTGACCAGCAGACCGGCCACAGAGACGGGCAGGAGCCGGTCGTGGTGAACGTCGGGAGGCTCCAGAGCCCTCTGAAAGAAAGGAGATTGTTCTACTTTTCTTCTAAAGGAACAAGAGAGAGTCATGTTTATGCCAGTCAAAAGATGTGGCTCCAACAGAGTCTACACAACTCAGAAGAGCACTGCTCAAACCTCAAACCCAAACATTTTCTCCGGACAACATGCAGAGGTTTTAACACGGACGTTTCAGTTTTTTTTTTTTTGTAAAAACGTCAAAATTAAAGCTTCAAATGTGATTTTTTTTTCTCCTTTATCCAACACCTCCCTCCTAAAGAGATTATAAAGTAAAAGTTTAGAAAACAATATGTTTTCTGCATGAAACACAAGAAATAGAGGCTTCTTTCCTGTTGTTGATATAAAAGTCTATATGTATATACCGGTATATATAAAAGTGTAAGAACAAAAAGAAAGAGAATGGCAATTAACTACATTTAATACTAATATTTGACTAATGACCTAAAAGAAAAATGTATTAATCAGTAAAATCTCATTAAAATAAGTCTGTAAAACATCACAATTGGAGATAATACTGAACAAAACATTAATAAAAATTAAAAAATATATATATTTTTATACAATTTTTAAACTACTATTCCAAACTTTTGTTAAAATGTAAACAATAGTTGTAAAGATTACATTCCAAATTCAGTCAAACTGTATTTTTGAAGACTTTGGGTACTTTGAAAAATATATTATTGTCTTCGTTATTCCTGAATATTTACACTAAAGTGTTTGGAAATGTTCAGAAAATCAGTCTGATCCCTCTGATACAGACAGGTGAAGGCTAAATGTCACCTCGACTCCTTCAGAGAAGATGAAGAAAGCTGTGAAGATGAGGAAGAGTCCGTTGACGAAGCCCGCCAGAACCTCTGCCCTCACGTACCTGGAACCCAATGAACACGCAAAGATCAGACCCGGGCTTGACCGAGTCCAGAGACAGCGCAGAGAGTTGAGGAGATCTCACCCGTAGGAGAAGCTGTCGTTGGACCTCCACCTGGAGATGACGGAGGCTGCGAGACCTGCCAGCAGGGCGGTGCAGTCAAAGAACATGTGGAAGGAGTCTGAAATCAGACCTAAACTGGACACAAACACACAGCAGCAGACGTGTAAGGAGACAGATGGAGAACACAGAAAACTTGCTAATGCAAGAGTCCAACACCAGGATGAACAGGAAAACAGCCGACAATCCTTCAGGACTAAACATAAAAGTGTGATGAAGATGAGATGGTTAAAGACCCACTCCAATCTTCTTTTGATGTATTGTTAAAGCAATCCCAGTGCTTCTTAATTGATGTTTATGGAGTTTTTAGCCCAAAACCCTGTGTTTTTTTTAAACATAGTTTCTGGAAGAATTAGTTTCAGGAAAAATTAGAAATTCACCTCTGAATTGTAGGCGGGACTATTAGTGAAGAAGAATCCCGCCCCCATTTCCATTTACACTTTCTCCCGCTAGCTTACAGCCCCTCACGACCCCAACCTAAATTTAGCGGTGAAACAAAAATGGCAAGCAATCCTGGAGCTATCCAGCCGAACCGTTGTGATCCAGATTCCAGCTCAGACGAGGAAAAAAAAGACGTTCATGGATCTATTTGTCTGCAGGTGGATGCATATGAATGGGACGGAGCAGGGACCTTATGGAGCCACAACAGAAGTTTATACGTCACGGCGACAAGCTGTTTCCAACAGCATTTCTCGTCAGCTCCTGGTCACAACTATTTGAAAGAATTAATACTCCAAAATGTAATTTTAAACGTAATTTTCTTAATATTTTTCCTCCATCATCACAAAAAAGCCCCAAGATTGTGGTGAAAACACCATATATCATGATTCTTTATTAGAGTGGGTCTTTAAGGAAGATGAATGTAATGAGCCCAGATCTGGTGGGATCAGATGAGTGAGCATCTGAGAATCCTTCTGCATAAAAGAGAGTAAAGCATTTTTAAGTAATAAGAATATTAAACAAACTGAGAATAAAGTCAATGCAAATTTTTTTTTAATTTGATTTAAATGTTTCAATTTGTACAAAAAAGGTTAGCAGTTAAATTTGTAGTGGGTAATGTATTTGACTTTTCATACCTTTAAAAATGTACTTTAGTTTCTGTGGAAGCGGGTCGGCCCTGCTAAAGTGCATAACGGTTTTAATCAGCAGATTAATCAAAGTATGTTTTCTACAAATGTCTTTATTTCCTCAATTTTTAATTCATTTATTTTAGTTTTACATATATTTCTCTCAAATTTTCAGCTCTGATTACATAGATGACCCAAATCACCACAAACTTCATTCTTCAGTGATTTTATTTATTTATATATATATATAGGCGCCACTTCTCTGGGACCAAGTCTGTGTTGAGGTAAACCATGACATAATTAAGTAGAAAAGTAAAAACAAAAGAAACCAATCACAGATTTACGAAACTTCCGGGTTCATTCATTGATTTAAAATGACACCCTGAGGAAATCAGCGACTCCTCTTTGTAAACAATACGGAAGCACCGCCCACGTGATTAATATATTTAAACAAGAATTTCAGTGTAAAAGTCACACTGTAAAAAAAAGACTCATAGAAAGAGGGCTTTGAGTGACATTTTTTTATGAAGTCATGCCTGTCTTTTCCTACCATCACATTTAAGGCTTAAAGGAAATAGTAATAACCTGATTTTCTCTTTAAAATATAAAAATATATATATCTTGTTGCCGTAGTTTTACTGACACCTCCAGTCAGAGACCCTAGGCTGGTTGAGAAAACGGGGTGTGTGTGGGGGACACGAACCCACTCGTGAAACACAGCACGAGTGTTTGTTCCTCATGCAGTCTGACTGTTTTGTCTCCACAATAGGTGACAGAGTCCGTTTCAAATAACAGCTGCAAGCTCCAGCTCAGCTTTAACGTGACGGAATCAGCCTCTCTCGCTGCTAGCTAACACTTACGTGGCACAATCTGAGGACCGCACGAGCGCACAAGCGCGCGCGCGCTAACACACAGTACATATATGCAGCAGCACTCTGAATCTACCTGTTGGTCCAGATTCCGTACGTTAGTTCCACAAAGGCGAAAGATAGATTGAGGCAGAGAAAGAAGAACAGATTCCTGGAGGTTTTCTCTGCCAGAATTGACCTGGGGGAAAAAAATCAGACAACCTCCTGAAAAGCTGACACATCTCAGATAAAAGCAAAACACAACTTAGTGACTCGTCACGACCTCATTCACACAATAATACAGAAAGTCGAGGCACTAGAGTTTATACTTTTAAACTGAGGTCCGACAAACACATCTGTTCAAGCTAGCCGGTTAGCATCCGGCTAGCCGTGGCAGAGAAAAGTCTCGCAGACAGTCGTGCCTGGCATACCTGAACCATCCGGACAGTTTAAGCAGCAGGTTGAATTTAGCTGGTTTATACTCGTCATCTTTCATAGATAAAGGTAACATTTTCCCTCGACGCTCCCACACTGAGGAGAACTGAAACGAAGGGATGCTAACTGTAAACTTCCGGTGTATGTTGGTTTCACAATAAAAGCTTCAGAATCCTGTCAGCACACAGTAAAACCCATTCTTATTTCCCCTCTCTGCTGTAGACTATTAAGAGATCACGAGCACCAATGACTGCTTTTTGCTGTAAAATTTAAGGTTCAGTATTAAACTCTGCATGCTGGATTTACCTAAAAGGACTCTGGATTCATTTCACAGTCTAAGAAACTGCTTGGTACTGTGATGGACTGGGAAAGTGTCCAAGGGGGTTTCCTGCCTTCTGAGTTGAAGTAACTATGATATGTTCTTGGAATTCTTGCAGAGGACCAACAGGAAATAGAAGTTGGATGAACATCCATACTTTTTCTCAAAATTGTATTTTATTATTTTATTTCATTAGTTATGCATTTAATCAAATCACATGTTCGCCCTTAATCGAAAGACTAGAGAGAAAGTCTGGTGGAAATAAGAAATAATTTATAGGTTAATTTATTGTTAGGATTCCCACTTACCCAGTTTATGTTGTTTTAGATTTTTTTGAAA
The DNA here is from genome assembly GCA_037389245.1 of Oryzias sinensis. Classification (NCBI taxonomy): domain Eukaryota; kingdom Metazoa; phylum Chordata; class Actinopteri; order Beloniformes; family Adrianichthyidae; genus Oryzias; species Oryzias sinensis. The sequence goes on along the minus strand of CM074498.1, from coordinate 7,539,769 downwards.
GCAACAAAAAAAGCTCAGTGTTGTCACAGAAATAGCTAAAATGAATTCATTTATGTACAGTGCTCTTTCCTGTGCATTATGTTATTTAAAATCCGATACAATAACAAAGATGGAAATAAAAGCGTTGTTTTTGTAATGGCTTGTTACATGTATACTTCCACAATTTGAAATATTTATTCAATTTTTTTTTCCCTTCTGTCAAATCAAAGTAAGATCCTTGCAAGTTGCCTGTCTGAGCAGTAGGTGGCAATGTTGTGCAGATTGCATCTGCCTGATGTACTACTCACATGGACCTTCATTGTTAAAATTGGATTATTGTACACACTGATATTAAACTACAAAGATTAAATTGAATATTAAATGTATCTGATTTAAATTTATCTCATTGATTCACTGTTTGCTCCCAGTTCTAATTTTTATTTTCAAGTTAAACATCATCATAGCTTGACTACGAAGTGTTTAGCTTTAGCTTGAAAAGCTTATTTTTAGTTAAATTTTAGTTTTTATTTTATTTTTTAAAACAAAAGACCTCAAGTTGTTTTCTTTTTCTCAATTCGTCACCATTGAATGTATATATTTGTCACTCATTATTTGTCAATGCCTCTTTAGGTGTCTCCATGGCAACCGCCCATCATTAAAGCCTTTCACGGAAAAACATTTTCACATTCGCCTGCAGTCATGAAAATCAGTTACACACACTGAGTAATGAAAGAGTGAACATTTACTGCATGTGTGGGCACTCTGACCTCTGACCTTTGGCGATGGAGACCCTTTGAGCCATCAGTCAACGTAGGGGTATAGTATAGGAGAACAATGAGGTTCCAGTCCACATGTGAATCCTATCCATCTTATATTTACCATTCAAATTAATAGAACATTTTGACTAGTAGTTCATATAAGTCTGTTGTCAAACCCATAACCAAAGGCCTTCCAGCTGAATGCAATGCAAATACAGGCCCTGTAGCTGGATATTCAGCTGCACAGTTTTCTTGTTTCCTAAAAAGGGCTAATTTTTTTTTCCAGATGGATGGTTTTGTATTTTTGGACTTTGGGGACTTTCAGCTTGGTTTAAAAAAGAAAAAAAAAAAAATCACTCCAAAATATAAGTTGGATCCCTGGCCAAACTATGCAAAAAATGACCACTTATACTCTGAAAATGGTCAAAGTACTATAACTTTTAAGTTCTCTGTCTCGAAGATATGTGGAATCACTTTCCCCAAAAAACAAAAGGTTTCTTTTTTATTCAAGAAATAATATGATAACTCATTAAACGCTATTTCATGTGCTAAAACGTTTTCTCATTTTTTTCAGAAATGAGAACTTCTGAAAAAAAGTGAATGAATTCAATTTACAAAAAACAGATTTTTTTTGTTGTTTGTGCTGCTTTCTAATTCCCACTTTCTAAAGGGAATTCTGCAAGTCTTTTTAATTTTTAATTTATGTAAAAGTTTTTTTCTCTCACAGCACATAAAAAACCAAACCGAAGCAGAAAAGTCAAAAGCCTGCAGAGAAGAACATTTCTTTTTCTTACACATATTTTTGTAAAAACACACAGGGTAATTATCCATTTTTAAACATTTCTAATGTCAGATTTTCACAGAGCGTTTTCTACTCTAATTGACTTCCAGCGCACTTGTCTTCCACCCTCAACTCTGCATTGCTTGACCCTGCGGACCTCATTGAGTTACAGAATGAGGTGAGGTGACCCCCCGGAGAAACAAATCTGGTCCACATGTGGATTTGTTTGGACATTGAATAACTCAAGCATATCACTCACCAGTCAAAAATCATCAGTCTTGAATTATTTGTTTTTTCTAAAACATTTAAAAAAAAAGGTTAAATGAAACCAGGTTGTACCTGCAGAAACGATGACTAACTCATCAGTTTCCATGGTGACCACAAAGTGGGTGACCTCATCACAGATAGAGTAAGAGTAGATGTTGACACTTCATCAGCACCTCCTCCACAAATTAGACCAGTGGCTGCAACTAGAAGAGCTTGATTGGCGTGAGGGGGAAGTGGGCTGCCAGATGCCAGACTTTTATTATGAAAGTCTGTCTGGACACAGATGGTGCAGGTGCTTTAATGTCAAAAACGTAATCTTCTGCACCACTTTCTTGGTGTTAATGCGCTGTCTAACAAAGACAGGTAAACATTGGTTGCTATGACAACCCAAGATGGCACCACTTACATAAAACACCTAAACAGTTCTAGTCCAAGCGAGAAAAGTTGGTATCATTATTATAAGTCTGCTGGGTATGAATAAAATGAAGGAAAAAACAAAAAGAACAAAGATAAATTAGACCTGCCATTATTTGATTAAGGTGTGTTGCATTTTGCTCTTCCTCAACAAAGTTTAAACAAGAGAAGCTGAAACTGTCTTGTTGTCTATTTGAGCTTTGAGCACACAAGGTTATTTGGTTCTCAGCGCTTGCAAAAGTTGCCTTGAATTTTAGGAGAGACAAAAATATTTAGCATCAGGCAAAAAAGATGAATTTGTGACTAAATTATTTTATAGGGCACACAAAAATTGTTTGTTAGAAGGATAAACATAAAAAAAATCAATCATATCTGATGTTCGAAGTTAATCCCACAACATGACACTCCCACCACCTTGTTGCACTGTAAGAACTATGATTTTAGGGGTTTTGACTTAAATTACAAAACAAAATAATGGTCCTTGTGTTCAAATCCTTTAAGTGGAGACCTTTAAACGTTTGCCAAGTGATATTCTGATCAAAGGCAAATTTCAGCTTCACCAGTTAGTTCATTGTTTAGAAACTGAGAAAAACACAGACTGCAGTGAAATGTGCCTAAGCTGGTGACTGATTTTTCTGTCCTCCACTATTCTGGACTCATTTATCCTAATTAAACAGACGTGAAGGAGCTGGACGCACTGGAGCAGCTCGTGCAGTTTGTGCAGATTCAGCTGTAGCGTTCACATTGATAAATGTGTTTCTTTTTGCTCCATCTGGTGTTTTCCTCTACTGCAACATTCACTGTCCTGCTGAGCCTCTTTGTGACCGCTGACCTCTGGATTCGGTTGTGTAACAGAGTTCTGCTGTGTCTTGTCATTTTAATCTCCTGCTTCCTTAAATTTCCTGCCCAGAAAGAAAAAAGATGGAGCTCTTTGTTTCCCGACCTGAAGAATTTCTGCTGGCACTTTCCGTTAAAGGAGAGCAGCAGAAATCAATCTTCTGGAACATCTTTGACCTCTGAACTTTGGTGTTTGGACTTTCTCTGTTCTAAACAAAGGCTTCAATGCTCCAACTTAAGGGGAAAATAAATGTTTAAGTTTTTTCAGAGGAAACAAAATGATTTGTCATGCGGACACATTGTAGGATGCTGGTGCTGTAAGGTTTCTGGGAAAGAAGATTTCACATGGACTGGATTTTGTTTTTCTTTGAAAACAAAAATGAAACAGTTGCTGGTAAATTTTTAGTGCAGTTTCTATCTTAAACTGTCTCTCACAAATATTTATTTCATGAATGTGGAACTGCTGGAGTTTTTTTATATTCTTCCATTGATATGGGAGTGTTCCTCTCCATGTCTGATAAGTACAGGCATCACAGAGAAAAGTCATCTGTGGATCACTTACATAGACTCTTATTAAATAAAATGAGAATATTTTTGGCCTTATTGAAATGATTTGGAATGGTTTTCTGACTAAATTATTCTTGAAAACAATTTTTTGGGAGATTTTTTTTAATGTTTAAAATGCATGTGAGAGGACAGAAGTAAAAGCCTGAAACACATTGTATGAGGGATTCAAGAAGCCTCCTAAATGGTTCACCAGAGGGAGGAGCTGCACTGCAAAAACCGGCCTTATAAAGAAGTAAAAAAGTATTACCCCACTGGCAGATGTTATTCAATTGAGCAAAAAAGTGAAAATAAAAAAATATGCCAATGGGGTAAGAAAAAGGGTCTTACAAAATTTCTTAAGAAACAAATTTCACTCACTTTCTCAAAATAAGATTATTTTGCTCTTTAAAAAGTTTCTTGCAAAGATTATTTTTTTCTTTTAACACAGGAAATAATTGAAATAGGTGTCTTTTTCCTTTGCTAAGACTCAGTTCTTGCGGTGTGAGTAGTGAATGACCCTGCGTGAATGAGGAACTCCTGAAACGCTCTGCTGCAGACTGTGTCAGATGCCTGCAGATCAGTCCAGAGAGTGGGAGCGTGTGGAGAGGCTGAAACAGACCTGGAATACAGATGGTGGCTGTGTCGAGTCTGAACTGAAACTCATCCAAAAGCTTTAAACGCCTGATTCATGGCAGCTTCTGTTCTCATGCGAGACCTTGAGGTTTCCATGGAGACCAGTCCAGGAGATGACCAATTATGTGATGAAAAAACAGCTTCTAGAACTTTTTTTAAACACAAGTTTGATTTAACCTGATGCTTTAGTCAAAAACACTGTGCATTGTTTTAATCTTATGTATTTAGATAAAACACTCGTGCTTTTTAAAGGGTTTTGCTTTTGTTTTTTGTTGCTTTATGTTTTTTATAGATAATTTTCTTCTCTTTTTGCTTAGAAAGTTAGAAACAGAAAAAACTGTGTCTTCACAGAAAAGCCTGGATTTAGTTTGAATGGGTCCCAAAAAAAAAACCCTGACTCACTTCAATGATTCTGGTAAACGGACAGAAGTAAAAGTGAAAGCTCCGTCCACTTGGAAAAAGAAAACCTAATCTCTGATGGTACAATAGAAGGAAGAGTGAGGAAATAAATATCTTTATTAAAAGCAAACTGTTAGGAACCGTACAGTTATCAGGAATTCCCTTCTGCAGCAGCATAATCTCTATGGACGAAGGAGGACTAAAAAAGAAAGTAGAAGCAAAATCCAAGTAGAACCTTTGTGTTTGTTCATAGAAACAGTAAAACAGTCATGAACTGAGTCCAGGCTGAGCACTTAAAGGAACAGGTCACCGAAAACTGCAGCAAAGTCAGGAAGAAGCCGCAGAAAAAGACGGTGGAAGATCCACAGCCTGATGAGCCTGGAGGTGTGAAGGTACCAGGATTGTTAGAGGAGGTAGACACATGTTACAAGGGGGAGTTGGGATGAAGTAGTGGTGGATTCAAACAGGAGAAAGGATTTTTCTTCATCGTCTTTGTTGCTTCTGACATCTAAAGACTAGAAAGTTGATTTACAGCCTCAGTAAACTTTGGGTATTTGGCTTTGAACCATATTCCACCCATTGATTTATAGGATCCTGAAACGTGTAGCTTCATCCTTCTGAGAGTGGAACTACTTTGACGGAGTTCTACTGAAAATCAGTAGAAATGATACACAGCTCCTGGCACGTACAAAAGCTGACCTGATGTTTGTGCCAGGAATTTTCGATTTTTCATCCCAGCATGCATTTTCTGTGGAGTTGGGTGACGGCAGCTTGTTGAGAGATGGAGGTCCATCTGGTCGCCGCATGGTGAGATACGTGAGCCGAAGGTTGGTCTTATGAGACGTGGATGCCAAAAAAGCCACGCCTCAGGAGTTAGCATCCGTGTGTGTCGTGGCCTGAAGTCACATGATCAAACCCCAGTATCCTCAGAGCTGCATTACTGCCTTTTAGCAGCCCAGGCCTCCTGCTGACACTTTCAATGCTACATTTTGTACAAATGTTGCACTTGGGCAGCCTCATTCACAGCAGCCAAGTCTGAAGTTTCTAAACCTTTCAGCAGCTGTTTTATGTGCATCAGCCCCGCAGAGGTTACGTGTTAGCCACGAGTCGAGGGTGGCGCGGACTGTGGGAGCTGATAAAAGCCTTTCTTCCTGGATCTCCTCACGTACTCGAGCAGCAGAGCAGAAGTTGCTAATCCAGCTGTGACACAAACCACACAGATGACGATGACACCAAGCCTGGGGGGAAGTCTTCTGCTACTCTCTGCATGAAAACATGGAGGTAAAAAATATTTTGAGACAGCTCTGACAAGTAAACAACATCTACCATTTCCCCTCAGAGAAGGGATGTTTGACCAGCTCACTGACCTCTGACGCTGATGCTGAAGACTTTAATCTGGTACCCGAGATCGTTGGTCACGTTGACCTGGTACAAGCCGGAGTCTCTGGCCGTGACGTTCACCAGCAGGAATGTGCCATTGCTGGAGCTTAAGACTGTGCCGTTGGTCATTTTCTTCAGAGTCACAGCTGATGGAGGGTAGCTGATGGTTTGGCAGCACACAGTGACGTTCTGTCCCTCCTGGACCACAGAAGAGGGCAGGATGAGGACTGTGGTGTTCCGCGGAGGAGCTGGAAAACAAACCAGATCAGATATTTCACAGGTGTCAAACATCACACCTTTATGGTTGTCTGAATAATCGTTCATATCTTGTGCTAATATAAAAGATTCTTCCTATGTTTTATGAAGCTAAAAAGCATCAATGTGTAACGCTATGTGCACAACAGGCTCCGAAACGGGCGCCAAATCGATCAATGAAAAGTCTATGTTAACTCGTGTATTAGCGTGCTTCAGGCCTCAGCGCTCACAGCTCGTGTTTACACGTTACTGTACAAGATTCCTGTTAGTTTTCGGGTTCTACATGCAAAGGGCACTGCCCTTGAGCGCACGGTGAAAGTAAAACCAGCAAAAAAAAAAGAAAAAAGGAAAAAAAGAAAGTTAAACCAGCTGGACTTTGACTAATCAGGAACTCTGATTTGATAGCAAAGGATGGGTAACGTCCTTTACAAAACATGAAAGCAACAACCGTTTGAAAACTGATCATGAGGGAGAAATTAAAAACTGATGTTTGTGCCGGGCTGGAATTATATAAATCCAAGTCTTTCATATACCGGAATAGAGCCTGAAGCGAGATTCACAAGATCTACACTGCTTCAATATTTCTTACCAAGCCTCTTCCAACTGTAGGTATATGCGTTGGAATTAGGTAGAGGCACTCCAGTGTGAACACGTATGCTAAAAGCACGTTGAAGAATTCTTGAATTCTTCTACTTAAATATGTTGAAATGACAACTTGTCAGTCTTTTAAAATATGTTCCTTTTCTTCTTTATTACTTTTTTTTTTTTTGGCGACTGCAGCTTATACTCTGGAGCGACTTACAGTTAAAAAAAACACAGACTATATTTACGTTTTTAAATCCAAGTTATCTTCATGTTAAAGTGGGCCTAAATTAAAAGACTTTTTAATTTTGTGACGTTCTCTAATAAACCTTCATGGCCTCACAGAAACCACAGGATGCTCAGAAGAGAGGAGGACTTGCAGGGGGAAAGAGTGAAAGCAATTAGAGACCAGCTCAACCTCCTCAGATAAGAGTCAACCTGCTCTGACAGCTGCTTCCTGCTCACAAGCTTCCTCTGACGGGATGTTTGAGGAAATATAATTTTCTACAAGGGTTCATTCATATAAATGACTTTCAGAGGAGTTTTTACACTCCCTTCTTTACAAATGGGCGCAAAAGCAACTTGGTTTGACCTTTGACCTCCTGTTTGGGTGTTCAGTCGACACTTCATCACCTGATTGTGGTCAGTCCTGTCATGTGACGGCCTGCCACACTTCTGTGAGCCGCGGTTTATCAAAATGAGATGATTACTGGTGTTTTGAATGGAAACATTTTGCCTTAATAGGAAGACGACCTCTGCAGCAGGAGTTTTAACCAGATTGTTTTTTGTGCAGTGGTTGAGCCTCAGTTCTGAATAAATTGATATAATCTGGGTTTATCAGTGGCTGTGATGAGCTGACGAAGGCAGGCCGAGGAGTCTCATGACCCAGTGGTGGAGTCAGAGTTTATTTCTGTCTAACAGACGAGCGTGAGGTGGATTTCTCTGAGAGGAGCCTTTAGAGGCTTTTATCTGAGGCCCTGAACTGACTGGTTGGTCTAACCTTTGACTTTGATCTCATTGGAGACCGACTGGTTTCCATACTGGTTGAACGCGTCGCACTGGTACTGGGCAGAATCTTCTAGCACAACGGAGGAGATGTCGAAGGTGAGCAATGAGGGGGAGGTGGGGCTATTCACATGAAGCTCCTCCCCATTTCTTTTTATCACAAGAGTGGGGGGCGGTGCCCCGTCAGCGCGACAAGTAAAGGTCACTCGTTGCCCCTCCAGCACCTCCTCGCCTGGATTCGTGGACAGGGACATCATTCTAGGAGGATCTGCAAGACAAAAAAAAGAATTTAAAGTGATCAAAACCTAAACCTGACATTTAATTCTGAGTTAAGTTTAGTTGAAATGTTCACAGCTCTAAGATTCTAGAATTCAACAAAGTCTGAATTTAAGTTTATTCTGACCAGAATCTTACTCACAATGAACCTGAAGAGGGATTCTGGTCCTTCTGGACCTCAACACTTCTTTGCTTTCCGTCAGCAGCTCCACGCTGCACGTCAGATTCATGTGATCCTCCTCAACTTGCTGTTCCAAACTAGATGAGATGTTCTGCAGAGAACCAGAGAAGCTGAACGTCTCCGTCATCAGTGCGTGGTTCTTTCGCAGCCACCGAACCCTCAGCTGATGGGGCGTGAAGACGTTTGTCACGTTGCAGTGGAAAGTAACTTTTTGACCCAGCAGAACGGGACCGGGATCTTCCAAAATGGGATCAGACGGGAAAGCTGGAGAGAAACAAAACAGATGGAGGAGAACATTCTTTGCTTCCCATCAAACACACTTTCGTTGATGACCCCCAACCAAAGGATTTCACACAAACATCATCCACTTTTTCAACATTTGTCACTATTTGTGTTGACATTACAACACGTCAGTCTCTTAATTAAGTTTTTAACTGAATCCTTCAAAGTTCAGAGTTTAAAAGGTGAACAGAAGAGAAATCATTTAAAAAATGACAGATACAAGAGAAAAACTGAGAAAGAATCCTATGAGCGTCTCCAAAGCGAAACTCATACACTGATTCTAATTCTATAATTAATCACAAATCAGTGAAGTGGCTCAAAGTTTAAACTGAACCAAAGAAAAAAGCTTCCTCTGAGTTCCATTGAGGAGCTTCACAACATCTGTCAGCACCTGTCAGCAGATCTAAAGGGATCTATTAGTGACGAGTGAAAACCATACAACTTCAACAAGAACATGGAAAGTTCACTGAGACAACCAGAGGTCATCTGGTTATCTGTGTCCATTAGAACCTTCTTAACACCTCTGAAACTAAAAGAAGATCACTAAGAGCCCCTCCGTCAAATCAAATGCTTGTTTCCACAACAACAGAAGCACCCGTTGAAGGGAAAATGACTTCAAGATGATCAAGGGTGTAGATTACAGTTGGGTTTCTCTTCGCTTTGGTGTCTTCAATAGCAAAGTGAAAGTCTTTCAGTTTTCATTCTGGGGAGGATCCTTCCTTCATGTGGACACCCCTGAGGTTTCCTATTTTTTTTATCCGGAATACGTTTTTTTAGTTTTTCCTTACTGAAAAGGAGGGTCTAAGAGCAGAGATGCTTAGTCTGTTGAGTTTAGTTTAGCAAATACCTCATTCTAAGACTTCAAGCTCTTTATGATTCAGGTTTATTAAACAATTACCAGTATGAAGCCCATTGAGAGGGCTATTGTTGTAATATTGGGCTTTATAAATAAAATTAAGTTGAATGGAATTAAATCTCCGCTGATTCATAATCTGAGGTCCTACAAAGAACTAGTTGTTAGTCCTGCAGACTCTTACACAAACCCTGAAGGAGTCAGAGTCTTCACAGAGACTTGCTAATCTCCTTAACCCTACAAAACCATTGGTATCACATTTAAAACACACATTTCAGACTGTAAGTATTTTTATTTCTGCTTGAACCTCTAAAGATATCACATTCCAGGTTGTATTACCACAGTAGTTTATTCTAAATAAGTGCGTCCCTGTGACTATGAAATAAAAAGGCATGTCAAACAAAAGATGAGTCGTTCGAGGCTCCAATTGGGACGCCTTTTACTAAACTAAACAGGGATGGACTCTCTTGTGTAATTTGGTTTTATTTGCTGACCTGACCTCACTGCAGATGGTTTTGTTTTCAAATCAGGCCGTCAAATTGTTGCCCCCTTGAGACGGATCAGCTTCATGTTTGGAATTAGAATGCTGCATCACAGCATCGTTCACAATTGAGAACTTTTCTATCTCTGCCAGTTTGTGGCTTTTACTGCAGATGGGAGGAGGGGAGCAATTTAAAACTGCTTTTTAAAAGAGAAGAGAAACAATGTTTTGGTTTTTTGTCAGCCATTGCATTGGGGAGTTTCTGTTCCAAAATGTCAATAAATATGTAAACAACAACCCTTGATTGGTAAGAACCAGATGCTCAGTGTCCCTGTGTGAGATGGGTCATGGAGCTTCTGCATTCAGTCCCCCTGATGAAGATGGATCTTGGACAGATACTCTTCCTCCTGCTCCAAGGGCTTTTATTTGAAGTCGGGGGGGGGGTGTATTTGTGTGGGTAGGGTTTTTTAGGCCTCTCTCTCTCTGTCTGTTTGTGTAACTTGATGACAGAAAGAGCAGTGGAGTTTACCCTCCTCTGCTCAGGCTGTGGTAGAGACCTTTTTTTTTTGTTAATATTTTCTCACAGTCTCTGCTCCAGGGCTGGAATCGCTCCTACAAACAAACTTTTACTTTCAAACATGTTTTCCTGAGCAGTCAAGACAGCAGTTCTGACAGTGAAGCTGTTTTTAGCTCCACCAAAGTCAACAGTGTAAAGTATTTGCTGACAGCAGAAAAAAAAACACAATTATCATTGTGAATAAAGATCTGTGTGAGGAAATGTTGCTGCTCTCTGAACAATAAATCAACTGTGTGCCGCTCTGTGACCTCTGACCTGTGTTCACGCAGCAGCAGAGCTAATGGAGCAGAACCAAGAGCTGCTGCGGCGTCTCAAGGGGAGCTTCGTGACTCATGAGTGGATGGTTCAAACTCCCCTCAGGCCTGGAGAAGCTTTCAGGACATCAAATCAGATTTATGAGTTTCTTTTCTTTATTAACGCTCTGACAGTAACAGACAGGAAGTTTGCTCCTTGCCAAAACCCTCAACTTCTGGGAAGAGACAGAGATATGAGCCAAATGATGGACCTAAACATAAACTTCATTTAACTGGAGTGAGCTTTTAATCTGGTAGAAATGCCTCCCTTCCTGTCCCAGCTGTCTGTTTAGGACTCGAAGAGCATTAAAAGTTATGTGTATATTCAGAGAACATATGATACATGTTTTTGTTTTACTTGTGAGTTTCGCATGTGTCAGACTCACAGTACACCTGTACGTGGATGTCCGTGGTCCGGATGACGGAGTCACACTCAGCCTCACAGCTGTATCCCCCCTGATCCTGGAGGTCCAGCTCCTGCAGGCGCAGCTCAGACTGCGCATCCTGCTGCTGCTGCGTCCTCTGCAAGACGGTCTGGTTCTGGTCCATCTTCCTCCAGAGGAGCGTCAGCGGGTGGTGGCATCCAGAGGCTCGGCAGGTCAGAGTCAGAGCCGAGCCCCGCTCCGCTGAGACCAGAGGCTTGGCCTCCACCTGCAGCGGATGAGCTGAGGGAAAGACGGAGAACGTGGTGACACACAACTGTTGGGCTCGGTACACTAAACTTTACAGGCCGTCCGAGCCAAATTCAAATTCCTGAAATGTTGCAGACTAACTCCTAGGTCTGTAGCAGCAATGTAAACTCCAGCAAACAGAATGATGAGCTTTCTGCTGTGATCCTTTAGAGAACAATGTGGCAGTGTTCACAGTCCATGCATTCAAAGAAGTGCCAGTCTGAGGATATAAAATACTGAAGAATCAATGGCTTTTTTATTCTTCTATTTATCTTCAGAGAGAAAAAGGATGTTTAAAAAACACAAAGATATTAAAATACATCAAAACGTCTCCAAGGCACTGTATATGATCATTCTTTTTTGTCTAATTCAGCATTTCCCTTTGTCTTTTTGGGGCCTGTTTCATTGCATCAATATTCTGAACCCACTCAATCCCTTTCAGGGTCATGAAGTTGCTGGAGCCTATCCCAGCCACTGATGAGCGAAGGAATATAATTCAGTAATCACAGCTTTGCTGAGATATTATTCATCATCTTTTCTTCAACCTTTTGCTCCTTTTTCTGTGAATTTGGGAATTGTAGTACTGATAAGTATCCTCACCAATTTTGACAATCGTCTGTTTTAGCTCAAGTGTTAACATTTATATGTCAAACTTGTTTTGATGTTTTTTCTTAGCCTAGACTATAGCATTTGTAGCCATCTCTGGGAATAAAATTTTTTTCCATCTTTATTTTCTGACTTTTTCCCCCCTGAATTTAAACATTAAAAAACAAAACAAAAATTTCAGCCTTCCTCATTAGGAAAAAAATTCTTAAAAGATTTTATATTTCCTTTTTTTTAATCTTACCTAGCTTTTATTTTGAATTTTAAAAAGTTAGCTTTCAACAGATTTTGTATCAGTCTTTTTTTTACCCTTTTATGAGCAATTCTTTAACAATCTTCAAAACAGAATTTTTATGTTTACTGTACCTTTTCTGGCGCATGGTTTAAACTTCATCTTTTAATATTTACACCTTTAACTAAAAATAAAAAAAAATTCAGTTTATTGTTTATACTTTCTTCCTATTTAACCTCTTCAGAGCTATCGCTGAGGCTGATCTGATGAAACTCTCATTCCAAAATTTTTCCAGAACAGAACCAAGAGGTCAACCAACAGCAAGGTGCTTCCAAATTTCTGGAACAGCTTATATTCTGAAAGAAACACCACCAGTGGAACTTTTCAGGACTAAACAAAATATAAAGAGAAAGAGGTGGGAGCAAACTGACCTCGGATGGTGACGAAGCTGCTGACGGCCTGGGAGCCGTGTTTATTGGATGCCTCGCATAGGTAAGAGGCGGAGTCTTCCAGTGCAGCAGAACGGATGCTGAAGGTGAGTGGAGAGCCGTCCTTGTGTAGCTGCACCACCTCCTCGCCTTTTTTCAACAGCAGTTTTGGAGGAGGGGCTCCGTCTGAGCTGCACGTAAATGTGACCTTTTGACCCTCTACTACCTCCTCACCAGGGCTCACTGACAGGGAGGTGTTGGTTGGCGGGGCTGTGGAAGAGAGCACAGGTCATTCAGCTTTACAAGCAAAAAAAAAAGAATACTGTACACAGATACGAAGCAGCGATAAATAAAGTTTTGCAGAAAAGATTGTAGAAAGAGAAAAAGGAGCCATTGGCTCCAGAGAATCCTCTCTGTGCATCACGTTTCCATTACTGTTTTTTTCTTTGACTTTTAACTTGCTTTAGAGTTTAATGGTTTGTCTCTATTTATTTATTTCAAATATATCCCCTTTTTTTATATCCCCTTTTGGCCGGGATAGGCTCCGGCAGCCCCGTGACCCCTAAAGGGAATAAACGGTTTGGAAAATGGATGGATGGATGGATGGATGGATGGATGGATGGATGGATGGATGGAAATATCCCCTTTATTTCAAAGTGATTTTTATTTTACACATTTGGGTTTAAAATTTTCATTTTGTTGAGGACATGTTTGCTTATATGTTTTATGCTGGTTACATTGTGGTTTATGATTTTCTTTATAAATAAATGGGGAAGTTTCAACTGAAATGTCAATCCTTTTCTGGATTTAAGTGTTGATAGATTCAGCATTGACATGTTAAATGGATACAGAAGGGAAAAAAATTATATCTTCCAAAAACTGCAAAGACTTTTGTACTTTTTTGTAAAAAATACATTATTATTTTCTGAAGTACTAAAGTCCGACACTGATTATTTTTTGATCTTATACAAAATGCTCCCAGTGGTCTTTTAGTTATGATTAACCTGGGATTTTTTGGGACATAGCTTCTGCAGAGCGGCAGAAGTTAATCAGAAAGTCGCCTCTGAGTTGTGGGTGAACTATATTGGAGATATCCAGCCGTGCAGCTTTGATCCAGATTCCAGTTCAGACGAGGAAAACAAAGACGTACATAGATCCATGTGTCTGCGAGTGGATGCATCAGAATGGAGCAGAGCAGGGAGCTTGCGGCTTGTAATTGTAGATTTTACGTCAGGTATGAGCTTTTTCAAACAGCATTTTTTTTCATCTGCTCCTGATTCACCACTATTTCAAAAAAGAAATACTTAGAAATGCAATTTTAAGCCTAATTTTCTATATCTAAGTCCTCCATTGTCAGAACAAGAACATGTTTAAATACTCATTTTCATTACAGTGGGTCTTTAAAAGTAATTAATCTATCATGAAAGATTTAACTACCCTTTAGGAAAAAATAATGTTTATGTTGGAAAACTTACCAAAAACATTGACGACCACAGTGGCGCTGCTGTTTCCTTCCTTGTTTCTGGCCTCACATCTGTATAGTCCATCTTCAGAAAGGCTCGCCATGGGCACGAAGAGCCGACCTGCTTCACTTTTTCTGACTGACCAACCATCTGTGGTCTTGAAGCTCCAGCTGATCCTTGGATCTGGGTTACCCTCAGCTGAACAGTTGAGCGTGAGTGAAGAGTTGGCCCTCACCTCCACTCGTTCTGATATCGTCACGACAACAGGAGCATCTGAGGGGGGAGAGGGGGAGTAGTCAGCTCTCAAATTAGACTGAGCAAGATTAGAGAGAGGACTGAAGGACTTCAATGGACCAGACTCAAACCAACTGGAGAACTCACAGAGAACATTTAGCAGGACGGTGGTCTCTCTGGTCCTGTTTGGAGCTGATAGTTTCTCCATTTCCAATGTGGCCCTGCAGGTGATGCTCCCCCCTGAGTCCTGCTTCTGGGGGGTGAACCTATACTCCAACGGGCCTGAGGTTCCACTGATCAGGACGGTGTCTCCTCTGACCCAGGTGAGATTGAGGTGTGCAGTGGGATATATGTCAGGCACATGGCAGGTTAATGCAGACTCCACCCCCAGCTTCAGCTGGTCCTGACCTGCGATCACCGGGGCTGATGGGAAGGCTGAAACCACACAAAGGACAGACAGATGAGGCAGCAAACCCTCTAACCCACAAGGTGGACTAGGTGAGGTCAAAGAACAAGACTCACAGTAAACCCTCACAGAGGTTTGCAACTGTCGCTTCTCTTTTCCACAGGTGACTGAGCAGAGGAGCGACCCCTCATGCTCCCTCCCCACGGGGTCCAAGGTCAGCACGCTGTGAGTAAGGTTGCTGCTTCTCAGAGCAGACAGAGGATGGTCCTCCAATGAAGACCAGAACAAGGTCGGCTTCACGGGACAATCCTCCACCCAGCAGAGCAGCTGCTGATGCTCACCCAACCTTAAAAGAGGATCTCTGGGGAAAAGGCTTACACGGAGTCCTTGAACGCACCACGAAGATACCAGGATGATGACTGTGGATCAAAACGACAACAGAAGGAGGACTGTAGAGATCCCATTAAATGATGATCAAACATGACAACTGTTTTTAATCAGATGAACTCATCAGAATGACCCTGTTGTCAGGTTTCTGTTTCTTTGTCGTGAATTTGTTTTCTGGAATAATAGTGATTAAGTGGCCTTTCAAAGATCATTCAATCAGGATTAACAATCTCTGTTGTCACCTATTGAATTCTGCAAGTAGGAGCCTCATAACTGTGATTTGTCACCTGAAATAAAACTGACAAAAACTGGTTTCATTATACGGTGAGCTGATACTGCAGTCAAACTCTGCTTTCACACAGAAAAATAGTTCAGTATGGTAAAATAGCATGTTTATGTTTGTGCCTCACTCAAATCTCACATTTCTGCAGCTTATTTACTCTTTGGAACTCAATCGGCTTTAACGAAAGAGCAAAAATTGAATTAAAAATTAGGCAAACACTGCTCATTTATTCTGTAAAAGAGTATTTCATTCAATATCTAAATTTCAATGCTATGATTAGCAGTAGGGGTATTTTACAAGCTGTAATCATATTTTTTCGAATGTTTTCTGAACTGTGTCACTGTGGTCTTGTTATTTGGGCATCTTTTTTTTCTTTTTACAGCGTCTCCAACAACCTTTTCTTAACCTCGAGATGTTTATCTTCAAGTTCGGGGTAAACAGTCAAGGTGGTAAATTCTTTTGTTCCCCGAGGACATGTCCCTGATTTCTTTTCTTTGTGTGCTACTCCGACCCACACTGGACTCCAAAGAGCGGGTCAGCTCAGAGGAGGTCTGCTAGTGATGCTCTCATTTAAGTCAGCTGTGTTTGATCAGGCAAACATTCAAAACACGCAGGAGAACCAAAGACGCAGAACACATGCATTCAAAACGGGGTGAGTCTCCAAAAACCAGGACTTCAGTTAATGATTCATCCTCTTTTTATAACGACAACACAACAGAGCTGTGTGGGTGAAAGCATACTGTCAAATTTGAGTGCTTCAAATGTACACATTACTTTAAAATCTCTAGGAAAGAATGCATCCACAGGTATGTCAGATTATTATATTTTTATTCACTGTTCAAACTGATGGATTACTAATCTACTCAGCTCTACAATGTCGATGCAATCTGAGGTGAACAAAAGGACAGTGAGAAGCGGAAGATAAGGCTGGAGTGGATGATTCATGGAGTCACATAGAGAAAATCATGGAACTACAAAAAAAAGGAGCGACATTTATATAAAGGATGTCATTCTTAGTGTCTTTATAATTTATACTCTAACAAAAATCTCTCCTCAAAAATGGCTTTAAAATGATCCTATCAGAAAGGCATCAATCTTACCTGAGACGAGCTGAACCAAGCGGCTGTGCAGGTCCATCCTCACCACCCAGACTTGATCGGGGAACGGCTGATGGACGGATGAATGAGATGGAGGAGCAGCTCCTTTGTGTTGCTCCCACCGAGTCAGAAGCGGAAAATAAAGCAGAGCGTGTGCGAACCTCCCTCTGATGAAACCAACGCCCCCTCAGATCATCCAACCCCCCCCCCTTTTTTTTAAATCATTATGTACACAAACTAAGGCGCCTCCTGCAGGACAGACTGCTATCAACACCTCTTTCACTTTCATTACCCCTCTCTGAACCCCGACCTCCCCCCCATCAACCATCTGTGTGTGGAGCTGAGAGGCTCATAAATATCAATTCACTGAGTTTAAATCAATTTGATCAGATCATCTCCTCTTTATTAACATCACAGCTGAAAGGCTGATTTATCTTTTCTAATAGAAAAACAATACAGCTGAGAATATGAAACAGATGAAAGCTGTCGGACCAAACCCTCAATCATTCATGGTCAGACTTCTTCATGGTCAGCATCTCTGTGATCTCCACTCTCTTGTTTATTATTTCGGAAAACCTTTTTTGATTATAATTCATTGGAGAGATACTGCTAGAAATTCTTCCTATTCTTCCTAAAATGCCACATTCCCATCGCAAAATATGAACTGTTCTCCTTAGTACAGAAGAAGGTGAACATTTAAGGAGCTTAAAATGTTAATAAATATATTTATAAAGTAAAAAAAACTGTTTATGTTTATTAATGCTTAAAATGGGATTAAAATTGCGTCGCCCCTGTTCAAGCAGGGTCAGAAATACTTCATTAATTAAATACTGCTTGTATAGTATAAAGAACAGCTAGCCTTTCTAGCATAAATTCACTTTGAGTATTTGCATTTATTGTTTAGTATTTCAAACATAAAAGTTCAAACAACACTTCTTCCTTTTTTTTTCTTTTTTGCAATTTTACACATTTGTTTGGCAACATTAGCAGCACATTGGCAACACTAAACAGTAAATATTGGTATCATTAAGATTCTTTTCTTTGCATTTTTTGTTGAGTTTTTTGTCAGTTAATAAAAACCTTTTTTGATAGTTGTAGTTTTATTTAAATTAATGTAACACAATGTAGCATTTTTTCAATCACTATTTAATTTTTTTCTTAAAGCAGTTATGTGTACATTAACTGATTATTCAAATAATTTGGCAGTTTCCTACTTATTTTACATTTTAATCTATTAATGTTTAAATTACATAGCAAATTCTGATCAGTTTTCAGTTATTTCAAGTAATTAGCATTTTTTAACAGTTTTACCTTTATTCTTGTGTTTGCTTACTCTTATTTATTCAGTGTAGCTTTATTTATTTTATTTATTTACTCATTTATTTATTAGGGACAGTGCACATTAAAAGCATCACTGCAATGCGCCAGAATTAGCCCAAAGGCTATTTTTCATCCGTAGTCCCCGGACAGGTGTTAAAAATTGTGAACCTAAAAGCATAAATTAAATACATTAATTAAAAATATACATTTACAATTAAATTATCATCTAAAATACATATACTAATAAAACATGCACATAGTGAAAACATAAAAAGCAAGTATAAAAGACACAAAGGTGATAGAGAGGAGGAGGAAGGGCAAGTGTTAATCCAGTTCAATGTGAACATGTTTGCTGTGATATGAGCCAGTTTTTTAGGTTCTTTTTAAACAGAGTGTATGTGGTGATGTGTCTTATGATGTGAGGGACAGAGTTCCATTCTTGTGCTGCTGTTACAGAGAAGGCGCTCTGGCTGAAGGCACTTCTCCTCAGAGGAACTATACAGTCTAGTTGACCCGACCCTCGAGCAGCTTAACAGTTTGTGTTTTTGTAAAATGTCACAGTGATGATGTCTTATTGGTTTTCTATCCAGTACTTTAATTGTTTGTTTGTAAAGTGACTCCAGAGGTTTTAATGCTGAATTGTGTAATTGTGTATCTTAACAAATTCTTTCTGTACTTTTCAGTATTCCTATGATGATCTGGAAATTAGGCAAACCTTTCAATTCAATTCAGTTCAATTTTATTTGTATAGCCCAAATTCACAACAACAGTCATCTTGATGGGCTTCGTATTGGTAATTGAAAAAGTGAAACATAAAATCAAAAGGATCATGAATACATAGAATTCAATAGGAAAATACTTAAATTAAATTAACATGAAGCAATAACTCACAACACAGAAACTCAAAACACAATAACTCACAACACGAAACAATAAGTCACAACACAACACAATAACTCACAACATGAAACAATAACTCACAACACAAAAACTCAAAACACAATAACACACAACACGAAACAATAAGTCACAAAACAAAACCAATAACTCACAACACAATAACTTACAACACTTTAAGTCAAAACAGATTTTTTTTATTTGCAATGGAAGTGTTTTTATTCTGAAATTTTGGGACTTCCGGCTTCCTCTGATATCCTTTCAAATGTGACAGCAAGTATCTCAATCCTTTTGCATTAACACTGAGAGTGAACTACTATGGAAGCTATTCTGTAGCATAATTAAAAGTCAAAGTCAAAACCAGAAATACTTTTTTACTTTCAAAATTAAGCTGAATTTTTTTTACTCAAAATTAAAATGAAAAAGCAATCCGCCAAAATGCTTTTTCATTTTCTTCTTCAAAACCGTTTATTCTGTCACTTAATTATAATGAAAATGAAAATGGTATTTGACATTTCATTTTAAAAAGGTTCTCTGGTAAATATGTAGCAAAATTCATTTTGAAATTTAATTTGACAATTAAACTTGATTAACAGAAATGCTTTTTAAATTTCTATTTAAAGCTGCATTTTTTTTACTCAAAATTATAAGTAAAAAGCAATCCTTCAAAATTCTTTTTCATTTTTTTTCTTAAATACCGCTTTTTCTGTCACTTAATTAAAATGAATAAGAAAATGGTATTTGACATTTCATTTTCAAAATGTTCTCTGGTAAATGTGTAGCAAAATTCGTTTAGAAATGTCTAATTTGACAATTAAACTGAAATAACAGACTTCAAAATTGATGTAGTCAGGGTGCTGCTGCTATGTCTGAGGAAAGGAGTAGCCAGTCACAAAAGTGTCTGGTTTGATTGACAGACAGACGCATTCTGCTTAAAAAGCTCATCATGAAATAAGTAAATCATTCTGAAAAACAGCAACATGTGTTGTGGGATGTTGTGTTGTGTGTCATTGTCTTGTGAGTGGTTGTGTAGTGAGTTAATGTGCTTTGAGTTATTGTTTTGTGTTGTGAGTGGTGGAAAAAATTCTAGGTACTCCTCAGTTAAAAAAAGAAAGTCCACAGTGCTCACTGAAATGACTTGAAATGTTCAAAAGTAACAATAAATTAAAACGTATTGAAAAATAATAATCAAAATCAGCCATTACTTTTTAGTTATTGATTAGCAGAATTATTAAAAAAAAAACAAATGAAATAGGGCTGGACAAAAATGATGGTACCTCCATAAAAGACTGAGAACTAATTGGGGGTCATTGTCAGGTCTTTTGGTCTCTCCCAGCTCCTGTCTGACTCGATAGACCATGTTTTCCAAAGGACATGGAATCAACTCAATTACACATCTACTTTGCTTTGCTTTTGTATTTATTTTGGCAGGCAGCTCTCTGATATTAGATGAACATGATAGGTTCAAAACCTTAAAAGACATAAATCAGAATTTCAATTTAACATTTCAAAACTAAACATGTCAAACACATCAATATGGTCATGAAATTCAAATTATAACCAATAACGAGCATACAACATAAAATGGATTCTTAATTCGATATCAGTTCATACCAGTTGTGTCAGTAATGAATGAGTTGAGTTAAGTGTCTGTTTGATGTTAACATGGGCATATCTGGCCCGGGTGGAGACTGTATGTTGGGCCCGGGTGGAGACATTCCCAACAGCTAAGATGTTGAACATGACAGTCATGATGAACTCAGTTATGTCTTTTAATTCAGTGGTCCCCAACCCCCGGGCCGCAGACCGGTACCAGTCCGTGGGTCATTTGGTACCGGGCCGCACAGTAAAAATAAATAACTTATATTATTTCCGTTTTATTTATTTCAGAATCTCGGTCACGTGAGAAATCTGCACCACTATCAATTTACTATTATCTATTATTTCACAGAGTTTGTAACAGCCTGAAACCTGTGAACTGCTGTCCCTGCTGCAGTTGTGTTCCCGTCTCTGAGAAAGAGCTGCAGTTGCAGGGACGGGATGTGTGAGGAAGAAAGCGGGGGGTGATGGTGGTGGTGGTGGTGGTGGGGGGGGGGCATCATTGGCAACCTGACTGGGACATCGAAACCAAGTTATTCAGGCGCAAGGTGAGAACCCGATCATCACTCCCTCTAACGGTACTCTTTATGTCCCTCATCTGTAAAGATCTGCAGTCATCACCTGGGCCCATACCTCTCGCGCCGCCTGTCATGGAGGGAGTCACTGCGTACTCTCCAATCCCCTAATCACAGGAGGCACAGCTTTTTCTGGCCCTCATGAACAAGGGCGTCCAGAAAGTACATACCCGCCTGTACCACCTGTACGCTCCAAAACCTCCTAACTCTCCACCTTCTGGGTTATTGCAGCCTCTTCCCGCCCTAACTTAGTCCTGGTCTCACATATCCACCGATTTGATGCGGGCCTTCCCATATCTCAGGGTAACTCTATCATCCTCACCGTAATTGACCGGTTCTCCAAGTTTGTCCATTTCATACCTCTCCCTCAGTTGCCCTCAGCCACTGAAACAGCAGAGGTTCTGGTAAACCACGTCTTCAGACACCACGGCATCCCAGCTGACATTGTGTCCGACCGCGGACCCCAATTTATCTCATAAGTCTGTGGGCTGAACCTGCCTAGGTGCCACCGTCAGCCCCTAACATCTGGGTACCATCTGTCGAATGGTCAAGCAGAGCAGGGCCAACCAGGGGCTGGAAGCTGCCCTCCGCTGCCCCTAACCGCTCAGAACACCTCTGACTGGTCTAAATACTTGAAGGTCTGGATCGAGTCACATACAACACGCATCCCTCCTCTGCCACAGGTGTGTCCCCCTTTGAAGCATCACTTGGTTATCTGCCTCCTCTGTTTCCATCCCATGAATTAGATCTCACCGTGCCATCTGTCCAAGACCACCTCCAGCGTTGCCAGCACATGGTAAACTAAGAAGGCTCTCCGTGCTCCAAAGAGAAAATAACTGCGATACTGCCAACCGCCACAGGGTGAAAACGGTCCGCGCTACCAACCGGGCCAGAGAGTATGGTTGTCGTCTAAAAACATCCCGATCCAGGCTACGTCACGCAAGCTGGCTCCCCGTTTCATTGGACCATTCACCATTGATCGCATCATCAATCCCTCATGTGTCCGTCTTCATCTTCCGCCAGCTCTCAAGGTTCATCCATCCTTTCACGTTTCCCAGATCAAGCCTGTTATGGACAGTAATTTGTGCTTGCCTTCCGCTTCCCCCACCACCCGCCCGGCTCATCGGCGGCAGCTCCGGCGTATACCGTCCAGCATTTTTGGGCGTCGGCGCCCGAGCGGTTATCAGTTCTTGGTGGACTGGGAGGGTTATGGTCCTGAGGAGCGGTTCTTGGATCTCCCGTTCCCTCATTCTGGACCATTCCCTCATTCGGACTTCTACCGTGCCCACCCGGATCGTCGGCCTCGCGACCGCCCAGAGGCGGTCGTTAGGGGGGGGGTACTGTCACGGTGCCTCGGGCAGCCCCGCCCCCTCAGCTCTGCTCTGACTTCCACCAGCGCGACCGCTAATCTCATCAACCTGCCTACTCTTAAGGAGATCCAGCCCATTCGCCGAGGCCAGTTCGTTAACTCCTAACGGTGATCGCCTGGTCCAGCCAGCTCATGTCCTGTGTCTCTTGCCTGCCTTGCTCTCATGTCTGCTCTCTGTCTCAAGTTGTTCACCCAAACGAGGTCACCTGTGGCCCAGGAAGTCTGCCATCCCTCATCTGCTGTCTCGAACCAAACTCGAACACTCCAGCCCATGATGATCCCTCAGCCTGCGCTTCTGAGCCACGTCTGGATCCCCCTGCTGTCAAAAGGATTACTCTCATCAACCCCTTCCTGTGATTAAAACTCCTTACCTATAGTCATTTTACCTGTCTGATCATTCTGAGTTCCAGCGTCTGGGTCTGTCTCGCCTGAAAACCATGACAATTAGCAGCACATTGGCAACACTAAACAGTAAATATTGGTATCATTAAGATTCTTTTCTTTGCATTTTTTGTTGAGTTTTTTGTAATAAAAACCTTTTTGATAGTTGTAGTCTTATTTAAATTGATGTAACACAATCTAGCATTTTTTCAATCACTATTTAATTTTTTTCTTAAAGCAGTTATGTGTACATTAACTGATTCTTCAAATAATTTGGCAGTTTCCTACTTATTTTACATTTTAATCTATTAATGTTTAAATTACATAGCAAATTCTGATCAGTTTTCAGTTATTTCAAGTAATTAGCATTTTTTAACAGTTTTACCTTTATTCTGGTGTTTGCTTACTCTTATTTATTCAGTGTAGCTTTATTTATTTTATTTCATTTGTTTATTTATTAGGGACAGTGCACATTAAAAGCATCACTGCAATGCGCTAGAATTAGCCCAAAGGCTATTTTCATCCGTAGTCCCGGACAGGTGTTAAAAATTGTCAACCTAAAAGCATAAATTAAATACATTAGTTAAAAATATACATTTACAATTAAATTATCATCTAAAATACATATACTAATAAAAACAGGCACATAGTGAAAACATAAAAGCAAGTATAAAAGACACAAAAGGTGATAGAGAGGGAGGAGGAAGGGCAGGTGTTAATCCAGTTCAATGTGGTATGTTTGCTGTGATATGAGCCAGTTTTTTTGGGTTCTTTTAATAGAGTGTATGTGGTGATGTGTCTTATGATGTGAGGGACAGAGTTCCATTCTTGTGCTGCTGTTATGGAGAAAGGCTCACGGCTGAGCACTTCTCCTCAGAGAACTATACAGTGTAGTTGACCCGATCCTCAGTCACTCTTGGGAGGATCTTAATTTGCTTTCGGCTTGACTGAGTGGAGGGGGATGACAGACCGTTAATGATTTTATAGAATAGGCAGAGTTTGGTATATGATGAAATTCTCCCAACAACTTAGTTTGTGTTTTGTAAAATGTCACAGTGATGATGTCTTATTGGTTTTCTATCCAGTACTTTAATTGTTTGTTTGTAAAGTGACTCCAGAGGTTTTAATGCTGAATTGTGTAATTGTGTATCTTAATAAATTCTTTCTGTACTTTTCAGTATTCCTATGATGATCTGGAAATTAGGCAAACCTTTCAATTCAATTCAATTCAATTCAATTTTATTTGTATAGCCAAAATTCACAACAACAGTCATCTTGATGGGCTTCGTATTGGTAATTGAAAAAGTGAAACATAAAATCAAAAGGATCATGAATACATAGAATTCAATAGGAAAATACTTAAAATTAACTAACAAACTGACTAAGCTATGCACAGCATCCCTGCCCTTAGACCCCCCCTTAGCGGTAAGAACAACTCCTAAAAAAAATGTATTGATCCTCCCCCAGGACGGACAGGAGATTTAGCAGAACTCATAGAAGAATTAACTCATTTAAATCTACAACTACACATTTAAAGTCCAGCAGACGAGCTTCATCCAGATGGAGTTGGGGGGACATTCGGGGGCGTGAGTGGAGCCGGAGACAGGATCCACAGCCAGATGTAGGAGCAGTAGTATATACAAGCCAGAAACGGGTAAACGGTCAGGTACAGGAGCACGGATGAGCCAACTGGAATCTAGAAGCACTCTCTTCAGGGGAGCGGGAAGAGGGACAGTACATGAATTGCACTGCCAAACAGAGGCATGGAGAACTAAATAATGAATAATAATCAGAATAGAAAAAGAGAAGAATTAGAACTAGATGAAAAATTGGACAGAACCCCAGTGCACCATGGTACACCTCTCTACAAGAGCTGGGGAGTTTATTCCATAAAACAGGGGCTTGGTGGCCGCTCTACCTCCAACTCTACTCCTGCATTTTGCGAGTGAAGTGTTATGTCTAGGTGGAAAGGGACTATGAGGTTCTTAATATAGGATGGGGCCATTCCATGTAAGGCCTTATGGAGGTTAACGGAGGATTTTGAAGACTGGATTCTAGATCAGCTGGGAGTCGATGAAGTGAAACTAACACAGGAGTGATGTGATCTCTTCTGCTGGTTCCTGCTAACAATCTAGCTGCTGCGTTCTGAACAAGCTGGAGACTTCTTAAGGAACTCTTAGGACACGCTGCTAACAAAGGGTTACAGTAATCAGCCTCAGGCGTAAACAAATGCATGGATGGAGTTTTCAACATCATATAACCGGAAAATTACAGTCTTGGCAATATTCGCCAGGTGAAAAAAGGCAGTTCTATCTAACACTTTAGAATTCGCAACACAACACAGAATGACATAGTATAATTTCTCACAACATTAAAAAAATTAACTCATAACACAACACAACACAATAACTCAAAACACAACACAATAACTCAAAATACAACATAATAACTTACAACACGAAACAATAACTCACAACACAATAACTCAAAACACAACATAATAACTTACAACACGAAACAATAACTCACAACATGAAGCAATAACTCACAACACAACACAATAACTCACAACGCGAAACAACTCACAACACAAAAACTCAAAACACAATAACACACAACACGAAACAATAAGTCACAAAACAAAACCAATAACTCACAACACAATAACTTACAACACTTTAAGTCAAAACAGAATTTTTTTATTTGCAATGGAAGTGTTTTTATTCTGAAATTTTCATTCAGGGTTCATAAGCTAGTTCAAAGATTCTTTTGCAATTTTTCTTAGGCTGAGTCTGAAATTTGTCTGTATGTCATACGCTTCCTTCAAGCGTGTTTGTGTTTCTCTTATTACATTTTAAACCTCACTGTCCTGCAATAATCCCAGAGTCAAAATAATGAGGATTTTTTGTATTATTATTTTCGCTATAAAGGTAAGAAATATATAGGTTTGGTAAAGTTTGAAAAATATTCACAGATTGGGACTTCCGGCTTCCTCTGATATCCTTTCAAATGTGACAGCAAGTATCTCAATCATTTTGCATTAACACTGAGAGTGAACTACTATGGAAGCTATTCTGTAGCATAATTAAAAGTCAAAGTCAAAACCAGAAATACTTTTTTACTTTCAAAATTAAGCTGAATTTTTTTAACTCAAAATTAAAATGAAAAAGCAATCCGCCAAAATGCTTTTTCATTTTCTTCTTCAAAACCGTTTATTCTGTCACTTAATTATAATGAAAATGAAAATGGTATTTGACATTTCATTTTTAAAAGGTTCTCTGGTAAATGTGTAGCAAAATTCATTTAGAAAAATCTAATTTGACAATTAAACTGGAATAACAGACTTCAAAATTGATGAAGTCAGGGTGCTGCTGCTATGTCTGTGAGGAAAGGGTAGCCAGTCACAAAAGAGGTGTCTGGTTTGATTGACAGACAGACGCATTCTGCTAAAAAAGCTCATCATGAAATAAGTAAATCATTCTGAAAAACAGCAACATGTGTTGTGGGATGTTGTGTTGTGTGTCAGTGTCTTGTGTAAGTGGTTGTGTAGTGAGTTAATGTGCTTTGAGTTATTGTTTTGTGTTGTGAGTGGTGGAAAAAATTCTAGGTACTCCTCAGTTAAAAAAAGAAAGTCCACAATGCTCACTGAAATGACTTGAAATGTTCAAAAGTAACAATAAATTAAATGTATTGAAAATTAAATAATCAAAATCAACTTCATTACTTTTAGTTATTGATTAACAGAATTATTTGAAAAAAAAAAACAAATGAAATAGGGCTGGACAAAAATGATGGTACCTCCATAAAAGACTGAGAACTAATTGGGGGTCATTGTCAGGTCTTTTGGTCTCTCCCAGCTCCTGTCTGACTCGATAGACCATGTTTTCCAAAGGACATGGAATCAACTCAATCACACCTCTGCTTTTGCTTTGTTTTTGTATTTTGGCAGGCAGCTCTCAAAACAGTAGATGGTATGATAGTTCAAAACCTCAAAGACATAAATCAGAATTTCAATTTAACATTTCAAAACTAAACATGTCAAACACATCAATATGGTCATGAAATTCAAATTATAACCAATAACAAGCATACAACATAAAATGGATTCTTAATCCAATATCAGTTCATACCAGTTGTGTCAGTAATGAATGAGTTGAGTTAAGTATCTGTTTGATGTTGACATGGGCATATAAATTTGGAGACTGTATCTTGGGCCCGGGTGGAACATTCCCCAACAGCTAGATGTTGAACATGACAGTCATGATGAACTCCAGTTATGTCCTTTAATTCCAGTGGTCCCCCAACCCAGACGGCTGCGGGCGGTGTTACCCGTCGTGGGTCATTTAGTGCGGGCACTTTAGTAAAATAAATAACTTACTCCGTATTTCCTGTTTTATTTATTTCAGAATCTCGGTCTCGTAATCTGCACCACTATCGAACACTATTATCTATTATTTTTACAGAGTTTTGTAACAGCCTGAAACCTGTGGTTTCTGTCCCTGCTGCAGTTGTGTTCCCGCCTCTGAGAAGAGCTGCAGTTGCAGGGACGGGATGTGTGAGGAAGAAAGCGGGGGGTGATGGTGGTGGTGGTGGTGTTGGTGGTGGGGGGGGGTTGTGGCCACAGGCAGCAAGGTGTATCAAAATTTAAAACACGCTGCAAGTCACTCACTGCAGCGTGTGAGTGTGTGTTTGGCTCCACGTCTGCATGTGAGCAGTCTTTCTCACATCTACAGAACCATCAGACTCGTGATCACGTTTAAAGTCTCATTGCATGCATGAAGCTTAAACTCACCACATATCAACCAGACTAGACCATCAGCAAAACCATGCAGCACCAGAAGTCATAATAATGGGAAGACATTCTCATCATTTATTATCAACAGCATAACAATGTTATTAAAAAGATTCCGCAGACTTATTGTACTTTAAAAGTGTTGAAATTACGTAAAATGCTCACATTCACATATTTTTAGTTTTAAACATATTGTAGTGGACTGACTTGGACTGGGTGGCTGTTGTTGGGTCGCGTTCTAAATTCTGGAGGTCATTGAACGCATCATGCAGAGATCTGATTGGCTCTCAGTTGTGTCATCAGCCTGTCGTTGGGTGGTTTGGACCAATGGGATTCAGCTATGGCCGAATAAGGAAAATAAGAGGGCTGTTGCGGCAGTGAGGGAATAAAAAATTGGGAGAAGCGCTCTCAGTAGGAGAGATTGAGGAGTTGCTGAATTATACGGCGTTACTTGCGGCCTACAGTAAGAACCTTAAAAGCATAACCCAGGGCCCTCCTCTGGCAGATTACGCGGCAACGTGAGACTTGTAACTTCACCAGGTATAATTGGCCCAGAAGGGTCTAAACCTTGATAACTTATACCTGTGCACCTAACTACACACAACATTAACTTTACACAACACACTAACTTTACACACAACACATTAACTTTACACACAACACACTAACTTTACACACAACACACTAACTTTACACACAACACATTAACTTAACACACAACACATTAACTCACAACACAACACAATAACTCACAACACAACACAATACTCACACAACACAACAAAATAACTCACAACACAACACGTCAACACATCACAACACATTAACTCTAGCACAACACAGCACTCACAACACAACAAAATAACTCACTAACACAACACATTTAACACAACACAACACATTAACTCACAACACAACACAATAACTCACAACACAACACAATAACTCACAACACAACACAGTAACTTACCTCACAACACATTAACTCACAACGGAAGTAAAGCAGCAATTGAGGTGCTTTTATTCTGAAATTTCTACTGGGCTGAGCAGCTAACCACCTAACAGAAAGTAATGTCACAGTGAGCTGTGGAGGGAGCATGTTATTGCTACAAGAGAAGCTAGCAGCAGTGTTGCCAGAAACTTTGTCTTTACTACGGTTCTCCTTCCTCTAAACACACACAATATGAACACACACTCCTCCCTCAGCTCTGACACCCCCCTCTGTCGCTGCACGCGCGCTCCTCTCCTCTCCTTTTTTCTGCTCCGTCCTCTCACATAGGCACATGCAGTCCCCAACACACGCACACACAGGACTGAGCGGAAAAAAGGAGAGGAGAGGAGCGCGCGTGCTGTTTGGCTGCTTAGTTTGTTGAAAAACAAATGACTTGTGCTTGGTGTTAGATAAAGAATTCAAACTATTCACTGAGTCTGAAAGTCCGTACATGGCAGCCGCCAATTAAATCCATAAATTAGCTGCGTGTTAGCTGCGTCACTGAATGGAAAAAGTAGCGGCTTGTAGTCTGGGAAATACGGTATTTATAAATGGGTACATTTATTTCTTATTTGTATTTTGCAGTTTTGGTTTTTACGTAATAATGATGTTTTGCACAGTTTCATCTCAGCCAACAGTTTCTTCTGCTCTAAAAAAGTATTGGAGGTTGTGCAGCATCCACATCCCAAGATGTTCCTGACATCACTGAAGATGTCATCTCAGGTAATTTTAATAGCATGTAAAGTAATCTAAAGAACAGTGTCTGCATAAACCCTTATGTTCATAAAGAGTAGCTGAAGAGTATGGAGTCCCAAGTTGTTCATAATTAAATTAATAAATATGACATCATGCAAATATACAATCAAACAATAAATCTCTCATAAATATATAAAAAGATCATGAAATTGTAAAAAACCTGCACACAGATTATAAATGAGCCAATATATTAGTAGTATTCTGCTATAGTTATTTTATTAGCTTTATCAGTGATTATTGTATAATAAAATGTCCTGTTTTTTAGCTGCAGAAGAAACTCCTGTCACCACATCTTCTCTTGAAAGGGAAAACATTTGACTGTTTTACTTTTCACTGTTAGCTTTTATTGAAGTTATGTATCTTATGTTCCAGAGGCTCCAAGAGAGGCGTGTATGGAAGAGGAGCCGACTGGATCCAAAATTCCACCTACCGGTTCCTCAAATCCAGTTGGTCCACCTGAATGACCAACCACAGTCTCTGATCCAGTAAGAATGGATTTGGTGCAAAGAGGTCCTTTTCAAACTGATAAAGACCCTGACTTTCCAAAATCCCCTTCATTAAGCTGTTGTTTTCTTTATGTTGGATTGTTTTATCCTTATTTGATTTTCTATTAAGTTGCTGTTTAAAATAAGTTGGAGTTTTGTGAATGTCATTTGTTGAGTGCCTAATGTTACATTAAAAAAAATATATCTGTATATCTATATACATTTGTCATTCATTTTTTTCTTTGCATTTAAAATTTGTTTGGCACCACTAAATGTGCATCCAACATGCAGGCAATTTACTGTATTTAAGTCTTCAGCAGCAACAATAATTCACAAATGTATTAATAGAGAGATTTCATTTATATTACAACAACAGTTGCATTTTTTGGGTGCTGTTGATCAGTTAGGGGGCCCACAAATTAAATTTCGCTTAGGGCCCCCAGAAGACCAGGGCCGGCCCTGCTTAAAAGACATTACATTAATGTATGGCTCTTTGGAAATTACATTCAAAAATATGTGGCGTTAATGGCTCTCTCGGCCAAAAAGGTTCCGGATCCCTGTTCTAGGAGCTAGCAAAATGAGTAAGATGCAGATTGCTGCGTGTCTCGCACGGTCCTGGATTTTGTGTCCATTAAGGCTAATCTAATGTTGTTAGCCCGTGTTAGCCTGTCCTAATCCTTCTTCCAGCACTGATCACACGGATTAAATATAACGATGAGCGAACAGGCTCTTCATAATATTAATGACATTAATAAAAGCACGTTTGGAAGGTCGTCTCGTATTACGGAGCTGCTGCACATGCCGTCTGTCTGTGGCAGTGGTTTGTTTACAACGGGACCTAGTTCCGCATCCGGGTGATTTTACACTACTGCGCATGCCCAGATGATTCATTCCGACCGAAAGTGTGAGCCATGGGAACGTTTGTTCTAATCGGAAAAAGGTTTTCTGTGCCCATGTGCACGGGTGAATTATAACCCGACCATTGATCCGATCAAGATATTCTGCCCATGTAACCGCGGCTACTGTTTCGTGTTGAGTTCACCGTCACACGTTGGTTTCTAAAGCGTTGTGTTGTGACCCTTCTGGGCCACCGCAGAAAAGCCTTTTTGTGTTTACATTAAATAATGATTGCAGAACAAATCAATGGCTGAGCTCGAAGGTTTCTTCTCCAAAATAATTAATTTATTTATCCTCTAAATCCTCTAATTCATCCCTTTCTGAGTCATGGGGCCACCCAAGTTTATTTTGTCATAGTTTTGTTTGCAGGGTGTGTGTTTCCTCCTCCAAAGGGGGAAACAAGAATATAGTTTGAGAAGCACTAGAATAGAGTGACACGTATGGTGCTCTGAAGTTTCACTTAATGTAATGTGGGTTCCATGGTAATCAAATTAAAACTAAACAGACTAAGCTAAACTGGGCAAAATAATGAACAGGTTTTTAAAGCAAAATGAAATATATTGAATAATATAATGGCTAATTTAAAATCTGTGTGCAGGTTTTTGACAATTTCATGATTTTTTTATATATCTATGAGAGATTTATTGGTTGATTGTGTATTTCCATTAGGTCATATTTATTTATTTCATTAAATATTTATTTATTTAATTATGAACAGTATAGGACTCCATACTCCTGAACCTAAAAAATAAACTGTTATTTTTTCCCTTGATCACAGTTTTATGTATACAAAAGAAAAATAAGTAAAAAGTATAGTTTTTTGTGTTGGGTAAACCAGACCACCTGGAGAAAACCCAAAATTAAGTAATGTCTGCACCCAAATCAGACAAATCAGTTGTTGTTTTCCCCCCCAAATCTAATTTTGTTTGTATTCTCAAAATAAAATACGTGAAAACATATTTGTTAAGTAATTTCTACACCCAAACCCAAAAATGCTCCATTCTTTTTTCCCCTTAATCTTCAGTTTGTTGCATTTTCAAAATAAAACAGGTGGAAAGTAAAATTTTGGAAGAATACCCAAAGAGTTAATTATTTCCACCCCCTTAGAAATCTAGATCTGTTGACAGTCCCCAGATGACACATTCCCACAAAATGAAAAAAACAACAACAGAAAAACACAATAAGTATGCTAGTATTTCTAAAGAAATCCTTATTTTGATGTCCATTATAAATAAAACATCTGCAGCAAAAAATGTGTTCTTTTGAAGCTTTAGTTATGAATAAATTAATTTTATTCTGTAAACTACAGAACCTTTAAACCTATTTAGTCCTTAGCTTTATCCTACAAAGGTTACATGTTAACCCAATCAAAACTAAACAGACTATTGCTAAACTAAACTGGGCATCCTTTTCCCTGAGACCCTCCTTCTTTTAATTCTGGAAACTAGAGCACCTTTAATCCTTCAATTAGTGCCTAGCTCTATCCTACAAAGGTCACATAGTAACCCAAACTAAACTAAACAGACTATTGCTAAACTAAACTTGGCTCTTGCCCTGTGACCCTGCTTCTTTTTTTTTCCTGGAAACTTGAGCACCTTTATTCCTACATTTGGTGCCTAGCTTTATCCTATTAGGGTTCTTCTGAATTTGAAGCCCCATGCCCCCAATTTCTTTGCGCTAACATTTCTTTTAGAGTTGGATGACTCAAATCGGGCGTGTAACAAATTATATTACGACATAGTAATATAATGTCCTCAAGCTGGAACCCCCCTGTGTTTCTTAAGTCTTCAAACAATTCATGGTCATCTATTTTCATTAATTTGAGAAGTTCGATCTGTTTTTCGATCAGATTGTTTTTGTCCAGTGCCAGCACTCTGAGTTGCGCTTTGTCAAATTTCATTAGTGCTCTGAACTTTTCAGTGTCAATGAGTTTCTGTGAAGCAAGTGCTAATTTCAATGCAACAGATTTTATTTGATCCTTTCCCACTTCTAAGGATCCATGTGTGCCTGATTCAAAAGCAGCCTCTTTCATAAAGCTGTTATCAGGTTCTGGAATTCTTTCTTCACCATTTTTCTCTGTTGTTGTTCTTCTCAAATAATTGTGTTTTAACTACATCGATGTGCTGGGGTTGTTCCTCATCACTTCTCCAGATTCCCTACATCTGTCCACCTTGAAAACATTGTCGTTTTTCCCCTTTGTTTTACTGACAACGACAAACAATTGAATCTAAAATTTCAACCAAATGTTAGGTCTATAAGTTAACTTTTACGGACTACTCGACGACTCATTATGACATCACTACTTTGTGTCTCTAGACACCACACAACATCATTTGACAACATTTCAGATCACTGCAGGAAATGCTGTACGTGCCTTTATTGATGTCATCAAGTGGGCGGGGCTTGTGTGTGACTGGATGAAGTTAATTTACATCAATGACTTTTTATGACAACTGAATCAAGTGAGTGTTATGTCTTCCGTAAAAAATGGCTTACTTCCGGCTCCAACAAGATGAATTCAGTTGCCCTTTTGGTTGCATCCATGTTGGAATAGCAAGTTGCTACCAGTACAAAATAAAAACACTGATTTCGGTGCTCCATAAAAAATATGTCAGGCTGTGCAGATGTGATTGAAGTTGAGAACCGAGTGAGCGCTAGGGAGGATAGCCACATCCAGTATGAGAAAGGTACAAGCTACTTGCTACATAGAGGCTAAACTCACTGAAACAAGGAGTGTGATGACATGGAAACAGGCTGTGGTGGCAGTTCTCTGCAGCACTTGTCTTGGGAGGGGCTATAGGGCCTGGCGTGAATTCTGACGTTCTCATGTCTGTGCTCTGATTAACCTTGCTTTGTTTTTGATTAATCAGGGCAAATGGCTTGCGTTTTTGTGGGAAAAAGTAGGTAGAGAGATTTCCTTTAGTCAGGTATGTCAAGTGTCTAGAGACAAGGGTTC
This sequence comes from Oryzias sinensis, assembly GCA_037389245.1. Taxonomy (NCBI): domain Eukaryota; kingdom Metazoa; phylum Chordata; class Actinopteri; order Beloniformes; family Adrianichthyidae; genus Oryzias; species Oryzias sinensis. Next base: position 7,506,168 of record CM074498.1, on the reverse strand, counting down.
CATTTGTGGTCTTTTTAAAGGAACATATTGAATGATGTTCTGATGTTGACAGCCAATCTTTGGGTTTGAATCACTTAAATGGGAAACTTTCATCTTTTCAGTGCCACAAGTTGGAGGATGTAGATTGCCTGTATTTAGCTCTCTTCTGGGAATATCCTGAAGACTCTATCATCTCCAGGCCTGGGACAAAGCAGTTTTTTTCCATTCTTAAACGAATGTGGGTCGCAAAGACACGGAAGTTGCCGCTAAAAGCGGCTTTTCTTGGGCGGAGACCATATCGTATGAATGACTTATGACGTGAAATTTTTTTGCGTTTGCACGAATTAATCATTTTGACAGAACGAAATAGCATTTTAATAGCATATTAGTTTGGCAGAAGGCTCCGTTTAGATACATAAAACAAAGATCTCCAACGAAAACTTTGGGAATTATGTAACAGGGTGAACAGTTTTTTATTGTGTTTTTATTCTCTGTGAAAACCGGAGGGTCCCTGAGGGCTGTAACAAAAAGAACTATTGTTGTGTGTTATTGGTTGCTAGTCGGACGTTGCACAGTCTGAATGAATGAGAGCATGCACCTGAGCTGCACTGTAAGAGTTTGCCTGAGTTAATTGAAAGTACTGCCCTGTTGGGTAAATTGAAATATTCTGTGTTACGTTTCTTGGAAAACCAGAATATAACATGGTGGCAGCGGCGGAGAATCTTTTTGGAAAATACGCTACGGAGTTTTGCAGCGCGCCTGGCTGGAGTCGCGGGAAAATCGGGAACCGGCATTGATTGGTGAAGCCATGGAAGGTCTGAAACCTCCATAGCCGCTCTGTTTTGAGTCCGGTAACCTTTCACGGATTTGGAAGACCTGGAGGGATGAATTCATCCTCTATGTGGATTTAACGGTTCCCGCCGACGATGAAAAAATGAAAGTGAAACTCTTTCGCTATCTCGCCGGTGAAAGTGGCGAAACTCCTAGAACTGATGGGTGAATCGTGGGCGCGGGATCGCGTGGAAAGTGCAGAACATAATTAAGGGTTTGGCGATCACTGTAGCGGGAACTGAGGCGGTGGAGCAGCTACAAGTTTTCTCGAGGAACCAAGGTGGGGGTGAGTCAATCGACAGCTTACGATCACGGAGTTGAAGCTGCTGACCAAATCCTGCAATTCGGGACTTTAGAGACTCTCGATCCAGAGATCGTGATGTGTGGAATTAACAATCTCGCAAATAGAGAAAAAGACTGCTCGCGTGAGAGAAAAACATGACTCTGGACACGTGTGTGCAGCTGTGCAGAGCCACTGAACTGTCGCGAGAGAACAGCAAAGCAATTTCTGGACTAATGATGGAGGAGGTGCATGCAGTGCAAAGAGCAGGATATCAGAAACAGTACCGTGTCTGGTTGCAAGTTTTGTGGAAAATCACATGACAGAAATAAGGAGAAGTGCCCAGCTTATGGCAAGAAATGCAAAAAATGTGGCAAAGAGAACCATTTTCGCAGTTAAGTGTAAAATGCGAGCAGAACATAGTAAAGAGATCGGTATAATGTGGCCGGAATCGACCCAGTGATGAATATGAAGACATCCTATGTGTGACAGGATCAGAGGCAGAGCAGGCAACAGACAGTAAAAGGAAACCAGAAACTAAGCTTTTTTGCTGGCGTATATAAACAAAAGACATTGTAAAATTCCAAATGGTGTGGTGCTACTTGCAATGTTATCCCCAGTTAACTTACTGAATCCTGATACCAGACTGGAAGACTGGAGCACTTCTAGTCATAGCCACAGCAAAGCAAGCTCAAGCCACTTGGAAAATGCAAATAGGCTGAAACCCTCGGAACCAAGCTTTACCAGCTGGGTTCCAAGTGGTGTGAATAAAGACTGCTCTGTGTGCGCTGTTGGGCAAAAAAAAGTAGTGAGGCCATGAAATAATCAAAAGTCCATTATGAGAACATCATGGCACTAGACAGCATCGTCACCTCACAGACTCCTCCCACAGGAACAGTGGACATTAGAACAGATGGAACCGGAATATGCAGGCGTGTTCACTGGAGATGGATGTCTGGATGGAGTTATAAAGTTGAAATGAATCAGTCCATCAAGCCTGTGCAGTTACCAAAGGCGTGTTCACCAGCAACGTGATGAAAACCGCTGAAAGATGAACTACAAGATTTGGTGCACAGAGAGAAATAATCTCAGCCTGGCAAAACGAAGCACCAGACTGGATTAAGCGGTATGGTGGTTGTCCAAAAGTCAAATGGAAAACCCAGAGTTTGTATTGATCCAAGACCCCTAAACAAAGCACTAAAGCGCAGCCATTTCCCTATCTGCCGACTATCGAAGATATTCTGCGGATCTGTCTCCAAAGCTAAAGTTTTCCTGACGGTGTGTGATGTCAAAGTGGATTCTGGCATGTCGAGCTGGAAGAAAGAGTCCAGCTACCCTGTTAACATTTTCCACCCCATTTGGACGTGCCGCTGGCTCCAGGATGCCAATGGAATCAGTACTGCACCAGAGATCTTTCAGAGGAAGTTGACACAGGCTCTGGAGAACCTGCCTGAATCTGTACATAATTGCAGATGATATACTGATCACCGGCCAGGGGGAACACAAGAGGAAGGCTGCTGAACGTGATCATGATGACAAACTAAGACTGTTCTTAAACAGGTGCAGACAGAGAAGAACATCAAACTAAATGCAGAAAAAATTGAAACTGCGTCAAAAAGAAGTTGCCTACATTGGACATCTTCTAACAGCTGATGGGTTGAAGATAGACCCTGAAAAAGTGAGAGCCATCAATGAAATGCCACAACCTGCAGATGTCAAAGCAGTACAGGGCTCTTAGAATGAGTGAACTATTTGTGATTCTGCCCACATCTCTCCTGACCAGTGTGAGGTGGTGAAACTCACACATAAAGACGCTAATGAATGGAGCTGGAACAAACAACCACGAAGATGCATTTATAAAAGAAGCTGAAGGGGAACTATTACTAATGCTCCTGTTCTGAAATATTACAGCCCAGAGGAAGAACTCACGGTACAGTGTGATGCCTCAGACACAGGGTTGGGAGCAACACTCATGCAGAATATTAAGCCCATTGCCTTTTGCAAATTAGAGCACTTACCATGAACGAGGCTATGCAAATAGAAAAAAGAGTTTTAGCTCTTGTGTTCCAGCATGAGAGAAATTTCTACCCAATTTTATATGGTCGAAAGTTACGGTTCAGAGTGATCACAAGCCACTTGAGAATGTGTTAGAAACCTCTTCTCAGTGCACCCAAAAAGACTTCGAGGAGATGATGGTAAGGATCCGTGCTGATGTGGATGTGGTGTATGTACCAAACGAATATGCTATTAGCTGACACTTTGAGCAGAGCATCCTTCCAGAACATTTATTCTTCCTGTGGCTCCGGTGGAAGCAGAAATAGAAACTTCAACAACATGGTGATCCACTTGCCAATAATATCTGAACAAGCCTAAATGCAATTAGGTGTGGCGACAGAACAAAGATGCTACACTTCAAACCTTACTCAACAGGCGATAAGCAAGGTTGGCCTAATAGAAATGCAAAGTTCAAGTCAGATCAGGTTGTATTTCTCATTCAAAAGAAACTGAGTTTTCAGGATGGAATCATTTTCAGGGGGAAGTGTGCCATTGTTCCTGACTCATTGAGAAAGGAAATAATTCAGAGCATACACTCTTCCCACTTAGGAGTGGAAGGATGTCTCAGACGGGCTCGAGAATGTGTCTACTGGCCAGGAATGACAGAGCAAATCAAGACACATGTTGCTAAATGTGAAATTTGCAGATCACTGGATGTAAAAACAGCAGAGACACTTCTCCCATGAGATGCCAAAATAGACCTTGGGCAAGGTGGGCACAAGATTTGTTTTGTTTTGACAACAGAGACTATTTGATCACAGTGGACTATTACTCAAATTTTTGGGAAATAGACTATTTACCAGATACAAAATCCACTACAGTGATAAAGAAACTGAAAGCTCATTTTGCTCGTCAAGGCATCCCAGATACAGTCATATCAGACAATGGTCCACAATTCACTTCACAAGAGTTCAAAAGATTTAGCAGACAGTGGGAATTCCATCATAGGACATCATCACCAGGACACGCCCAAAGCAACGGCAAAGCTGAATCAGCAGTGAAAACGGCAAAAAAGCTCTTGTTAAAGGCCAAAACAGCAGGACAAGATCCTTATCTAGCAATGCTGGATCGCCATAACCTACCATCTCAAAGGTCTGAACTCCAGTCAAGCATAGAGACTACTCAGTCACTGCACAAGAACACTACTTCCCACAAGGACAAGTCTTTTCCAACAGAAACCAATTCTACAAAGCACAGCTGGATTTGAAGTCAATCAACAGCAGTGCTCATACTACAACAGATTTGCTAGAGACCTGCACACTCTGAAAACTGGAGACCGTGTCAGGAGTACAACCATTTGAACCTCACACTGTCTGGAGACCTGGCACAGTGGGGAAACAAATTGACGAACGCTCATATGAGGTGCAAATGGACTCTGTTCTGAAGGAAGAAAGCAGGAAACATCTGAAAGTGCACATGGACTGGTCTGGTGAGACCACTCACCCAGGGCCTGTTAAACTCCACAAGCTCAGAGGTGGACACACCTGAGCATCTGCGGACACACTTTTACGCACACAGAAACTGCCAACGCAACTCACAACAGATCGGGCGAACAGTGGCTGCCACAGCGTTACAGAGACTGTCATGTATAAAGGAAAAAGACAATAATTTAGAAATGTGTTAAGTAAGACATGTGTTAAAAGTCTCAAGATAGTTTGAGATGTTCTGTTCAGGTAATTCAAAGCACTACCTGGTAGGATTGTTTTCCTTACAGATGAAATTATCCAGACCTATAATTTACCAGAACCTGTTCACCGGAAAAATGTTATTGACATGGTAAGAATATATTTGAAATTTCCACAGTTGAGCACTTGAAGGCAGAGTCTAAGTTGATGCCTTTGTTTAAAAAAAAAAAAAAAAAGAAAGGATATAACAATGGAACTATTGTTTGTATGTGTTAATAGTTGCTAGTCGGGACGTTGCACAGTCTGAATGAATGAGAGCATGCACCTGAGCTGCACTGTAGAGTTTGCCTGGGTTAATTAAAGTACTGCCCTGTTGGGTAGAATTGAAATATTCTGTGTTACGTTTCTTGGAGGAAAACCAGAATATAACAAGGGCAGCAGCTCACGCTGCTAGAATTGGACACAGGTGTGCACTGGGGGCGTGCTGATAAGACACTGTTTTTAGGATCAGTTGGAACGCAAGAAGAGGCAGGCTCCAGACTTTTTCACTAGAGGCTGAAATTATTTCAACTGAAAATTTTGAGGCACAACAGAAAATTTAGGGGCGCATACGTAGAATCAACATCTGCTGCGATCTACTAATTTCACTGTTTTGAATAAATACTTTAATAATAGATGCAGAAATTACACTGTGCTGTTTCTAATTCAGTGTCACATTTTATTCTTCACTTTTGAAAATACAACAACAGGTAAACTGACACAACCTTTGTCGCTGTCGCGGCCAGTACAAATAGTAAAAAGCGGATGGAAATTTATCTTTGTGACACCAAATAGGTGCAGCAAAGATGCACAATAAGCACGTGTTGACATCACCAGGTGAATTAGCCTTCTTAGATCACCTGGTGTGAGACATATTTTGTTTTGCTCAACATCACCTGTCCAATCATCACAAAAATATCGCGAAAGGGGTGGGGAGCAAGGGCAAACCTACCCGGACACAGCTGGAAACTGGCGACTGACTGAAGGCTGCCTGCGGACACAAAACAATGTATTATGGGACATGTGTCCTGATGGTTTTGTAGTTAGTGATTAATTAAAATAATTTAAATACCAATTCATTAAAAGGCTACGCCACATTGTAAAACAGTATTAAAATAATCGTAAAATATATAATAACACAGATCACACTAGGGAGAGGAATATTAAAACTAAATTAAATGTTTTAGGACATCAACTTCCTGTTGTCCTTCAGTCTTGCTGCAGATTCTTCTCACAGCCCCCCCACCCCCCAAAGCTAAGAGATCTCCCCAATCCGGCAGGCGCTAGTTCATCTCAAAACCGTCTATCGTTGCATTTTTCCCTCGTATTTTCAGTGTCTAAAAACTAATGTGTTGTTTTTTAACGCACGTGTTTAATGTTCAAGCCCCGTTAGCTGTCACGCATGTAGGTGTGGGACATTTTATTCTCTCCAGCTGACCCGACTCCCTGAGACTCAGCGCCCGCCTAACAGCCCGTGCATAAACCGTTTGATGCGCCGCCGTAACCGTAACCAAACCCTAAACCTTCCTCCGGGTCTGTGTGACCCAGAGAAAAGTTCAGTACGGACTGCATGTATTTGAAAAGAGTACGAGCGAATAGTGATACGTGCTAGAAAGGAAAAGTAAGAACTCATAATGTGGTCTGGGGAGAGAGGGGGCTGTCAGGTGTCAAAGCTTTCAATCCCTGTCATTGTCCACTTTAACAGTCATTACCCCACTAGATTGAAGTTGGGTCCATTTCGTGCAGACAATGAAAAAAAACTGGCGGGAGCTGCAGTAACATTAAATTTTCATTTAAAGCGGGGCATAAAATATCATCTTGAGGCGCCAAATAGCCAGACGCGGTTTGAGACCCTGCTGTACCCTCTGGTTTTTAATTTTACACTAACGCGGGCGGAAGAATGAATCAATAGTTAAACGCTCTTAGCCATGGCAGCCCTCCCTATCTGGCAATTACGCAGCAGCGTGGAACCCCACGTCATCACAGGGCCCCGAAGTGGCGAAAAAATAAAATTAAAAAGACCCAAGTAGCCCATTTCATAGCTGTGAATGTTATTGTAAGAATATTGCCTGCACTTTTGTGATCCCCGTCAACACACCTGAACCAATCTGGCAGCCCAAATAAGCATTCACGCCCCTCTCAACAGCGATTGGTCAACATCACCATCTGATCCTGGCAATTGTGCATTTACGGGCGCATTTTTTGTTTCAATAAAGTTGAAAAAAAAAAAGCAGGCATATTTTGTCACGCTGATCAAAACAAGAGCACTTCATACTTAAGAGACTTTATCCATCAGGGCTGAAGATGAACAGCAGCATCAATCACAAGGTATGTTTGGAGGATGGCGGGGCCGTATTTTTTTACATTATCCAGTATTTCTGTGCATTCGCGATTTAAAATACTAATCGATCCGAAGTTCGGTAAAGTTAGAAAGACAGGTGAAGTTTACCTGCGACCCGTTTACGTATTTCAATAGAAAACTCTAAAATAATTCTGATACCCAAGTTTCTAAGATGAGGCCAGACAGGGCGTTCCCAAAGCGGCGAAGAAAGTAAAAATAATGACTTAGCGGTGATGGCTGATTCAATGTTTTTAGCCTTTCCGTTATCGTTCTTATTGTTTCATTGTTTGCTTGCTAACACATATTTAGTCGTTCTGCATTTCCGGTTTATGTCAGTAAAAATACTGTTTATCTGTTATAGACAGTCTGGTAGTCTGACTTTTCAACGGTGTGTCTTAAAATCTCTTGCATTGGCATGAAATATGGAGAATCAAAACTGCCAAATGCAAACAGAAATAAGGTTCTAATTTATTAATGACAAACAAAAATACATATACTCATTTTAAAATTATGAACATACAGAATAATAAATAAAGAAGTGTATGAATGCTTATATTTCCATTTATACTCAAATTATTATTCACATTTATTATTTATAAATAGGTACATTTCTCTCTTATTTGTATTTTGCAGTTTTGGTTCTACATATGTGATATTTTACACAGTTCAGTGTCAGCCAACATTTTCTTCTGCTCTCAAAAAGTATCAAAAGTATTAGAGTGATTTGTCACATCCTTCATGTGGCATGTAAGTAATTTAAAAAACAGTCACTGCCAACCCTTTTTTCCATAAGCAGCAGCTGAAGAGTATACCCCAAACTGTTCATAATTAAATAAATAAATATGATCTTGTGCAAAAACATAATCAACCAATAAATCTCTCATAAATATATAAAAAAAAGATCGTAGAAATTGTGAAAAACCTGCACGAATTTAACTGAACCACTAAACTATTATTGGTATTCTGCTGTAGATATTTATTAACTTCATCATTAATTATTTATAATAATTCTTGTTTTAAGCTGCAAGAAGAAGCTTCTGTCACCACATCTTCTCTGTTGAAAGGGAAAAGCGTTGATGCTGCTGCTGGTAAGTTCAAATCTACCCAACATGGAACCCCCGTCAAACTTATTGTTTCATTATTTCTTAAGAACAGTCATACATTTGTTGCACACCGCTTTAACAGTGAAACACTTCTTTCCAACATTCTGCACTAGATATATCTCATTTATATTACAACAACAGTTGCGTTTTGTTGGTGCTGCTGATCAGTTAATTAAATTTCGCTTAGGGCCCCGGAAGACCAGGGCCGGCCCTGCTCATGGCTCAGAAGCACATATCAGGTTGTGACTATATTTGTCGTTTCCTTCCCACAGATGTTTACGTGCGCGCGAATATCTCTAGGCCCGCTCCTTCCCCGCATTTTAGCCCTTACAGTGACTTATTCTTCTCACACGCAGTGGCCGCCTCAGAACGGGCATCACGCGAGTGTGTGCTCGCGTTTCATGAGTATGTGCGCGAGTGTGTGTCTGCCTGCGTGCGTGTGCGCTCGCGTCTCAGATTATTTCATTGATCATTGATGTGCCCCTTCTACATTTAATGTATAAAAAATACGTAGGGTGGGGGAGGCAAATTACTGGGGTACTTTTGTGTGCGACTGGATGTAAATTCAGTGCTTTTTGCTCTCAAGTCTGGTCGCAAAATGCGAGCAATTGGTCGCAGTCTGGAGCCCTGGGAGGAGCTCTCTTTAGCGAGGAGACGGCAGGGGGGTGCTTTCAGCGGTCGGTTACGCGGACGAGCGGGCCACCGGAGCCACCGGAGCAGCGCCAGGCTGACAGCGCAGAGGAACGCGCTTGGAGTAAGGCAGCTCCGAGTGAAGTGGCGCTGGAAGACGACCAGAGGGAGAAGCCCTGCGTAGATGGATGAGCATGACCACACCACTGGGAAGAGCAGCTGAGCCAGGAGCCAGACAGCGTTCAGAGTGACGTTGGAACGCAGAGGGGTGTGGTTGTGACCCGCCCCTCTTCGAGCGAAGTAATCCTCGGCTGTTTTATCTTTTTTTTTTTTACCCAAGAAAGACTTTGTTTAGTCGCCAGAGCCACATTTTAACAAACTGCATGCTATTTTTTTTAACTAATTGTGTGTTTTTGGTGGTTTTTATTGAGCCTGGCGTTTTAGCTTTTTTGCGGACTTCTTGGGTTTTTCTGTGTTTACTCTATAGACAGAGGCTCCTGGCTCCAACGGATGGACAGAGCAACAGACTCCTCCAATATTGCCCCCCCGAAATAAACATTTCTGTGCTCCCTTTTGAACTGTGGTCCTTGGTGTCCTGTCTCCACACAAATCCAAATCTAAGAAGTCTGCGAGGCTACAATTAAACTACCCCTAATGGAGCTCATAGGTGGAAGATGGGGAGGAGGGTGTGGTGAAGAATGCAGAGCTCGTGGAAATGGAAGAAGAGGATTGGACCGCACCTGGACTTAAGTACGTCGCTGAACAGGTGAGTTGATTAGACCGAACCGCCTGCAGGGTGGAGTAACCAGGCAAACGCACTGCTCGAGTTGCATGCCCGAAATACTCCCAGGGTCGTTCACTTTTATACTCATTACGGTGGTCATAGCTATCATTGGTACCTGGAACGGCTTGTCTATTAACTTTGCGCTTGTAAGGATGGACACAAAACCATTGACATTGTATACCATGCCTCTGATTTACACATGTTGCGTAATAAAACCTGCTTGCAGTGAGGGGGGAACTCAGATTAGAAACAGATTCTACATACGCCACTGGCTCTCCCTTTGGCAAAAGGTTTGAAAATTCATGCAGACTTGTGTAATTTTTTTTTTTTTTACTTTTAACATTTGCACATCTGGTTTTTGATATCCTTAACCATCCGAACCTTGGAAGGTCTCACGCGGCTGCAACACTGGGTTATATGGTAATCAAAACTAAACTAAACAGACTAAGCGCAACTGGGCATCCCTGCCCTTAGACCCTCCTTCTTGGTAAGGATATTCTTTCATTTACTGTAAAAGCCTTACATCGAACGAGTATGATGGAGTCAAAGAAAATGTTCAAAAGGACTGCACCTTCTTCACTGCAACTAAATTCAAGCTTTCTGTAACCTTTTTTGGTCCTGTATTTTTCTAGCCAGTATCTTTCAGCCTTCTGCTCAAGCTGAGGTTCATTCCCATGAAGTGGTGATGTTCTACGTCCCAAAAGACTTAAAGTGGGGTTTGGACTTCTGAGGCACCTGCCTCCAACTACCACCCAAACCACAACCTGAGTTTTATTTGCCCCAGGCTGTGAGCCTAAAGATCTTTTCTTTCTATACTTTTAAAGCTTCTAAAACTTTCTTAAGATTTCCTCCAGGCTCCGTGTCGTATTCTTGTTGAAATACAAACCAAACTTAATACGTAGTCGATCGTGTGAGAATCTGTGTGAAGCACTGTTTCCCGGTGGAGACGAGCAGCGCGTTAGCGCCAGAGCTGTTAGTCAGCTCTGAACGGAGTTGATTTCTCGGTGAACAGCTAACTTCATCAATGTTTGCAGGTAATTAATAAGCTGAGAGCATGCAACTTTTAACCCGCTAGTGAACATTAACTTTTATTTTTCCTCCAGCAGTGGCGTTTAGCGAATATTTTTATTATTTTAACAGTTCTCAACTTTTGCAGGGCTAATATTTCAGTTTTTTATTTGTTTAAAAAAAGTATGAAATATCCAATAAATTTTGGTCCCTTCGCCAGTTCTGTCCCAGTTGTTGTTGAAATAAAATATTTGCTTAATCCCAGTGACAATTCATGGGCTATTATTCCCAGGTTTGACATGACACTGACGTAAAAATTCGACTTTGTTTAATCCGTAAAACTCATGAAATGAGCCGGAAACCCCGCTAGCATTGAGCTAGCTAGCATGGCTAGCACAGGAGAACAGTGTTTACAATAACTGGTGACAGTTTTTCATGCAACATCTTACTATCTAACATCTTTTTTCACTAGCGACAACTGGTGGAGCTCATTTGACTGTGCTGGCGTCCTCCGGTTACAGATGGTAGATGTTTGATTGTTTATTATAGTAAAACATGTGGCTTTCACCTTCTGAAACTGGTGTTATGTTGGCGTAAGGCGTTATTGACGTAATAGGCTACTGGATGTCGGGGATGTCCTGCCTCACCTTCACTTCACTGACATGTCGCTGATTTTACATGTGCAGGTTTTAGGATCGAAACCGCAAAAAATAAAAAGGCATAGCATAAGAGAAATAAGCGCTGACTCAAGAGGATTTCAGAATAAAGCATAACTCAAAAGCGAGGATTTCAGAAGGGGTGAGGAAACAAATGAAGCAGCTGGAAAATATGATTGTGCTGGGTTATTTCTTTTGGTCGCAAATTGTGGGTTTTGGTTCTCAATTTATGCATTTGGATTCATGAATTTGATGCATAAACACTAAACTGAATTGACACCACTCTCTTGCACCATTTTTCTTTTCTTCTGCAACTCCGATGAAAAACTTTGTGCCCTTGGAACTGGTCTTGGCTGTGTTGTTTCCATGCCTGCTGCAACACAGCTTGTTTCACCTGAAAGTCCAGAAAGCGAACTATGATGGACCCTGGTGGTGCTGTTGTTCTGGGTCTTGGTCCCAGAGCTCTGTGAGCCCTTTCCACCTTGATGACAATCTCCTCTCTGATTTCCAGAACAGTTTTAAGGAAATGACACACAAAATTCACCATATCATCCTTCTCAGACCCCTCTGGAATTCCATAGAATTGAATATTATTACACGCTGGAGCCTGTTTTCCATGTCATCACACTTGCTAGTGAGTTTAGCTTCTCTATGTAGCAAGTAGCTAGGTACCTTCTCGTGCTGGATGTGGCTATCCTCCTTAGCACTCACTCGGTTCTCAACTTCAATCACATCTGCACAGCCTGACATATTTTTATATGGAGCACCGAAATCAGTGTTTTTATTTTGCTGGTAGCAACACACTGTTCAACAGGATGCAACCAAAAGAACGCTAGATTCATCTTGTTGGAGCAGGAGTAAGCCATTTTTTACGGAAGACATAACACTCACTTGATTCAGTTGTCATAAAAAGTCATTGATGTAAACTGACTTCATCCAGTCACACACACAAGCCCCGCCCACTTGATGACATCACAAGGCGCGTACAGCATTCCTGCAATTGATCTGAAATATTTACGATAAATGATGTTATTGTGGTGTCTAGAGACACAAAGTAGTGATGTCATAATGAGTCGTCGAGTAGTCCGTAAAAGTTAACTTATAGACCTAACATTAGGTTGAAATTTTAGATTCAATTGTTTGTTGTCAGTAAAACAAAGGGGAAAAACGACAATGTTTTCAAGGTGTGGACAGATGCAGGGACCCGATAGTGATGAGGAACAACCCCAGCACATCGATGTAGTTAAAACACAATTATTTGAGAAGAAACAACAACAGAGAAAATGTGAAGAAAGAATTCCAGAACCTGATAACAGCTTTATGAAAGAGGCTGCTTTTGAATCAGGCACACATGGATCCTTAGAAGTGGGAAAGGATCAAATAAAATCTGTTGCATTGAAATTAGCACTTGCTTCACAGAAACTCATTGACACTGAAAAGTTCAGAGCACTAATGAAATTTGACAAAGCGCAACTCAGAGTGCTGGCACTGGACAAAAACAATCTGATCGAAAAACAGATCGAACTTCTCAAATTAATGAAAATAGATGACCATGAATTGTTTGAAGACTTAAGAAACACAGGGGGGTTCCAGCTTGAGGACATTATATTACTATGTCGTAATATAATTTGTTACACGCCCGATTTGAGTCATCCAACTCTAAAAGAAATGTTAGCGCAAAGAAATTGGGGGCATGGGGCTTCAAATTCAGATGCAAAGAAGCTAGGGGAACACAAATGGAAAAGCTTTTTAAATCTTCTCCCCCCGAAAAACGAGAAAGAAGGCTTTAATTTGCCTCCGATTGATCAAAAACAAAGCAGGGTAAAAAACAGAAGTTCGTCACAATGCACACCAGGCCCTAGTACCCCTCCCAAGACAAGGCTGCAAAGAACTGAGTCAGCACCAAGTGACTCAGTTCCAAAATTAGAAAATAAGTTAGGTGCGAGACAGCTGACTGAATATGAAAAGGAAAAGTTCCTTTGCCTTGGAGAAAACTCCAACAGGACATCCGCATCCCAACAGGGGGGGGAGACAGGACAAAAAAAGTCACAGAAACCTAGAATTTAGGTCAGTTTAGCTAATCGGTAGGTTGTTTAGTTTAGTTTAGTTTGGGTTACCATGTAACCCATGAAGGACAAAGCTAGACACTAAATGTAGGATTAAAGGTGCTCTAGTTTCCAGACTAAAAAGAAGGAGGGTCTAAGGGCAGGGAAGCCTAGAATTTAGGTCATCTGTAGTCTGTTTAGTTTAGTTTGGGTTACTATGTAACCTATGTAGGATAGAGCTAGCGACTAAATGTAGGTTTAAAAGTGCTCTTAAAAACTTTACTTTTCACGTATTTTATTTTGAAAATACAACAACCTGGAGATTAAGAAAAAAAACAATGATTGATTTTTGGGTTTGAGTGTAGAAATGACTTAATTCTGGGTGTCTCCGGGTGCTCTGGTTTACCTAACACATAAAACTATACTTTTGACTTCTTTTTTTTTTTTCTTAATTCATTTTTATTTAAGTGAGACAACAGAAAAACAAGCAAAACAAAACAATAAACAAACGAAAATACACTGGAAAAAAAGATCTGGCATACACAGACAACTAACTACCAATAGTAACACACAAAGGCTGTAGATAAAAATAAAATAAAAAGGAAAGGTGTGTGTGTGTGTCATCTTGTCATTATTTCAAAACAAACAATCAAATAAATAAATAAAACAAATAACAACAACACTTATAATAATAATAATGAATTAAAGTAAAAATATTTAGAGTAATTACCCATAACCATCAGACGCCTGCAAATGAGATAAATAGGGTATTGTAGAGACAAAAAGGCGGGGACACAACACCCGATAGAGGCCAAGATAGTCACACATTTGTTTCTTAGATTAAACTTAGTGTTCGTTTAGGAACTCAATAGCCGCGGTTACATGGGCAGAATATCTTGATCGGATCAATGGTCGGGTTAAAATTCACCCGTGCACATGGGCACAGAAAACCTTTTTCCGATTAGAACAAACGTTCCCATGGCTCACACTTTTGGTCGGAATGAATGATTTGGGCATGCGCAGTAGTGTAAAATCACCCGGATGCGGAACTAGGTCCCGTTGTAAACAAACCGCTGCCACAGACACACGGCATGTGCAGCAGCTCCGTAATACGAGACGATCTTCCAAACGTGCTTTTATTAATGTCATGAATATTATGAAGCGCCTGTTCGCTCATCGTTTTATTTAATCCGTGTGGTCAGTGCTTTTTTGTAGAAGAAACAGAGCTGGAAGAAGGCTTAGGACAGGCTAACACGGGCTAACATCATTAGCCTTGATGGACACAAAATCCAGGACCGTGCGAGAAACGCAGCGATCTGCGTCTTGGCTGCACGTAAATGTGTGGGAATAACATCAGCCTTTATTTGTTGAGACACAACTGGAAACACAAATCCACGTGACACCACGCAACATTTATTTCTGCTCTGAAAAGTTCACACAGACCGCCCCAAAGCCACTCTGTGAGCTAGCGGCCTGAGCTCTGTTCGAACACGGTTCCTCCTGAGTCCTGTAGCCGCTAACCCAGAGCGGCGGGACGGCTCGCAGTCTGAATTCTCCCACACATAACAAAAACAAAAATAAATAATAATAAAAAACGCACACGTAACAAGCATCCTCCTCCCCTCAGACACAAAGTCATTAATCCAGCTCCTCTGCTCACTCGGCTGCCAGTGGAGCAAGTGAGCGTCGGGGGGCACAAAGCGCTCCTCCTCCGAATCTCCCCTGTGAGGGGTGTAAGAGAGGGGAGAGCCAGAGGGGCGAGAGAGGAGCGGCGCTTTTCACGGGGCGTCCGCAGAGCTGGTCGGTCCCGTATGCGCTCCAAAGCTTTCTCTCAGCGAAACACCGTCTATGCGTGACGTAACCCAGAGCAGCAGTGACACACGATCGGAATGACCGTTTACATGCTCCACGATCGGATAAACGATCGGTATAACCCACCTATCTCGATCGGAAATAAATTTTGATATGAATGAGTCTGATCGGGGCAGAGTATTCCGAACGGCGCGTTTACATGACACATTTTCTTTCCAATCAGGCGTTCATTCCGATTACTTTTGCCCATGTAAACGCGGCTAAAGAAAGCTGACAGATGGTGGTTCAGTCGTGTCGGGGAAGAAGGTAATAAACTGGTTAAAAAAATGTATTCAAGAAACAAATTTTTCCATATAGACAGGTTTATGGTGTTCATTGATTTCCAGCTCATGAAGATTGTTTTTTTCAGCAATTGTTATCTTTGTTTATTAAAATATTAATTGTTTTAAAAATAAATTTTGGATTGTTTTTGTTTTTTTATAAAATGATTTTGGAAATAACAGGTAGTTCTGGCCTGTCTAATTGACTTATTGTACATTTTGAGTTGTTCTCTCAAAATTTCATTATGAATTCTTTATTTGGTCTTCCTGGATCTCTTCTCTGCTCTCCTGCAATTCTGTTTCAGATTCTTAATATCATCAGTCTTCTTATTTTAGGAGTGGCTCTTAATGTTTGTGTCTTGAAGGGAGCCACTGCATCCATGGAAGTCTAAAGTCTTTTATTAAAATGATCAACAATATAATCACAGAGTGCTGGTAAAATCTGAGCATAAGTTTGCTTAAAATATCAATAAAACTGAAGCTGATAAAGCTGAAGATTAAAAATGAAAGGATTTTACTGTTTATGAAAATGCAAACTCATTTATTTTTATAATACATTTAAGACAGAAATATTTTAAAGAAAGTTTTAGAAGCTTTAAAAGTACAGAAAAATAAAATAAGATCTTTAGGCTGACAGCCTTAGGCAAATAAAACTCAGGTTGTGGTTTGAGTGATAATTGAAGGCAGGTGCCTCAGAAGTCCAAAATCCGCTTTCAGTCTTTTGGGACTTATAACATCACCACCTGATGGGAATGAACCTCAGCTTGAGCAGAAGGCTGAAAGATACTGGCTAGAAAAAGACAGGACAAAAAAAGTTACAGAAAGCTTGAATTTAGGTTCAGGGAAGAAGGTGCAGTGCTTTTCAGCATTCCCATGATGATCTGCAAATAAGGCAAAATATTAAAGTATGTCTGTACTGTAATTTGATCAGATCATTTTTATTGTGTGTTAATGTTTTTTGTTGTGAGTTATTGTGTAGTGAGTTGTTGTGTTGTGTCACTTAATTTAACCCAATCCCAACCGTGATATTTAAAGACGTAACTTTTGTTGCCGTTTCAATGTCTTAAAAGAACAGTAATGCCGCCCGGACGTTGACACATTTCTCACACGCGACCTGTACGGATTGGATACCTACACCTGCCTTTCTTTGCAGCTGTGATCAGATTTGTTGAAGAATGGATAAAAGCATGTGTTGTGGGATGAGTGTTTGTGCTGAAACCAGTGCAGGAAGCGAGTAGGGAAGAATGCATCTGAGTGTGTGGAACGCATACATGCGCAGTCAGTCGCCGTTTTTGGAGTTAAGAAAAACAAGTTTTAAAGTTCCTCTTAAAGAACTGAGACATTTGTTTGTTTGTTTTTTGCTTAACCCCTCTGGAGGCTCTGAAGGTTCAAATGGTAGCGGAAGTGAAGATCAGTCTCCGGCCTTGGAGAAGATCTCCCCTACGTCTTCCCACCTTCCCACCACGGTCACAGAATGCACCCCCCCCCCCCCCTCACAGGGAGGGGTGCTCCACAGTTTCAGAACATACAAAGTGAAAGATCCTTTTTAAATTTATTTATACTTCTAGAACAGATCTTTCACTTTGTACATGTCTTCCCTGCGAGGATTCTTTCTCAAATATTTCCCAGACAACAGTGCTCAATGTGACTGGCTGAGAGGTCCATTTAACGCAGCAGCACCTGCTGATTTGAGCTCTGCTGAGGAGGATCAGTTCTGCTGAGGATGAGGTCTACAGCAAAGACACTTCCTGAATTCTGCTGGGTGTGTAGAGGGAGCATCCACTCATTCTGCTTCTATTCTACATCCTATCTTTGTGAGATTTTCTGCTGTTCCCACTTTGAAAACAAAGAACAGAGCTAGGCTCAATATTGAGCATGACTTAGTTGCTGTGACAAACCTGCAACCTCATTTGGAAAGACGTGTAGCACAAAGCAGGCACATTGCAGCCATTAACACAACTTTTTGTTTCTTTTTGCACATTGGTTCAATGTTATTGTTCTTAGAAAGTGAGCAATCCTTTATTTAATTTTATCCTGGCCACTCGTGGGTGAAGGCAGATGACATCCTGGACAGGTCGTCAGTCTGTCACAGGGTCACAAATCAGACACGCATGCACTGTCACAATCACACCTAGGGACAATTTAATGTAACCATTTAACATATGAAGCATTTCTTTGGAAAGTGGGAGGAAGCCGGAGAAAACCCACGCATGCACAGGAGAACATGCAAACTCCATACAGAAAGGTCCTCATTGGTGTTCTGTTTCAGGTCCCCCCAGCCAGGACTTGAACCTTCTTGCTGTGAGGCAAGAACGCTAACCACTGTGCCAACCATAAGTCATTTAACTTAAAGGGGGAAAAAACAACAACTCATAGCTCATTTAACTTAAATTCTCTGGCTTTGTGTTTCACATGTGGTTCTAATAAACTGCAAACGTTACTCAAATCAAATCTTTGCAGGATTCAATCCTGCAAAACAAAGAATCTAAATCCATATTAAACCCAAGAAATGTTAGAGAATAATTCAGGATTTTAGTAATTGTTTCAATGGAAAAAGTTAAACTTGCTCTCTATCCTGCTATCATCTTTCTAGCATCAAAGTTTCTTTGAAGAATGAGAAAAATCTGGGCTGTAGGTCAAACAGCAGGACACTGGAGGAGCATTGCCATCGATGCCGCCTGCAAGCAGAACAGTGGAGTTCAAGCTGAAACAGTTGGAACCAACCGACTAGCCGACTGCAATGTTGAGTTTCACAGAATCATCAAGTTGAAAAGACTTCTATCAAAGTAAAACAAAAAATAAAATATTTCAAAGCTGAGATGAATGTGGAACAACTCCGCATGACCTGAAACCAGAGGTTTAGATCACAACAGCCTGAAGCTTCCCCAAAAACCTCATCCTCTGCCACCAGTTGCTGCAAATACGCATCAAACCATCAACCTCAAAATACCTTCATTTAGTATCTATCTAAAAGCTAATTATGTGAATTTTTTCCATAGCTGGATATGAATTCATCGGCTGTTCTTGAATTCTTCGACTTTAACCTTAAAGCCGTTTTCACAGGTTTGGATCTGATTAATTTGAAGACATTAGATTTTGAGTGAAGTCGCTTGAATCATCCGTCAAATATTTTAGAAAAATGTCAAAGAAGAATGTCAAACTCAGCTAAAACAGGTTTATGAATGGGAAAGATGAAAAAGACTTTTTAGATCTGATGAAATGTGGAGGATTGCTCAGACAGTAAACCTGTAAGAAATCCTCCAGAACACAACCTTCCACTCACATCAAATTCTGATCTAAAACTGACTGACATCTTTTAAAACCTCTGTTTCTGCACTGACAGTGCTTGAAGTTCATTGTCTTTTCTCACATAGCATCACATTCACATCTGAAGAGAAACAGCACGAGTGCTGGCAGCCTACATGAACATCTAGTCCCAGGAGAAAGTCTTGAGGCTTTTCCTCATTACAAAACCAGTTTTAGGTGCCAATGTCCAGTTTCCTGTGAGGCGCACAATGTTTTAAAGAGACTGGGTGCTTTCTGTGCCAATAGAAACACGGCTACAGAATGGATGGCAAGACAATCGAGAGTGCCACTTCAGGGGTTTCCCCCATGATTGTGAAAACGACGTGACTTATGCGTTACCATTCCGATTTTAACACGTTAACTTTTCAGCAAAAGAAAAAATCAGCTCTATCGTTAAAAGTTGTATCAGAGCAGAAGTTTCATTTTAAAAACGTGTGAATATTTGTTTCCCTCCTACAGAATGGCGACCTGTCCAGGACGTCCCCTGCCTTGCCCACCAGTGGCTGGGATAGGCTCCAGCAGTCCTGTGATCCCAAAAGGGACAAAGCGGGTTTAGAAGATGGATGAATGAATAAATGTCCTATTCATCATTTTCTATAAACTGTTTTCATAAGACAAACTAAAGTAATCAGGCTTTTTGGACTTTCCTACACCGCATGTTACGTTTAGAAGCTGGTCAAAACAAAAGTTTAAACTTTGTTTTGTTTGCAGGAAAACAGGAAACCAGAGTTTAGGATTTCCCAGAAGAAAAGCTCAAAAGGCCCAATGTTGCTGATAGAAAACTACAGATGAAAGACCTCCATTAGTTAAATGGAAAGGGAAAATGATCCAAATTGGTTTTGAGAAACGGCTCGACTTCCTAAACCCTTCAATACTACTGTGATAATAACTCCTTACTGCCACTAAAAACAAACAGAACACTTATAACATGAAGCAGACAGTTGTTAGACCAAAAAGTCTTATAAAGACTAAAAATCAACTTCAAAAGGACAATTTGTCTGTTTTAAAATCTATTGCATTTCTACATCGTCTTTTCTTAAAAAGAAATGAGAAATTATTTCACCACTTGTGCCTGAAGAACAGAGGCCAATCTGGAAGCAACAAGCTATGAACGAGAACATTACTTAACTTTACCAATAAAGATTTTGTTCTCTGTATTTGTTCATGAGCTTTTGCCTGCATGCCAGATTTTGTCTTTCATTCTTTTATCAAGACTTTTATGTGATTTGCAGAGAGAAATGCAATTTTTACTGAACCAGTTTGTACTTTTTCTTACAGTTTTCTAAGCTGCTTGCCAGAAGTCAATCAAATGAAATAACTTTATTCCTGTAGGGTTCATACCTAAAAAAGTAGGTATTGCGTTCATTTCTGAGGAGTTTTAAAGCCTTTACACTGACATGAACAGGGGTAACAACTTCTTAAGCTGCCATATTATTAGAAGTTATTTGAAAGAAAGATGTCATGACTCAACCTCAAAATAACATCATCCAGATGAATAAGTCTGTAGTCACAGACTCATTTATAGCTGGGGGCCAATTACAGAACCCGGTCTGCAGATCCGGTTCCAGGCAATAGCCTCCCCTGCTGTGAAGCGGTAATGTTTCTCTATGGAGTAATTTGCCCTTGTCAGTTTGGATATGAATCCATCCAGAAAGGTATTCTCAATCTTAAAAAACAAAATCAACTAAAGCAACAACAGTGGCAGTTTAAAAAACATTGAAGCTTTCAATTTCAAGACCCACAACTCAAATTATTCTTGATTCAGATTCATGGGCAATTTACTGAACTCAGTTTAGCTCAAATTAGTAGGCGTTGACTTTATTATTGTTGAATAATGATAAAATAAATAATTAAATTAAGTAAGTGATTTAATTTAATTATTTATTTATTTGTTCTAATTACCCATTGTAATTTCTCGTATACATACTGTATATATATTTATAATTATAACTCCATCTTCACGGATCAGGGAAAAAGAGAATCGCTCGAGATATATATATATATATATATATTTAACGCGGATTTCTGTTGCGCTGGTGAACCGGAAGTGGTTCTTCTCCTGTCGTGAACTGTACCGGAAGCTGACGGAGCTCAGAGGATTCCAGGATTTGGCCCCCTAACCCACCGCACTGACAGAGCCGAAGCTCCGCCAACATGAGTACTATGTTCGCGGACACCATCCTGATCGTCTTCATCTCCGTGTGTACGGCGCTGCTGGCCGAAGGTGAATGAAAACCACAGACATTTATTCCAAACCGGTCACGGGCTGCGTCCGATTGAACCGAACGAAGCCAACCCTCGTTTCTAACATTGGCTCTCGACAATCCGCCGAATCCAGTTTAAACTGTTTTATAGTGAAATATTTTCCTAGATATTGTATTTTTTCTAGAAAGACGAAGAAAAAAGAAAGAGAAAAAAGACGAATCACAGATCTGACGTCTTTTGTTGGCACTTAAGTTAACAAGTATGTTGTGCAAAGTAAGCAAAGAATAATCCTGGACAACACACCAAGTATCACACATCAAAACCTATTAGACTAAAAGAGACCAAAATATGAAGTTCGTGAGGGGCCTAGCTAGCAGAAGAGTGTGGAAACAGATAGATGATGGTAAGTGGGAGCAGGCTTACTTCGTACCAACACTCCTGCCCACAACTCGGAGGCAATTCTCTAATAAACTACTGCCGCTCTGCAGAAACTATGTCCTAGAAAATAACAACATTTTTTATTATTATTTATGTCTGCCAAAAAACAAACAAACTTGGAGACCACTGGGAACACTTCTAGGTGTGTCATTTCCCATCAGCTTTCATGTACTCTCTCCCGCAACATAACATTAGTGCTGCAACAAAAATGGCGAGCAATATTGGAGCTGTCCGGCCGTACAGTTTAGATCCACATGCCAGCTCAGACGAGGAAAACAAAGACGTACATGGATCTGGTTGTGGCTTGTAACTTGTACGTCACACTTTTTTCTGATTCCCTGATTTCACTGATTCACAATTATTTGAACAGCTGAATACTCAGAAAAGCAGTTTTAATCCTAATTTTCTGTCTATAGGTCCTCCTATTTATATATTTCTCTTTATATACTTTAACTACAGACATGAGGTCATTTGTTGGCACAGTTGCACAGCGCGAAAATAAAAAAAATATAATCCTGGACAACATCAGACATGTGTCTTTGCATCAAAACTAGTTAAGAATAAGAGAATAAAAATATTAAGTTTGTTTTCATTCTGCTTAGAGTTTTTTTTTTGTAATTATTATTATTTAGTTATTTTCTACTGTAATGACTATTACACTCTTCTACAGCTCACAAGTACTTCATAAACCATTTACATCTCAAAAGCTATTTACAAGTTGGGAATGTTCCTTTTCTTTTTAACTTAAATTTAAAAGAATTAGTTACCACTTTGAATGTTTTGGGACTTGTGGGTTTAGATTTTCTCCTAACATAGAAATAGTGGTCTGGTGTTTCCTGTCTAAAGCAGATATTGTAGAAGTCCATTCTGATGATCCACTTGCAGACAAATAAATTCATGCACGTCATGGTTTTCCTCGTCTGAGCTGGAATCTGGCTCTCAACTGTACGGGTGGATAGCTCCAATATTGCTCAACGTTTTTGTTGCACCAATATTGTTAGGTTGGAGGGGGGCGTGAGGGGCTGGAAACTAGCGGGACAGCGTTTAAACAAATGGACGATGGGTAGTGGGGGTCCCGCCCACAAGTCAGAGGCAAATTTGTGATGGACTGCCGGTCTGCAGAAACTATGTCCTGGAAAGCGACCCAGTTTTTTTTAATTTTGGTTAAAAGTGGAATAATATTAGTTAAAAGACCCCTAGAAATGCTTTTAAACTAGACCAAAAGATGATTGGAGTGGAATTAAAAAAAAAAAAGTCCTCAGGAAGACGAGAAGGACTTGTGGCTTTTGCTAAAACCAGCTCTGTTCTCCACAGGAATTACCTGGGTGCTGGTTTACCGGACTGAGAAGTACAAGAGGCTGAAGGCCGAGGTGGAAAAGCAGAGCAAAAAGCGTGAGTGGCTGCAGCCTCACCGTTTTTGAAACAACTGCACTGATCGCTTTTCTTCACCATACATCTTTGTGATTTCCAGTTGAGAAGAAAAAGGAGACCATTACAGAGTCTGCTGGACGTCAACAGAAGAAGAAGATTGGTAAGAAGAGCTCTGGCTCCTCCCCGCACTCGTCATATCCATGCTGCTTTTTTGCTGACTGGTGCGCTGCTCTTTTGCAGAGAGGCAGGAGGAGAAGCTGAAGAACAACAACAGAGATCTGTCCATGGTGAGGAGGGACGTGCTGGAAGTTGCTCTGCTCAGAAACTCTTAACCTGTTTGTGTGTTTGCTGCTTGTAGGTTCGCATGAAGTCCATGTTTGCCATCGGCTTCTGCTTCACGGCGCTGATGGGAATGTTCAACTCCATGTAAGTAGCCTAGAGGTCTTCAGATGAAGACTCTGCTCCCTCAGATGTACAATCCTGCTTTGTTTGCCTGACATTTATACCCAACATAAATGATTACCGATTAGATCCACATATTTAACAGTCGGTTGATCTTGAGGACCAGGATTGAAATGCACTGACGGCCGTCTGTGCTCAGTTTCGATGGCAGGGTCGTGGCAAAGCTGCCCTTCGTGCCGCTGTCTTACATCCAGGGGCTGTCGCACCGTAACCTGCTGGGCGAAGATTACACCGACTGCTCCTTCATCTTCCTCTACATCCTCTGCACCATGTCCATCAGACAGGTGAGCCTCCATACTCTCAGTAAACCACAGAGCGCCGGAGCTCAGTCAGACGAAGTCAAATGGACTGCAGACTGAGTGTGAGCTTGTCGGGGCAGAAGTTATGCTCCTGTTTTTGTTCAGGAGACTCGAAGAGCTGCTGAGGAAGAGCGGAAGTAGCAGTTGAGAGGCTGAGAAGCGTTTTCAGTCTTTTCTGTAGCAAAACATTGGAAGTGAGCTGCCAATGGTCTGACCCTTTTAGGGGGACACTTGACATGGGACCAAAAAACATGGAATTAAAGACAAAAGACCCAAAGATTGTGTGCAGTTAAGATATTTGATCTCAAAACATTAAGTTTTGTTCCGATCAAGCAGGGTGTCCTCGCTCCTCTTCTTCACAGATGCCATGTATCTCTTTAGATCAGTGTTTTTCAACCTTTTTTGAGCAACGGCACACTTTAACCTTGACAAAAATCCCGCGGCACACCAGCATCCAAAAAAATAGATAAATAAAAAAAGAAAAAGCTCAGTCTGTATTGATCTACAGCCCCTTCATGATCTCACATGCATTTTGTTGATAATTGTTGCAGAAAAAGCTGGAAGCTGCAGCTGTTTTTTTCTAAAAGATATATTAAAAATTAAGTCAAAAGATTCAAAAACTGTTTGATGTGTGTTCGTTGTTTTAAGACGTTAAGAGGAGAGACTCATTGTGCGCTAAGACAGTCACTTTAATACATCATGGGAGATGTAGTGCCGAAAATCCGCCGACCGCGGAAAGACCAGCGTCTTTGAGCTTCATTGTTTTGTTCACTTGTTCCACGGTCTGATACCAGATTCTGTGGAAAGCTACACCGCTAAAGACGAGCTTTAGCTGGTATTTTTGTTAGAACTGAGAGACTTTTTTGCGCTAAATCGAAACAAGGAAGTGAATACTTTAACCACTTCTGATTGGTCAGACTGATGACATTTGATTAAGCCTTCAAGAATGATTGGTGGAGACGGTTAAAGGGGCGGGACTTTTCCTTACACAGTTATATCTGCAGCTTAATGATCGCGGTACTATCATTCTTATCAAAGTGTCTTTAATAGAATCATATAAACACAAAGAAAAAATAATTTTATGATATTTCATATTCTTAACTTCTCAGTGTTTTATCAGGGCCTGTTTGGATGAACAAAGAGCTGATATACTGGAGATGGTAATTGTTTTTAAAAAGATGAATGAGGGCAATTTCTCACGGCACACTTGACCATCTCCCATGGCACACTGGTTGAGAAACACTGCTTTAGACAGCTTCATTGTTCACAAGGAACCTGTCATATGTTTTCTGTTACAGGAAGTATTTTGTTTTTGTGGGGCTCGATGAGGCGTTTGGGTTTGGGAACAGCAGCTCCCTGCAGACAGAAACCTAGAATGTCAATGATCTATCTCTGTCAGAAAATGCATTTCTGATTAAGTCTTTGTCCCGTTTCTGCAGAATATTCAGAAAATGCTCGGCCTCGCTCCCTCCAGAGCTGCTACCAAGCAGGCCGGGGGCTTCCTGGGACCGCCTCCCCAGGCGGCAAAGTTTTCATAACCAGCATGTGAGCGTGGCGCATCCTTGAGGGCAAAGGTGAAGAGCACGGCTGCCTAACTGGGACCCATAAATGTTGATTTAACTTATAAATGCTTTCTTTACTCATTAGACCCCCCCCCCCCAGAGTAAACTGCTCTTCAGCTTTGTCAGTGACTGCTGTGTCTCTCTTTGCATGTCAATAAAGTTTTCTTTGACTCAAACTGTTGTTAAAGGCAGCTTTTATTAGCTTCACTTTCAAGCTAAAGAAATAACAGTTATTGATCTTAAAAATGGATTCAAAGGTATTTTCAAGGCACCATCGGACATTAGAAACACAAATTATTCAAACAATGAAAGAAAAAAATGATAAAAACAGAATTTTTGCTTTAGTTCCTCCGAAACCTTTTCAGGTTTAATGCTTTGTAGACCTACTGAGACTTTGTTTTTTTGGACTTTATTTATCATTACTGCATTCTTTTTTTTAAATTTTATTTCATGCTTTGTGATCTTGCCTCTACATTTAAAGCCAGCTTTGTGTATTCTTTTAAATATAAGTATATGGTTGACTTTTAGCTCTTTTTAAAATAAATAGTTAAGCTAAGTCGACATATGGGTTAAGGCTTGCTGCGGTGCTGCCTGGAGATAAGCTTACCATGTTAACCTTTGGTCTTTCTGAGAAAGATTGCTTCACTTTTCATTGAAACAAATGCATCATTGTGAACGTATTGATGCCTTTAGTGATTAGAATTACAGTAAATATTTTCATATATTCATGAACCTCAGTCCAGTTAAAGATGCCTGTGTATTCTGAATAAAAGTTCAAAAACACATTGTTGTTTTTATTTACATTTTGGATGCAATTGTCAAAAGCCACTGGATTGTTAGCATCCCCAACATCCTCGGTGTCTTTAACTCCATGCCTTTTTTTTAAACTGTTCTAGTCATTAAGATTGATTAATAAAATATTCTAATTTAATCTGATGTTTTTAAGCAACAGTTTCAAAGTAGATTTTTCAATAAATCAAATTGATTCAAACAATGAAAAAGATGAGAAAAACCTTTTTTTTCCCCCAACAAAACAAAAGTGATATTATTGCTATTATTCCTTTTAAATGTTTTGTGTAAAATAAATGATTACAAAAAAAGCTAAGGGAGAAAGTAATGCCTTTTATAGGAGTACATTTGTTTTTAAAGTTACTTCAGTAAATGTAACTGGTTTATTGTTCACTACTGCTAGATTTATGTATTTTTAAGTTTTATTATGTTGACTCCCGTGAAACATATTAACATGTTAATTTCTGTCTGTGGGCTGAGATAAAGTCCAAAGCAATTCTTTTGTGTTTAGTAATGTAGGGTTTTGCATCACTTTTTTTTGTCATTTTCATGACATTGGGAGGAACAGTCGAGGAAATTAAACGTGGGTTCAACTGGCATAAACTCAGATCTACTGTTTTAGAAAGCTGCACAGCTCCTCGTCTTAATTTTAATCCTGCATCAACACTCGACCTGGTAAGTAGAAACATTACCCTCATAATTTGAGCTCAGGCTTTGCTCCATTTACCTGTAATTCTACTAGAACTGTCAGACTAACAGATTTATTTTCACATTCATAGAGAAAATGTCGAAGCGTTTTTATGAAAATCAGTTTGACATTTTTTTAAAATTAGAATTGATGTTGAAATACAAATCATAGGGTTTCTGCATATTTAAGTTACAGTAAATGATCACATGCTGAAATCACTGTAATTTTTGATGATTTGTTTCTGAAAGTATTTTAGTTTTGTCTCATCAGGTGGTCTGAACAGGATTCATATTTCATATCATAAAACCACATGCTTAACACATTCTGGATGATGATCTTGTGCCATTCAATTTCAAAACAACTTATTTCAAGAGGGGAATTTCTTTTTTTTTTAAATAAACTTTACTTGGTTTAAATTAGAAAGATGTTTTTTTTTTTGTTTTCTGTCAGAAACTTATTTTTCAAATCTTTTCTTTTTAAAGAATTGATGTATTATTTAATATCCACCCATTCATTTTCAAAACCTGCTGTTTCTTTTTTGGGGTCATGAGGTCACTGGAGCCAACTCAGCACCTATTGGGCGAAGGGAGGGTTCACCCAAAACAAGTCACCCGTCTGTTAAAGGGTATTTCAGAAATAAAGGAATAAAAACATTTAGCCTAGCAGAAAACTATATTTTTTGGTTTTAATAAACTTAAATTTGCAGAGATTTATAAAGTCATAATGTGCATACATGAACACGTCTTTATCACACCCCCTTTCATTAGGTCTGTTCAACCTGCAAGTAAATACTTTTTAAAAAGTACTTACTGTCACATAGATGCAAGTATTTGAAACAACTTGATCCAGAGCATCAGGGAGAGAAGAGATCAAAGAGAAATGTATTTTTTCAAAACCAGATAAACTTCCATAATCTTAGTAAAGGATGCCAGATTATGCTGACGATTATGACTACATGAAAAAAAATCTGATAAATTAGGAAATCAGACTTTGATTGGAGTTTCGGTGAATGTGCAACAAGCTGTCTGTTGACCCCGCCCACTCGGAGGGTGCGTCCTCCTTATAAGGGACGTGCAGAAGTTCCCTCCCCCTGTTCCGTCAAGGTTCTGCTCGCCTCTCCTTGCATCCCGAACGGTGGGCATAAAACTAACTCTGAAGGGAGGATGGGGGCATCGCAGGGTCCATCGCTGTCGGTTCACACTTGTTTCTTCCTGCAGACATGTCGCTGGCTACTCTGGACTCGATGGGCGGAGCCTCCACGGGATCCGTGACAGTGACCGAGCAGCTCAACTTTTGGGCCGGGAGGCGCGTGGGGGGTCGAAACAGCGAGCGTGCGGAGCCCGTGTTCGAGCCTGCCACAGGTGAGACAGATGACAGGATGACGGAGAAGTGCGTCGGCGTCATAATGAGCGCGCGCAGATCATGTGACAATTGTGCGCGCGCGAGGGAACGACAGAGCCTCTTTCTGCAGCGCGAGGAAAACTACAACGTGAATAAGCCATATGCAACACTTCTACCCGCTATGGCAGCCCCGAAATAGAACAAAGCAAAAACTGTCACGTGACACGCTGGATGTTTTTCCATCAGATTTTTCTAAAATGGGTGGGGCAAATACGCCCCCTTGCGAACCAGTGATCACTTTGGTGGTGACATATCAACTGACCACGCCTTCCTTAACGTTGCCAAGGGCATCCTGTACTGTAAAACTACACAAAGAACCTTCTTTTTTTGGAGTGGAATAATAAGACAGACTGTTTTACTGCACAGGTTCGCTTCACAACTTTTATACCTTTTGTATAATACTTATGTTCCAGCATCATCGATAGACAGACATCAATTCTTACAGCTGTGAAGAGAACACACAGAGGTCCTCCTTATGATTCAAGATCAGCTGATGCTCTTTTTGCAAACATGAGTGGCAGACATCTTTCTGCAACTGAACAAAGACAAAATTCAGGTTTTAGTTATTAGTCTAAAGTCAGGAGATGGGAACAGCTGTTGGAAAATAGGACCACATCTTTGAAGCCCCTGTCCAGTCGTCTTTTGATTTATTTTCAAAGTTTCAATGTTGTTTTTAGCCAAAATCAAAAAACCTGTGTTGTTTTTCTAGGACAGTTTCTGCAGAGCAGCTATAGTTCATCAGAAATTCACCTGTGAGTTGTGGGGTGGACTGTTGACTGGTTGGAAGTAAGCCTGCCCTCACTCTCCTGCTAGCTTCCAGCTCCTCTCACCCCCAACCTCACATTAGTGGTGCAACAGAAATGGTGAGCAATATTGGAGCTATGCAGCCGTACAGTTTAGATCCAGATACCAGCGCAGACGAGGAAGACGAAGACGTACATGAATCTAATCGTCTGCAAGTGGATCATCAGAATGGAGCGAAGCAGGGAGCTCATTGTTGCATCTACATCACAAATTAGCTCTTTTTTCAAACACCATCGTTTTTGTCTGAATAACTGCGAATTGAATACAAAAATACTCAGAAATGCAAGTTTACGCCCAAGTTTATTTATACTTATCCTATATAATGAGGAAAATGCCACAAGAACATGTTAAAAACAGCAAAATCACTGTTTTCATCTTTAAATACATTATATCTTTTCTCTTTAAACACCTGAAGAACATTGCATCTCTCTCCTGGGTAAACACATAGATGTTGACATTTTTTAGTCCTTTAAATCATTGTAAAGCTCTTATTTGGTTTAAATATTTTATTCCCAAAGGTATTTCCAAATTTAGCTGCTAATGTACAAACACAACGAGAAATTGAGCTCACATTACACCATTATTAACACCGCAACAGCTACCCACGGGTTTCAGGGTGAATTCTCAATTGTATTTTAATGATTTTTTTTTTTTTTGTTTATGAATGAGATTTGCTTTTAACAAACAAATCCTGACAGATGATGTGTTTTAATCATGTGAGGCCTCTTTTTAGGACAGTTGATGCTCAGTTTGTCCCTGGCAGCAAACCTCTCAGACCTTTTTGTTGTGTTGCTGCAGGTCGAGTCCTGTGCCAGATGGTGCCCTGTGGAGCTGAGGAGGTGGATGAAGCCATAATGAGCGCTCACGCTGCCTACGTGCAGTGGAGCAAGAAGTCTGGCATGGAGAGGGCCCGGGTCATGCTGGAGGCAGCCCGCATCATCAGGGTGAGGAGGGGGCTTTGGTGTCATGATTGTTCAACAGAAACTGGCACTGGCATCTGCTGGCGTGCAGTGTGAGAATCGTTGCTCATTAAAAACCCAAAGCTTCTGTGCGTCTCATCTTTTCTGAAGAAAGAGTTTGAACTTTAAACTTGGCAGAAACTCTTTTCCAGATTTCCAAACATCTAATTTCTCTTTTCATTTCTTTGAAACAGGAACGAAGGGAGAAGATTGCAAAGCTGGAAGTGATCAACAATGGCAAGTCCATCACTGAGGCCCTGGTGGACATCGACGTTGCCTGGCAGTGCATTGAGTACTACGCTGGTTTAGCTGGTACTCTTGCAGGTGGGGGCACCTCTGTTGCTTTTGGAGAAAAAGCATTTAGAAACTCTGTTAAACTATTGCATTTGCATCTGTAACTGCAGGTCAGCACTTCCAGCTGCCTGGGGGGGCCTTTGCTTACACTAGGAGGGAGCCCCTTGGTGTGTGCGTGGGAATTGGTGCGTGGAACTACCCCTTCCAGATTGCAGCGTGGAAGTCCGCTCCGGCTCTGGCGTGCGGTGGGTCTCTGCACCACAAGTCCCTTTTTGATGAAGCAGAGAACGCAGCAAAAGCTGAGATGCTGCTTCTTTAACAGGAAACGCCATGGTGTTCAAGCCGTCTCCCTTTACGCCTGTGACCGCCGTCATACTGGCAGAGGTCTACAAAGAGGCGGGGGTCCCTGATGGGCTCTTCTGTGTCGTCCAGGGAGGAGCAGAGACTGGCTCACTGCTGTGCAATCACCCGAAGGTTGCCAAAGTCTCCTTCACCGGCAGCGTTCCAACAGGGAAAAAGGTGAACACTCATCTCTAGGAAGATTTAAACAAGAACGCTCAGCTCACATGCAAAGATAATAAACAAACTAAAACTCAGCAAAAACTGAACCAAAGGAACAATTCAAAGATTTAACTTCAAAGCCTTAAAAAAACATGGATACATTCTTGAATGAATATTTCTTTTTTTTTATAAACCAAGAGAAAAACCTGTTTCTGATTTTAAAAGTCTATTACAAGTCTCAGTTTCATCAATAAATGTTCAACTTATGATTAAAAGTGTAACCCTAAAACATCACTTACAGTAGTTAAGTGAAGTTGAGCCTTATTGTCATTTTTAGAGTACTTTATTTTCTGCACTATTTTGGGGCACATCGGAATAAAATGCGCTCGGTCAATTGATTGGCTATTTTTGAACTTATGTCATACGTGGAGCACTGAACTACAAGGCGCTTTAAGCTAACAAAACAGTCCGACTTCATTACCTGCGTTTACAGTGACTCTAGCACTTGTTACACGCGACACGTTAGCATATTCACGATACCTGGAACTCTCAACCTTGTTTGCAACCGGTAAAACAAACATTACTGTGATTACGCTAACTCCCAACATTGTTTCTAACGTGTTATAAAAAAAAAAGAAAAATACAGTTTGACGCCGCTACATGTTAGCCACTTTAGTGTTTTTTTTTTAAATGACACCCAATCTTGTCTGCAACTCATTTAAAACAGACTGATATTTTTAACAAAGTGTCGTGTAAATAAAAAAACTACTCTGACATCAGTAAACACAAACCGAATTAATCCATACATGAGGCGATCCGTTGATCTTTACATGAGACATAGTCACTTTTTGAAAACCGTTTAGGTCCGCCCTATAGTGCGGAAAATGTTGTGATAGTCAGAAGTTTTTGAGGAATCGATGAACCATGAACTTTTTTTTTTTAACACAAAGAGCAGTCGTGATCAAATAAACTGCCTTCAGTGTAGCTGTGATACTACTATGACTTTTCTTGAAGCTTGACTTAAATCTAGATTAATGCAAAGGTTTAAGAGACACTTGAAAGACTGCAGGATTCAAACCGACGCCTCTGTGATCTCCAGGTCATGGAGATGTCCGCCAAGGGAGTGAAGCAGGTGACCCTGGAGCTTGGAGGAAAGTCACCGCTGATTATCTTCAAAGACTGTGATCTGGAGAATGCAGTGAAGGGTGCACTCATGGCAAACTTCCTCACACAGGGGCAGGTAACTTGTTTTCTGGGGAGGGGGGGCTGCTGCTGCTGCTGCTTGTGGTAAAATGTCTCACTTGCACAGGTTTGCTGCAATGGGACCAGAGTGTTTGTGCATAAGGACATCCTGCCACAGTTCCTTGAGGAGGTGGTTAAGAGGACCAAAGCCATCGCCGTGGGTGACCCGCTCCTCGACAGCACCCGCATGGGGGCGCTGATCACCAAGCCCCACCTGGAGAAGGTGCTAGGGTTCGTCAGTCAGGCCAAGAAGGAGGTGTGCTGCAAAACATGACAAGCTGAAAGTTGATGACTTTCGAACTACCCCCTTGATGATGTGGGGATTTTTCCTGTAGGGGGGCCGTGTGCTTTGTGGAGGAGAGCCTTTTGTCCCAAGTGATCCCAAGCTGAAGGGGGGTTACTTCATGTCTCCCTGCATTCTCGGTGAGTCGGAACGCATTCTCGTGTGCAGATGCTCCTCCCCCGGTCTGCTCACCTCCTGTCTCTCCTGCCACAGACAACTGCAGGGACGACATGACCTGCGTGAAGGAGGAGATCTTCGGCCCGGTCATGTCTGTCCTGCCGTTCGACACCGAAGAGGAGGTGATCCGGCGGGCCAACAACACCACCTTTGGACTGGCCTCTGGGGTTTTCACCAGGTCAGCAGAGAGCGGCAGACTGTGATAACGATAGGTTTTAAGATAAAAGTGCTTTATTGCATTTTCTGACCCTGTTGCTGTCAAAGATTAACACTCCGCAGTCTCTGCTAAGGTCTCACCTGAACTCTGTTCTTCGTCTGCAGAGACATTTCTCGGGCTCATCGTGTGGCTGCAAGTCTGGAGGCGGGGACCTGCTTCATCAACAACTACAACATCAGCCCAGTGGAGGTGCCATTTGGAGGGTATAAGATGTCAGGTGGGGTCTTGTAAAAAAAACAAAAAAACAAGAGGCTTCTTGAGGAAAAATGGTGAAACCGTGTTCTTGATCTGTGCAGGCTTTGGCAGAGAGAACGGCCAGGTGACCATCGAGTACTACTCCCAGCTGAAGACCGTGGTGGTGGAAACAGGCGATGTGGAAAACTACTTCTAGAGTTGTCAGTTTTACACTCATTTCAGAGCAATAAACGAAATTGTGCAGACCTGTTGAATGTGGATATCCTATTTTAACTTTTCTGGAGTGTCTTTTATTAACTCTAAGTGTCTATGAATAGCTGGCACCAATCTGTGTGGTCCCCCCACCTTTCCTTAAAAGCACACTGCTCCCATCACCGTCTTGTTGGGCTCGGAAAAAAGCTCTCTTGTTTTGTTTTTCCATGTTTTTTTTTCTTTCTTTTTCCTGTTTGCAGATGACAAGCCTTAAATGAGAGGAGACATGGGAGATTGTGAAGATTTGTGCATTTGCTGAATCAAACTACCGGTACAAGTGTACAAAAATAGGCCTAAAAAAAACACTTAAAGCTGCACAGTTGAGGAACTTCAGGATTCTTCAGGCTAATTTACTTTGTCACGCTGGACATTTACTCATGCAAACATTATCTGAACTCTGATCCTGAAGTAAAAATAGCAGTTGCATCTAGAGTTTACACTGCTAGAAACATTCATCCATCTTCTAAACCACCTTTATTCATGTATAAAAAAAAGTATGCTGGATGTCCTAGAGCCCACCCAGCTACTGAAAGGCAAAGGTGGGATACACCCTGGGCAGTTCTCCAGACCACTGCTGGGTCAAGTGCTGTTAGAATTCAGTCTAAGAGACACTTTTGAGGTCTTAGGTCAGAGAGCTCTTCTCCATGGTTGCACCTAACAATCAGGTCTCTGTTTTTATGAGGCTTGTATTTTAGTCTGATACCTGGACCGGTGAATGTTAATAATACAGCCAAACTAAATAGATAATGTTGATGACTCAGATAAACTTGAAAAGAACTGATTTTGTAATGGTTGGCCAAGATTCTGCGACATTTGGAGCTCCCACTAAAGATAACCAGAACAATATACAGCTTGTTACAGAAGACCCATGATCCCATCACACACAGAAACAAAAACACTAAACGTATCATTTGTTTTTAATAAATACCAGGAAGACAAACTATCGTTTCTGCTCTGAGCTTTTATCTCTGTCCCCCTGTAAGCTGCACATTCTCTGTGCTTCCTTCACAACTGTCTGCAGGACTCATCCTCTGATTCTGCTCTCAGCGCTTCAATTTCACTTTGGTTGCTGCAATTTCTCATTTTTTTAGTCAACACCATCGTTGATTCTCTATTTAAAAAAAAGTCAGTACACACTGGATTAATGACTCTGACGGGACAGTTCTAGTACCTTATTTTGGCCTGGAACAGAGAATTTGTACGAAAAAAAACAATATTAAAGGGTGCAAAACCCTCAGAAACAAATATTTATTGAACAATAAATAAAAGAGAAAAGAAAAGAAAAAACAAGAGGATAGGTGTTATGGGTACCTGCTGTAGCCACAAGGGCGCACCAACACACCGTCAGATTTGACCAGAGAAGAAGAAGCCTCTTTTTTTTCTTATTTTTTTATGAAAGCACAAAGCGGAAGTACAACCCAGAAGACTTCCGGGTCGCTGACAGATCAACAATGCAAGTGAGTCTGAAATAATTTCACTCGGTTGTCTGTGATTCTTCTGACCTACTGTGGACGATACTTTGGACTGATGCTAGCTCGGGCGCTGTGTGCTCTGTCCGGGCCTCTCTGCTCGTCCCTTTTGTGTTTCAGCAGCGGGAGGAGAAGCAGCTGGAGACGGCGGTGGAGTCTCTCATCTCCCGGGTGGCTCACGTTAAAAACGCCCTGAGCAGCTTCATCTACAAGCTGGAGAATGAGTATGAACGTCTGACATGGTGGGTCCTCCTATCCTTATGACGTAACGTACCCCCCCTCCTTATATTATGATAAATAAAAGCCTGGAAACAAGTTAACCAGTGAGCGCATATCGTGTGTGTGCATGTGTGCGCGAGCGCACTTAAGACTATAAATCTTTATTGATCCCACAAAAGGGTAAAATTACCTTGTTGCCATAGCTCCAATAAAACATCAGATATATATTAATAACACTAAAAATACACTTAAACAATTAACAGCAATCATTTTTGTCCAGTGTCTTTGGGGCATTGCAGAGTCTAATAGCTGACAGGAAGAAAGATCTGTGAAAGTGCTCCTTCCTGCAACAAGGTGTAAAGGAGCTGCTCAGTACACCCATACAAAGGATGATGATGATGATGATGAAGAAAAGGAGTGTCCATGACGGAGTTCAGTTTCTGTAACATTTTACTCTCACCCACCACAGTTACCGATTCTAGGAGACATCCCAGAACGTAGCCGGATCTCCGCTCCAGTTTCTTGATCCTCTTCCTGTTTCTGTTTGTGCATTCACACCTCCAGCAGCTCACTCCATAGAAGAGGGCAGACGCAACAACGGCATCATTAAAAACAGTCCTGAAAACTCAGGATAACCCCAGTCTCCTCAGTATCTCCTGCGATCTGGGATTGCTTCTCCAGCGGCATGTTGTTGTTGCCAAGCAACAACAGCTGACCTTGTAGACGATGTACCCACAGACCACTTCAGACCCAGAAAGTGGGGGAAAATAGTCCAAAGGCACGCCACTGCACTTGTGTAAAAAACAACAATTCCGTCAAAAAACAGAATAATAATCAGAGAAAACAAAAAAAAACTAAACTAAAGAAAAACAAGCAAGCCAACACAGATCTATGGTAACTGCCAGCTTGTTGTGGCATTGGTGTCTGTATTTGCGTGCGTGTATTAGTACGTGTGCATGCGTCTTTTAGAAAGTGTTTGTGTCTCCACGTTTAGCTGCAAAGGTCCCCCCCCCCCCTCAAATCTTTTCTGTCCCTCAGGCCATCTGTTTTGGACAACTTTGCTCTCCTCTCGGGTCAGCTGAACACCATCAACAAGCTGCTGAGGAACGAGAAGACTCCAGCTTTCCGGAGTCAGGTCATCATCCCGCTGCTCCTGTCTCCTGACCGGGATGAGGATTTAGCTGTGAGTGTCGCCGCAACTTTTGCAGCCTGTCCTGTGTGGTGAAAGACCTCTAACTATCCTGTCCCCCCCCCCCCCCCCCCCTTAGAAACTCACAGAGCAACGCGTCCCGGTGTTCAGTCACGAGATTGTGCCAGATCACTTGAGGACCAAGCCTGACCCCGAGGTGGAAGAGCAGGAGAAGCAGCTGAGTGCAGAGGCGGTCAGGATTGGTCCTGAGTTGGCTCAGGTCAGGAGGCGCATGGATGTTTGTTATCTGTTGTCTGTCCTCAGAAAGTGTTTAGTGTTTGTCTGTGCCAATCCACAGAAGCATATCCAGGCTCTGAACAAGCTGTGTTCCAACCTTCTGGAGAAGCTGAACAACCCTCGAGAGGACAGAGAGGCAGATGCTTCTGGTGGGTCACTCGTTTGTGTTAATCCCTTGTTGTCCTGATTGTAGAAAGAGCTGAGTGTGTTTATCTTCCGGCAGTGCGACAGAACAAAGCGTCCTTCAACCCCACAGACACCAGTGCCTTGGTAGCAGCTGTGGCTTTTGGGAAGGGACTCTCCAAGTGTAGACCGCCTGGCCCTGTGGCCCCTGGCCACCCAGGGCAGGGACCCATGATGAGCGGAGGTCCAACGTTACAGCAGGTCACTATTGGTGGCGGGTCAAACCAGCAAGCAGGTATGGGAGGGCCTGTGGCCCCCCAGCAGCAAGGACAGCCAGGTAAGAAACTGTACTGGTAAAATGTATCAAGTTTTTTGTATTGGAGACACATTTTTATTTCTTTATTTTTGTCCAGGAAAAATGCCAAGCAGCATCAAGACAAACATCAAGTCTGCATCGGGTTCCATTCACCCTTACAACCGGTGATCTCCCCCGCCCGCCTCTCTACTGCTCAGATGCAGGAACATCAGTCTGTTACTGGGTCCACCTTCACGTCCCCCTTTGAAGCTCTCTATACAGCCACTAGGTGGCAGCATGGGATCCTCTATGGCTAAATCTGAACAGCACAATGACAAATTTTCAATAAAACCCAGAAAAGCAGCTTGGTTTGTGTGGCCTTTATTATACAAGTGTCTTTCTCTTGTTTCTGCACTAAAACGACGTGAAAAAACCAGAGCTCTGCTCTTCTGAGTCTGTGTTGCCACGCTGAGCCTGATGGGGATGGACGTTGTGTCACAACTTTTAAGGGAGAACGCGAGGAACTATTGCTGTTGACAATGGTGGTGGTGGGGGTTTGTTCCTTTCTGAGTGTTGGCCCTCTGTCTGCTCTGATCCTGTCTGGCTGTATGACCTACATCCACCCTCCGTTCCTTAACTCAGAGTTGAACAAAGACACATTTGTGCTCACAAACAAACCTGAACAAAAAACCAATCTGGGAGACACAAAGTCAGAAGTCTCCATAAAGTTACCCTCATTGGTAAGTAAATTCTTACATTTTTATTTTTTGATATACAACTCCACATCTAATTTCCATTCATCTTCAGAACCCTACTTTTGGAGACGTAGACATTGTTTTTATCTTTGTGACTTCAAACTAACTGCCCTATACTGAGAAAAACTTTTTACATCAAGATGGACAGGATCTCAAGGGACACCTGAGACAATATTTGGCTGGCCCCATTTTAGTCTCGGCTCAAATTTAACAAAGAAATAATACTAGACAAAAGGAGGGGATCTTCATCATTGGTCAGCCTGTTACCTGAAGGTGATAGAGTACAGGTGCTGACTGCAAAACCTCATCACTAAAAGGTTGAGCTGCAGTGTTGTTTGGTTTCACAAATAAACTAAAGATATGCAGCCTTATGTGTAGGAGTGCATGTGCAAATGCATGTGTCACAGCCTCCGTTCACAGATTCTGAGTGCTGCTGGGGCCTCTTCCTCCTCCCCAAACCTCCGCCTGCTTTTCTTCACCAACAGGGAGGAATGGATGCACAGCTGCTTTTTATCTGATAGAGAGAGATAAGTACAGCTCATTCCTTTGTGTGTACAGGGAGAGAGGGGGCAGTGTTGAAGGAAAGACACTTGTCTGCTGCCAGCGGACATATTTCCCTCACCTCCAAAAGTGTGAAAACATCCCCTCCACGCACCCCCAAATGCTCAGCTAGCTGAGGTGAGGCCACAGCAGTCTGACAGGACAGCTTTGTGAAGCAAGCAGTGACAACAGCAAGCAAAACCACCAAAACCAAGTAAAATTTATCCAAGAAAAAAAAGGTTTATTTGGACTCACGTGGGCAGTACAAATGAAGGAGCAGTTTTTATCCAGAAGACAGTCTGATTTTGGGTTAAAATGCAATCACGTGCACCTCGGGACAACATGTGCACGGATCCTCCAACTCAAAATGTTTCATAATTTTACTGTGAAATCCTTATAAAAAACAAGTAAACATTCAAAACACAGTTGTTTTTCTGAATAAAAAGACATGCAACAAACAA
The DNA here is from genome assembly GCA_037389245.1 of Oryzias sinensis. NCBI lineage: Eukaryota > Metazoa > Chordata > Actinopteri > Beloniformes > Adrianichthyidae > Oryzias > Oryzias sinensis. Next base: position 7,467,927 of record CM074498.1, on the reverse strand, counting down.
AACAAGTGTGTACAAACTTCAGCGTTTATATTTAAAAGCTAAAAACCTTCATTGGATCGGGATTCGTGACGTTAGACACTGAAAACCATTTTTTCTTTTGTCTTCCTGTCTTGCTGCCGTCAGTCCAGCGACTGAGTGCTCCAAGCCTGTGCAGGTGACTATAACACAACTGCCAGACCTCTCCCCCCAGACCTCACATTCTGAATCTGGGGGTGCGTTCAGCTTGAGTCTGCATGTGCCGGTCTGACTGATGCAACAGCAGAAACCAAAAAGTAAACAAAAAAAGAAAGGACTTTTTCACCAAACAAACACTTGGAGGTTTCTATGCCCTCAGGGATTTTGTTTTACTCCCTCAGTTTATTTTTTGGCTTGAGCACAGAGTGCGAGGACAATCCTGCAGAGCAGTCCAAACTTCCCTCTCCCGCCTCCAAAAGATGAAATCTCAATAAAGCCGCCTGAGCATTTCAAATGATCAGATTCTGGTTTTTGGTATCAGAAAACAGCTGGTTTCCCTCAGTGCCACTTGAGCACAGATTATACCTCCAGTTAAAGGATATGACTGTGCAGATATGATGTCTGTTAGGTTGAATCTATGTGGACTGTACACAGTGCATGCAACAGCAGAGAGCAATATGGCTGCTTAAAATGCAATGTTTTTGTATTTGGTGTGATGCTGCAGCTGGGGACGCTAACATCTGGATGATGGGGGTGTATGCTCACATCTGGATTTTTGACTGTGCACGCTCACATATGGATGATAGGCCGTTTACCCTCACGTAAAGATGATGGGCTGGCCATGCTCACATCTGGATGCTTGGCTGTGCACGCTCACATCTGGATGATGGGCCGTTTATGTTCACATCTGGATACATAGCTGTGCACAATCACACTTGATTTTCTACTTTTACCATTTTTATGACCAATGTTGTCACTAAGTTAATTCCCTTCATTTTTCAGCTTTTACCCAGACTTTTAATTTCTTTCGAACTTGCTGGAGACATTTAAATTCTGTATCATCGTCTGCATGGAATTTTGAAAAAGATTTTACATTAATACTGGAAACACACAACATTGTGGAGTCCTACATAATGCAGAGAACTTGAGTGAGGCAAGACATTTGAAGCAAAAAATGTCATTATTTGAATAAAATTCAAATAAGTCTTTTCAAAGTGTTGTGTTTGGGAAATATATTTTTTTTGTTAAATGTGTGCTGTCTCACTCTTGACATTGGTGTAGATGCAGAGATGAACACCACAAACACCAACCAAATCAGAGGGGTTTGGCTGCCACCTTCTCACTGGAATGTACAGAAAAAATAGGGGCAGGGTTGTCTCGGATCATCTTCATTTATGGGACACCTTTGTGCTTCAGTTAATGTGAAGGAATCACGACGGGTGTAAACATGGATCCATTCTGGGCTGTCCTGTAATCTGAAGACTCTATAAACTGATGCTCAACATTTGGTTAGAATCTGACAGGAGTCATGTGATCAAAATTTAGGGGATAAGCGGGAGAAACCATGGGACACAAAACAAACATTCTGAGCTCAACTTTGGCACAGGGTGAAAAAATACAATAAAATTACAATATAAAAGATCCCTGAACGCCACATGAATAAAAAACAAATACAAGGACTACAAAGCAGAGATGTATCACCTGTGGTGTTTTTAGGGAATTCTGTGATGTTAGTGATGTTTATGCAGATTTTACAAGGACCACACCACAACTTTACTTAGATCTCATGTAAACCCCACAGGACTATGAGTGTATTTATGATAACCTCATGCACACTTTTTGTGGATCTGAAAAAAGATTTTATGAGGAGGGGTTTCATGAGAACTTGAAAACCACCAACTGAGCGCACATATATGCGTTTAGTCTGTTGCTGTTCGTTGCAGAGGGATAAAATCATTTTTGTTTGGTGGGGGGGATTGGAAATTTCCCCAGCTGCACTGTGTCATGTCCACTTGAACAGTTTGAGGATGGGGGGGGAGTGCAAGTCAATTGATAGATGAGTAGATGGGAGTTCATCAGTTGGAGGTGTCCGAGTGAATGCTTCCTGGTCCTTCTGTGGGCGAAGTCACTGAGGAGGGGGTGGGAGCGTCTTGCCAACCTCCGTTAGCCTGTCAGGGAGAAACAAACACAGACAGAGAGAGAGAGGGGGGGGGGGTGTTAGTGTGAGTAACAACAGAGGACAGAGTCAGCTGACACTGAAGAAATGTTCAGCAGAATGCTGTCAACCAAAGTTGGGCTGAAGGAGAACAGAATTTGTTCATTCAGGATCTGTCATGGCTGCTCTGTCACGCTTTCGTGTCCAGCTCTGTGTGAACATTTGTCTTTTCCATAAAAATGAAGTTTCCACAAGCATTTTCCAATAACTCCATGTGATGTCTGCTTTATTTTAACCCCTTGACACCTATTGATGCATCAAAACAACTTCAGCCCCAAATAACGTTTAATTTGAAAGCAAACTTAAGTGACTTAAGTGAATTAGGCTTCAAGGGGTTAAGACTGCATGCAGTCATCTCATTGATTTTTGTTGGAAAGGTGCTATAACTCACAACGAAAGGGCTCTGGTTCCCGGACTTTTCTGTGTGGAGTTTGTGTAATGAGACCACAAAATGTTGCTTGTCTAAGTCCCCCCCCCTGTGTTCAGTGTTAAGTTGTTGCCCCTCCTTAACCCTTGTGCTATCCAAGGTCCATTAAGTTGAGAGTGGGGTCATCTAGACCCCACTAGCCCTTGTGCTATCCTAGGAACTTTAACGTTGGGAGTTGGGTCATGTAGACCCACTAGACAGTGCTCTGAACCTTTTTTCTTCAATGATTTGTGATCTTCACTGGTGTCCATATTACATGAAATCTTCTTCACCATTATCCACCTTTGTCATGGTAGGAATAACACGTCAATGTAAGGGTGGGGTCATCTGGACCCCATAAGATAACCCAAGGGTTAAGTTGTTCTTCTTCACTTTTTATTTTTTTATTTGTTTATACGTTTGGTGCTTGATCTGTTGGGAGAGGAGCTAGGACCGGCAGCTACCACTGTGATTTCTGTTTCTTTACTTTTGGGAAAACAGTCAGATCCGCAACACTTGAAGGTGGTCTCCAAGGGTGCTGCTGTGTCTCAACATCTTTTATTTTCTTAAAAACAATGCAGAAGTTATGCGGTTACATTTGCATGGTCTCCCTGTGCATGATTGGGTTTTCTCCGGGCACTCTGGCTTCCTGCCACAGTCCAAAAACATGCTCCATAGTTCATTTGAAGATTCTAAACTCCCTCTAAGTGTAAATGTGGTTGTGTGGCCATGTGACAGAATGGTGTGGTGACCGGTCCAGTGTTCACCCAATATTCTCCCCACAGTAGCTGGGTTGGTTCTAGCAGCCCCGTGACCCCAAAAACGATTCATCAAGTTCAAAAGATGGATGGATATTTTTTGGTTCAGACATGTGAGCAGATGTTTATTTTATTTATATTTCTCTCTTTTAAGAGTTCCTTGTAAACAAGATTGTGCACCTATGCTCAGTTATGTTTTTTCACCTTTAAAAAATGAACAGCTCTGGGACCAAAATGTGCAAAAATGTTAGTGCAGTCCTCAGAACCGGCAACAACCTCATCCCCCAAAGATCCAACGTTCCTAGTGAGGAAGCATTAAAGGAAAGCTGACTGTGCCGGGAAGCACTCCGGACATTTCCTCAGATTATCGTATGTACAGTGAGGCGCACTGGGGGGGTGTAGGCAGGCAGGCTGGGCTGTCATGGCCATTACCATGGTGGGAACATGATCCAGCAGGCTGTGGTGCTGTCCCGCATCTGTCTGCTTGATTTTCACAGAAAACACACGGCTTGTCGTTGTGAATTTCCCGCCTGTTTTCTGCCGCCAGCTAACCCCCCCCCCCCCATCACAACAGTTAGATGAACAGTTTGGCTGTGGAGATTGGGGGTCAGGGGCCCTTACAGCGGTGGGGGGGGGGTTGACCTGCGCGTGCAGAGTTGGCTGTAGCAGGCTGCAGGTGCAGGCCTGATCCAACCTGACAGGCGGCTGACACGTGCGCACGTGCGGAGACATGCAGAAGTACACCCATGAGGTGAGCGTGCAGAAAGCACCCTGAGCCCTGTGGCTCTGAAATAATTGGGGGGGGAGGAAAAATAAAATAAGAAGGGGGCTTACATTGATGCCCTGCGGACTGTACATGTGACTGGCTACGACTCCTTCACTGAATGCCCCCGTCTGACTGATAACATGGCGAAGAGTGTCCACCTGAAACAGAAAAGAAGCCTTGAGAGACTGCAGCGGGAAAAAGTAATGAATAACCCCCCCACACACACAGTGACAGCAGAGCTGCACCCCTGGTCTCATTATGTTCCAGACTGACTGTGGCTGCAGGCGCAGGGGGACAGAAGCACCATAGGAGCTTAGAGTCCTTTGACTTGTGGATTTCTGTTGCTGAATCTTTCGAAATAAAGGTCCATACACTTCATGCATACTTGAAGAAAATTGACTTAACCCTTGTGCTATCCTAGGCACTTTAACATTGGGAGTTGGGTCATCTAGACCCACTAGACAGTGCGCTGAACCTTTTTTCTTTAATGATTTGTGATCTTCACTGGTGTCCATGGATTACATGAAATCTTTCCACCTTTATCCACCTTTGTCATGGTAGGGAGAACACGTCAATGTAAGGGTGGGGTCATCTAAGATAGCACAAGGGTTAAGACATTCACAAAAATAGGCGGATTTTGTAGTGGAGTTTAGTATCACATCCACAGACAAATATAAATAGGACAGATCATCTCTGATGGCATCCTTAAGATTCTGCATCGCACTATTGAAGCCTGAAACATGACCAGTAAGTTGACGAGAGTTAACGCCATGCAACTCAACAATGTTTACCCTAACCCAGAATGGCAGATGAGGCAGGACAAAACAAAGTGAGAGCTTTGTTGAGTCCACTCCCCTGTCAATTAATAATATGCCAAAACAATTCAGAATTTTGAGTTTCTGTAAAATTAAAAAGACAGATTTGAGAAGTGCCTTGAGATTGGTTGTGCAAACTGAAAGTCATTCTAGTCGTTCTCATGTTGTGGATTGTGACATTATTTTTCTATCAAGGTCGTCCCCAACAAGTGGTCTGATGGTGAAGCTGCTGTGATTCATGGAAAGAATTAAAGAAAGGGCAAGGAGTTCTGCCTTTAAAGGGTAAAGTCGAATATGTTTAAGGTTTTTCTTTTATCAAACAGAAAAGATGAAAAAGTTATCATAAGACAGGAGTTTCCTCAACATTAAACTAGTAAGAAAAGCTTAAGGAGCAAGTGACGGCACTCAGATATAGGGTTTAAGCTGAGGAGAGGAGGCCTGAACTAGAACCCTGTGGAACAGCAGTAGAGATGCAGTGAGCATTTTTTCAGAAAGGAGTGTTAAAATTGGAGAGGTGTCAGCTCAGAGCCCGTTCTCACAAATTACAACAACAAAAATGGTGATATGACAAAGTAGCATTAAGAAAGACTAAGATCCAGAGATGCTTACAATTGACTTTTTGCACTTCCAAGTCAAGGCTCAAGTCTTTAGCTGTAATTCCAAGCAAATGCTTAAATCTTTAGCTAAGATTTCTAGTGAAGTATTCAGTTTTTGGTCAGAAGATTAAGTAAATTCTTAAGTCCTACACCTCTATGAGTCTGTTGTATAGTCACAAACTGTCAGTCATTTAAAACAGATAGAGCGAACAGAATACAATTTAAAAATGGTAAAAGAACCATATTTTTACAAGTCCCAAAGCCAGGTAATTGTCAAGAATTGTCAAGAGTCCCTTGCATTTGAAATTTAAGTAAGACAGAAGTCCGAGACACATGTCCAATTCTTCATCTCTGATTTAATTTAGAGAGGAAGAGCTTAATGTAGCCAATCGAATGGAGAAGAGAACACATTTAAAGGAAGAGCATGCTAACAGGGGAACGTTAAAGTGTATACGTTCTTATATTTAAAAGAACATTTATGCAGGCTGTCACACTCACCTGTGACTGAACATTGGCTCCCACCTGTGCCCCCTGGAAGGAGTCCCCGTTGAGAGCGTGCACACTCATGAACAGGTCCCCTGAGTTGGATACGTTAAAAGAAGCAGCAGAACCTGCAATGAGACAGGAGCATGTAAAGGTCAGCCATGATTCCAGGAGGATGTGCCTGAGTGTGCATGGGCTAATGTTGTCACACATAGGGAGCGTGTAAACCTGCATGCTTATTCAACACAAACACAAGGTGCAGAGAAACATCCTCCATGTTTCAGGAGGATTTGGCTCCTCCTTGTGTGAGCATCTGCAGACTTCAACCAATCTTTGTTCAGAACACAGAGACAGTAGTGGAGCCATGAATGTCCCTTTGGATCCCTTCTTTCAGAAAAGCGCGTTAGCCACGAGAAAATGCTAAATATGCCATATTTTCACGACCATAAGGCGGACTTAAAAGTCTTAAACTTTCTACAACATGTAGGGGGCGTCCTAAAAAACAGTGCCAAATGTGTTGTTATGGGACTTTAGCAGAGGATGTAGAAGAAGACGGCATGAAGACGTAACATTTGTTTTTGATATGTGTTGCAAGGTGGTGGAATGAAGACATGGAAGCTCTTTTCAATCCCAACAACAATTCTTCCATGCCAAAACAGGAACTCTGCACTTTAGGGCTGGGCCAATCATTGGTGGGTCTGAGGTCTTTGAGCTGCCAAGAAATGTCTGTGACTTGAGTAACACGTTTCTAAAATATGGCTTGAACATCAATAGTCAGTAGGTCTGGAATGGAAAATTGGAGTTCTGGTTTACCTCTTTTAACATAGGGACATATGTTTCATATGGACAAGCAGGTGTGTTTTACAGAAAAAAAAAAAAAACATTCCTCAACCTCTGCTGTCCGCAGAAATAAAACAAACTATCCATGCTCTTGTTTTTAGACTAGCTGTCAGACTGCCTTCATATTGAAACAATCCTGGAGAACATGTGGAACCTCTCATTTTAACACACAAATTCACATTTGTGTCGCACACATTTCTGAAACGAGAACATTTCCAAAATGAATCGTTTGATTGCGTAAAGTTTGATACCGGGCAGAATTACCACAGAATGACAAGTGCTTCCTCTTTCAGGTAGTAATTAGCAATAGCTTCTGTGGTTTTAACAGCAACAAATTCCAATGAACTGAACTGGTTCTACTGAACTAGTTAATAGCAACCAACTTGGATGAAACAATAAGGCCCAATCCGAATTCTTTCCCTACTCCTCCGGCTTTCCCTTTTCCTTCAGTCGTTGGGGCATTTGGAGGGTAAGGGGTGTTCGAAATAGTGGATATGTTTTGATGCACAGACGTTTACATGTAAATGTAAGTAATGACTCCAAAAACCCAATCTACCCCGTTGGACATGTAATAGTAGAATACAGCGAAGACAAATTGGCCTCAACAGCCATCATGAACCTTTTGTGTAGTCCCTTGAGGCGGCTTCAGTTGTGAACTGGTACTTAAAATAAGAAACTGAACTGAATTGAATCTGGTTACTCAGGACCAAAGGAACAGGACAGTCAGGGTTTGGAGAATGGGGTGAGTTTGGAGAGTGGCAGGTTCTGCATTTGTTGACTAGATAATTTAATAAGAAAATTAGTAAGTAATGTTTGTCTTTAAGTACTTTCTTAATCTTTACAAACGCCATGAATTGCTGGCAGTGAACCACAGAGAGGAAGCACAGAGCCAGAGACTTCCTGTCTCACCTGCAGAGTTGGGAGTGGAGGGTGAGTTTGCTTGGCTTCCATGTGAGGATGCATTAGCCGCATTGACGGCAGTTCTCGCAGCGTACATGTTGGCCTCCTCCTGGAACTTACCAATGTTTTTCTTGTATCTGATTCTTTTATTCCCAAACCAGTTGGAAACCTGAGCAGAAAAAAACAAAATGAAGTAAATTATTTGAATAAAGGAGAAATGAAGGAGCCCAAAACACAAATGCTGCGCTTTGCTCACATGGGCTTTAATGGTGTTTGTAAGACTGCAGAGAGCCACTGTCAGCAGCGGGCTGCACAAGCTGCTGCTGTGAATCTGCATTAGTGTCGAAGTGAAATGATTTGCCATTAAAAGTCTCATTATGTCACCATGACTGCAGCTGTCATAAGATTTCACGGAAGCAACAATCAGTCAACATCGACTAGAGCTGTTATGCCTAATGGACTCTATGTAGAGTCTCTGTGATATGGAAAACCGAAAGAAAACGATAAACAGTATAAAAAATAAAAACCAAAGTTATGGAGTGTTGAAGTTCATTCATCCATCCTCTACTCCCAATTTGTCTAATGCAGGGCCACTGGTTGCTGGAGCCTATCCCAGCTAATGTAGGGCGAAGGGAGCGTAAACCCTGGACAGGATGTAAAATCTAATATCCTTCCTATATTGATATTACAACCCAATTTTTATTATGCCAAAAGCCATTTTAACATAATCAAAAAAAACAACAATAAATGCCAGCACAGTATAACAAATATTTGTCCCCGTGGGGGTTGAGGGAGTACCCAGATAATAATATTAATAATAATAAATTTTATTTCAAGCGCCTTTCAGGTCACCCAAGGTCGCTGTACAAGGTTAAAATAAGAAAAAACAGAATAAAACATCAATAAGAAATTATCAGAGTAAAACACGAGTAAACATAACGAAATAAAAAACATTTAAAATAAATACATAAATAAATAAAAAGGATAGAAAAAACCGACAGACGAACAGACAAATGGGGTTGTGTTAACTGAATGGATTAACTGTATGATTGTTTGAAGAGATGAGTCTTGAGTTTGGATTTGAACAGTGGCAGTGTGTCGGTATTGCGTAAATATGGAGGAAGAGAATTCCATAGCTGAGGGGCAGAGCGACTGAAAGCTCTGCCCCCCATGGTGGCAAGACGGGCAGGTGGGACATGGAGTTGGAGAGAGGAAGTGGAGCGGAGAGATCGGGAGGGAATGGAAATGTGAAGAAGATCAGAAATGTAGGGTGGAGCCAGGTTATGGAGTGCTTTGAAGGTTATGAGGAGAATCTTGAAACTAATCCTTTGTTTTATGGGAAGCAAGTGTAAATTTTGGAGAATTGGTGTGATGTGGTGGGATAACGGGGTCCTGGTGATGATGCGGGCTGCAGAATTTTGGAGAAGCTGCAGTTTTTTGAGTGTTTTATTGGGCAAACCAAACAGGAGGGAATTACAATAATCGATCCGAGAAGTGACAAGACTATGAACAAGTAATGCAGTTGTATGAGGTGTGAGAGAAGGGCGGAGACGAGATATATTGCGGAGATGAAAGTAAGCAGAACGGGTGATGTTATTAATATAAGATTGGAACGAAAGTGAGCTGTCGAGGATGACACCCAGACTCTTTACCTGGGGGGAGGGAAGAACAGGGAAGTTGTTGATAGAGATGGAGAAGCTATTGGATTTGGAAATAGTGGATGGAGTGCCTACAAGGAGGACTTCAGTTTTGGAACTGTTGAGGTGGAGAAAATTGTAAGAGAACAAGGAATGGAGTTCTTGCAGACAGAGGGTAAGGGAGGAAGGAGGAAGTGATGAGGAGGGTTTCGTAGAAATGTAGCGCTGGGTGTCATCCGCATAGCAATGGAAATTAATGTTGTATTTATGGAAGAGAGAACCAAGAGGGAGGATGTAAATGATGAAGAGAAGGGGACCTAGGACAGAGCCCTGGGGAATACCAGCAGAGAGTGTGAAGGTGTTTGACATATGAGGTTTAATGTGGATAAATTGAGTAATAAGTATGAAGAAAACCAGGACAGAGGGGTGTGAGAAATACCAATAGCTTGAAGTCTGTGAATAAGAATATTGTGGGAAATGTTGTCAAAAGCAGCAGTTAAATCAAAGAGAATGAGAATGGACAGTGAACCGGAGTCTGAAGCTAAGAGGAGGTCGTTTGTGATTTTTAAAAGAGCTGTTTCTGTACTATGGAGTGGGCGGAAACCAGATTGAAAGTGTTTGTAGATGTTGTTACTGGAAAGATGAGCACGGAGCTGAAGAGCAACAGTTTTTTCAAGGATTTTGGAAATAAAAGGTAAATTGGAGATTGGGCAAAGATTATTAAAGTGGTTTGGGTCAAGACCAGGTTTTTTCAAAACTGGAGAAATAGAGGCGACTTTTAGACAATGTGGAACAATACCAGACATGAGAGAGGAGTGAATAATGTTGGTTATTGATGTGAGAACAGAAAGGAGACAGGATTTAACAAGAGATGTAGGAATGGGATCCAGTTGACAGGTGGATGCAGAGAGGAGGAATCCAGGAAAACAAAGTCTTTAATCCAAACCAAAAACTAAAACCCACTTCTGAGCAGGAAAGACAACTAGAAACTCGAAAGACCACAAGAACAGGAGAAACATAAAACTGTGGACCAACACAGAAGGAAGAGAAAGACAGGACTAAAATACAAACGGACAAGACGAGACACAGGTGAACACAATCAGGACAGAGGGGGACCAAAGTAAAACTCGATACAACGACACAACACAAGAACCTTTCGAAATAAACTGTAAACATGACAGAACAAAAAGAGAACCGAAACACATAAGAAAAGAAACTAAAACCGTAACAATATTGATAGGTATGATAGCTCAGAACAACAGAAAATCATCGTAAGTGGAACAGTTTTCAAGATTTTTCTTTTGAGTGAACCATTCATGAGTGAGGCTCACTGTAAATGTTTTTCTCTACACTCTACCAAACAGTGTATTTGTTCAGTCTTTCTGTATCATTTCTGAAATCAAACTTGCCTTCTGACCTCCAGCTTCTGGTTTCTCTGTATGTATTTGACCAGTGAGCTGAAGGGTCTTGTTTGCCATTCAGCATGAGAATCATGTAAACCTGTGAAGTCCAGATTGTTTCATTGATTTCATTTTCCTCTCTGGCATCATCCAGCCATTTTCCTAACCGCCTGTATCCCTTTCAGGGTCATGGGGTTGCTGCCAGGTTATGGTAGAAGCTGAAGCTTAAATACACAGTGGACCAAAAAAAAGTAAAGGGCTAAACTAGTTTAATGTATTTCCAGAAATTGCGAACAACCTTCATGAATGATTTCAATCTGAGATAAAAAAAAACACCAAAACATATGACACAAGCATTTATTTTTTATTGCTTACACATTAGAGCCTTTCATTGAAATTTGTAATGAAATGTTTTCCACTGGCAAAATCAAAAGAAGAAGTGTGTAGCAGCACAGAAAATATTCAAAAGTGAAGTACGTCTTAAAGCTTAGCTTGTTGCTTTGTGATGCACGGTAGTTGATACTTGAAACTGGTCCACACAAAGTTTTCATGACAGTTTGTGTCTAAAAAATAAACATTTAACATTAAATACAAGTAAAGTTTGTTACTTTTACTAAATAAAATTAATTTAGAGCTTTTCAGGAGAAGTTTTTAACTGGATCTAATTTCTTGTAAGAAAAATCTAATTGTTCTACAGCAGCAATATTGATTAAAACATACAAAAACAGCTCACTTTACTGCTCTGGTGGATGTTCACTTAGTGTCTCATTTTAGGTACAAGTTCACAGATGTTAGCTGTCAGGCTTTAAGCTAAGGAACTCCTCGGGATTAATTGAAGTGCATTGTCAAATTTGTAGGGAGTTTGGCCACGTGCAAGTCAGCTTTAATAGTAATTAGATATCATGCGAGCCAAAATAATTATATTAGCTCCAAACCGCGACCCTTGAGTTTGACATGTGTGGGTTAGGCCAAGACTTTCTTTACAATATTTCCTCCATTATGCATGTTTAGCCTCCACACAGTTCAGTCAGCATCAATAACTGAGACCAGTTAAACCTAGTTGCAGGTTTTAATCTAAAATTTGACGTAGACCATAACATATATCCTCACCCGTCAGTGTCCCTGACAGATCGTCTAACAAAGCACATTGAAACATTCACCTTGGTATTCTTAGGTGAAAAATTGTTGTTCGGACACTCAGGGATGTAAAGAATGGTGTGAAGAGGGGGCTGTACCTGGGCCACTGTGATAGAACACTTCTTTGCCAGCTCCTCCTTGGCCTCCTCGCTGGGGTATGGGTTACTGAGGTGTGAGTAGAAGTACTCGTTCAGTATCTCTGTAGCCTGCTTGTTAAAGTTTCTCCTTTTCCGCCTGTAAGTAAGAGAGCGAAATGAGACGCAATGAGACAGAGCGGCTGTGAAAGAAAGCCACAAGGCAGAGGAGTATCTTACAGGACGACAGAACTACAGTGACACAGTCAACCACACCAGCAGTAAGGCAGATCTAAAGGAATACAGCAAGGCAGAGCAGAAGAGTAGCAGGGAGACAGTGTCAGCATGGCAGCTAGACAGAGCAGACGCGAGACTGGCAGCAAAGAAGAGCAGCAGCTGGAGTGATGGTGAATCAGGGACACGCAGACAAGGAGAGGCTAAGCAAGGCAGTTAGACAGAGCAATGGCAAAGAGGAAAGGCAGTGAGAAAAAACAATAGCTAAACAAAGTTACAGAAATAAGGAGTGCTAGTGGGGGTTTTCAGACAAATGAGACAAACTGACAGAGGACCATTTAGCCAGAACAGCTGTAAAACACAGAGACAGTTAGACAAAGTGATGGCAAAACAGAGAGAAAGCAAGACAAAGCCACAAAGAAGCAGAATGGTACCAAAGCAGGAAGGCAGAACAACAGTGAGATGATGCTTCCGAGTTCAGCTTAGAATTTTATGTTTACTTCACAATTACCGGTACGAAGCCCATTGAGACGACAGTTGTTGTGATTCTGGGCTTTATAAATAAAATTGAATTGAATTGAACTGAACAAAAAAGAGTAAGGCTGAGCAATCATGAGACAAGGTGACATTTAGAAAGTGAATCAATGTGATCGAGCATCGGTTAGATGGTAAGAGAGACTAACAGAAATGCAATGAGCAGTGAGATAGAGGGACAGACTGACAGGGGAGCTTTTCAGAGCAAGACACTGTGAAAAGCATCTATTGGATGCCTTTTAAGTACGGTGGCTCTGAAGTATCAATCACATAAACAAACCACTCAAGTAAACATAGTAAATATCACAACGACAATTCAATGAGCAAAACTAATATTAAAAAAGCTAATGAAAAAACAAACAAACAAAAAACTAACTAAATCAAAATAAAGTTCTATAAAACCCAAATGAAATGAATAGAAATAGAATAGAAAATAGAAATAGAATAGGAAATAAAAATGAAACGTTTTGGAAAACAAAAACAATTTCCAGAAATTTGACTGAAATGCTAAAAAAATGAAACAAAAGAAACTAGAAAAGAGAGTTACTATGGCATGTTTTCCAGAATAAAAACTTATTTGGGTGAATAAATAATAAATGAATGCAATAGTAAATTTTGCAGTCAGAAATGCGATTAATTATTAACCTCATTTGATTTAATAATCAAAATAATTTTTTCTGACATTATATTTTGCCAAACATAATTTCTACTTTCTGCAGAGGAAAATGCTAGATATGTTTCCTGCTGCTGAGAAAATTTGTGATTTGTTGTCCCAGAGCTAGATACATACAGATCCACCAGCAGCCATGAGCAGAGGTGAAGAGCTTTCATCTAGAGGGAAGGTTCACGTTTGGGCTGCAGGGTAAGGCATGTGCAGTACCAAACTCACCTGGCATCCAGGAAGCGGGAGCGCAGGATCATGACAGCCTCGCAGGTGCTCTGCTTCAGCTGCATCTGGATGGAGCTGAACTTGCGGTGGATGATGTTCACCATGCGCTCAATCTCTTTGGGTGAGATGGGCCGCGTGCGTGACTGCTCTCGCAGCAGGTTCATCACATGCGTGGTGAACTCGTTACAAGCCTGCAGAGAAGGAGCAGAGTTACAACGAGAACGATGATGCTGCCTCCTGCAGGCTGCAGAATAAAGCTTATGGTCTGCCAGTGAAGGTCCATTATTATAATCTTCTGACTCAATTAGGTTAATGCAGTTTATATTTTCATATTTTTTCTTTGGAAAGAAGCAAAGAAACCTTCAGAGGTTCCCATCTTTCTTGGAAAGTTGAAGATGCATGTCTCACTTGCTCATATTTCTCCAGCTCTGTGTGGTAGATCTGTCTAATCTGGGACAGCTTGGCCCTGTAGTCTGAGTGCTCTGCAGAGTTGTCGGCCCCCACCCCTCCTGAAGCAGCCGCTGCAGCTGCTGCTGCCACCGATCCTCCGCCTTTCTCTGGACCAGACACGCCCTCCGCTAGCAGCATATTGTCCAGCCGCATGAGCTGAGGGTCCAGAGGTTCTTCTTCCTGGGCACCACGGATACTCAGCACTGCCAGAAACAGAGGTCAGAGGTCAGAGATGAAAACAAGCTGCACACACATAGGCATGTGCACATCAACAAGTGAATTAATGACTCAGATAAAGCAGTATCTCTCTTATATGTCCCCATCAAATTAAATATTCTTGCTAATAGAAGTGCCACCAGCTGAGAACATGTAGCTGATGGTTCCATGCGGAGAACCTGATATCATCACTTTAAAACCTTGTCAATTTCTCACTACGAACCTGAAAAACTGACAGCTTGATGGGTCTACACTTTTATGGCTTATGGGAATTGCATATGCTGTGCAGTGAAGGGTGGAGATGAGATGGAGACTGGTGATGCAAAAGCATCTCCTCATTGGGTGAGGGGGGTCAGTGAGAGCACATCTTTCCATGCTTGCATTTTAGCAGATTTTCTCTCTTCCTAAAGCTGTTGCTCTTCACAATGAGGCGCATAAAGCTTTGAAACTGGCCCTCTTGTGTCTCCCACTTCCAGCTGAATTTTTGAGTTTAGATGAATCATTTTGTGTGGGTTGTAGACGTTCTTGGTGCAGAGGAGACCAGAACAATAGAAAAGTAAAATCTGTATAAATTGTAAAGTCATGGAAAAATGGGAAAAGTTCTGTTTTAAAAGGACAAGGAAATGCATGCATGTTGGTAAAGTGAACACCAGCTTTTCACTCATGCTAATCAGCTACTCTCCAGGATCTGGCTTCATCCCTGCTGATCCAGATTCCCCAAGGAGCTTCTGTTAGGGGGGAGAGTGTGGAATAATGTTGGCTGTGTTCTGTCATCCCTCAGTGACAGTACGCTGTAGCACAGCGTCCCCCACACACTTCAACAGGGTACAAGATGGAAAATCTCCTGCACCCCTAATCCACCTGCAGAGCATCTTGCAAGGACATCTGAACTCCTGATTGAACTGACATGTGGGAAGGTGGTGGTGGGGGGGGGGTCTTATTACGCTACTCTGACATGATAAGAGAGTCTGGAAATCAGAAACAATGATTATTTTTCTGCAGCCTGAAAATGAAGCCATCATTAAAGCAGAGGGGGACAATCACAGACACTCCAAATTAATAAGCAGCGATAATGAGGCTCTATAAACAGGCTCATCATTAAACAAGGACAACCTTTCTGGCTAAATGCATGCAGCCTGACTAACAGTCTAACTGATTAGGAGCCTGACTGATTAACAGTTTGATTAGTTTAATAGTCTAATATGGCTAATGTAAACACAGTGGGTTACCAGTCTACACTCACAAACCATTTTAGTAGGCACACCTGTCAAACTGCTTGTTAGCGCAAATTACTAATCACCCAATTACATGGCAATGCCATACATTTAGGAATGTAGACATGGACTATGTCCGAATTCCTTCACTAATAACTATATAGTGCACTGTAGTGCGTTTGCAATTTTGTAGTGCTGTCTGAATCTACAATTCCAAAATGGAGTGCCCCAGAAGTCAGCAAAAAAAAAAAACAGTGTGCATCCATGCTTACTAGATTGGCAAATATAGACCACAATGCATTGCGTTTGAACAACACTGGTTTGTGCTCTGTTGTGGCTGCATTTATCTTTGTTCTCTTTATATCCATCCATCCTTACATTTTTTTTTACTGTTTTTATTTGTTTGTGTTTTTATTTGTACTTTTATTTCTTTAGATTATTTTGGATTTTTGGGGGCCATCACAGCATGCCTAAATCCGGCCTTGTGTGACATCACTGTTAGGTCTAAAAATAAAGGCCTCTTCATGTGGCTTTTACTTTGTTTGACAGCAGAAAGGATTTGGACTCGCAAAAAAGAGAATTGTGGAGGACACTTCTTTAATGCCTGAAGGAAGTGTTGAAGCAGGACGGGTAACAACGTTCTTTAACGCTCCATACAAGGCCAAAAAAAGAAAAGAACAATCATCAATCGTCTCAGACTTCTTCCGGTTGGAGTGCAGGGTTTTATGTACCATTTTGGGCAGCCAAGTTCTGCTGAACAAAGAAACAACACAGATGAAGAAGAATAAGCTGGCATCATTCAATGGACTGTGAAGATGTGAAGCAGCTCAGCTCATCCGACCAAGTGTCCCGTGTCACACTGTGCCCAGCTCTAGACAGTGGCGGCGGTGGGGGGTTGTGCATCACCTCAGGCATGTGGACTTGGCCCGCCTTGTCATGCAGAGTTGCCCTGATCTGCACCAGCTTATTAGAGCCATTCCTTCAAGGGGGCAGACGAGCACGTCACGGAAACCAGGCCAGGGGAGGGTGACCACACTGCCACCATCAGCATGAGCAATCACAGCCTCACTCTGCCCCCGAAGTCCCTTGGATTTCCTGTCACTCTGTGTTAGTGGAAGTTACTATCTGTGGCACCAGAAGAGGAACTCGGTCGGGACTCGCATGATCCGGCAGCAGCACTCTACACCAGCTGCAACTCATGCATGCAGGACCCAGTCTGCAGCAGCTAAAGCCAGTGTCCGCACCATCATCTACAGTCACTATTGAAAATGTGCAACATCAAATAATCTATACATCCACACATTCTGGTATAGTCAATCTGCTTTCTAACAGCAAGACATTGCATATTTAGCTACTTGGGTATACAAAGCCACATCTGCAGTGGCTCATGAAAGGCTTGTGAGCTGCAGCAGACATGCTAAGTGTGAACGCCCCTACTCACTGAGAGTCCTCTGTGTCTTGTGACCACACAGCAGGTCAGAGACATGGAGAAACCTCTCTCCGTCACAGAGGGGGAATCTCCTGCTCCTCACATGTCCTTTCACATAAACTCTTTTAAGCCGTGAACATGCTATCCATCCACCCACCCATCTTCCAACCCTACTTAATCCCTTCTGGGATTGCTGGAGCCTATCTCACCTACTGTTGGGTGACGCCAGGGTACAGCCTGGACAGTTAAATGCAAACAAACGGTGCAAACCCCTCTAATCACTGATAGATGAAATCACAGGGGCTGGTTCATGCTGCTATTTCAAGAAAAATATGCAGTAAAATAAGTCAGCAGCTTCTGTGGTCGGTATTGTGCAGTTCGCGATGATAACACACAAAGTAATAAAAACGAGGTACAGTTTGTTTGTTCCCTATGATCAGTCTGACTTAACCCACCTTTGTGTTGTGAACTTTTAAAAGGACAGACTAAAATGTGTAAAAAAATCTCTGAAATCTCTGGCTTTTTTAGGTTTTCTCACTGAAATGCCATATTTGGACATAAATCCAAAGCTCAGAATTGTTTTACATCTATAAAAATGCTTTTTTTCCCCAATATCCTCCTTTATGTTTTGTATATCATTTTCTATGACTTTTTCTATTTTGATTTATTTTGTTTAATCAGTTTTTTCTCTAACTTACTCATTGCACAAATATTTTCATAGCTTCTGCACTTTTTTGTGTAAATTTTAACCCTTTTCTCTTTTCGCACAATTTATTCTTTTTTTTGTCTCACAGTTTTTCTAGATTGATTTCTTTATTCTGACTTTTTCTTTTGCCCCATTTTTTTAACTTCATTTCCATTTCTTTTTTTTTGCCTCACCTTTGTCTGCCTCCGTTTAATTTTGCAATTAATATTTAAGTCAAGAGAATTACTTCTTCTTACAATATAATTTTCCCTATTTTTTATTTTGGTTTTTTCTTTATATTTTTCTTTCAATTTTGTCTTTCCTTCATTTTACTGCTGTTTTGTTATTTTGCCTTCATTATTTTTTTTTGTAATATTGTTGATATTTTTACATTTATTTTCCAAATGTAACTTTTTTTTCCAATTTTTACATTTTCCTTCAGTTTTCATAATTTCCTTTAGTTTCCCCTCTTTCCACTAGACATGTGAATCTCCAGGTAAACCCAACAGCATGTTAGGTTATGATAAATTATCCACAATACAGCAAAGAGGCACCTCCAGCTCATCTCCTAATGGGACGTTGAATAATAAAGAACATATTTGGGTGCAGGTTAGCTGCTATACCCTCACTCCTTCTGGGTTCTCCACACAGTTTTGAGCCAGATGGTAGCTCAGACGAGGAAAGCAAAGACGTTTATGGATGGGTTTAGTTGTCTGCGAGTGGATGCATCAGAATAGAGCAGGGCAAGAAGCTTGTGGGTTGTCTTTGTAGGTTCTAAGTCACATCTAAAAGCTTTTACAATTTTGCATCTGTTCCTCATTCATAACAATTTGAATAAAGAAAAACCAAGAAATGCAGTTTTAAGCTTAAATTTCTTTGTATACGTCCTCCATCATGACAAAAATGCCACAAGAACATGTTAAAAACATTAAAACCAATATTTTCTTTAGAGTGGGTCTTTAAGGAAATACAAGAATCCTTAACTGCACTAAAATACTAGATGGACATTTTCATTGGCAGACAGAGTATAGCCCATCACTATAATCAAACTGTGTAATGTAGATGTACTTTTGCTTTACACATAACTACCCTGTCTTACTGCATTTTTCACCAATCATACAATCGTTGTCTTGATGCTCTAACCTGCAGCTAAGTTTGAAATGAGCAGTAAGAGGATCATGGCTACAAGACAGAAAAGGACATGCACTGTTCTCTTGTAGTAATGAGTGAAGACACATCTGCTTCATGAACCAGCCTGAACTCTTCTATTTTTTATTTAGAGTTTTGAATATAAA
Organism: Oryzias sinensis; assembly: GCA_037389245.1. Taxonomy (NCBI): domain Eukaryota; kingdom Metazoa; phylum Chordata; class Actinopteri; order Beloniformes; family Adrianichthyidae; genus Oryzias; species Oryzias sinensis. The sequence goes on along the minus strand of CM074498.1, from coordinate 7,448,999 downwards.
AATCAATAAGTGAACCATCTCAGGCTGCGGCTTTTTTAAACTTCATTTCAATGTACGCTGAGTTCTACGCAGGAGCCCTTCCACCACCACCAGGGCTCATTCTTGTCTGAATGCTGTTATGCTAATGCTGCAATCCACCTGTTTTTGAGTGTAGCAAAGCAATTTTCTAAAGGAGAGCAGAGCAGATCTTTTAGACGCCAGAGCAATTTACGGCCGACAATTTTCCCCGGCTGTGAAAAGAGAGCTCTCTCGGTAAAAGTACCTTCACGGAGCCATCATGGGGGTGGGGAGTGTAACAGGGCGTGCTTACAGGGGAAACTGCTGTCAATCCGTCCTTTGATTATCACAGATCTGTAGTGAGATCGTGATGGAGGGAGCACCTCACAAACATACCGCTCACCTGCCCCCAGGTTTACATTAATAACACAGCAGCTTCAAAATTACATTTGTGTGTATGGGTGGCGGGGAGATCTTAATCACAAAGCTCCTTATGAGTGATTGGTTTGTTGGTCCTTGAGCTTAATTATGTCCCAAACTAGCATCATATGATCAATGTAACAAGCTGATCTTCCTGTTTATCTTATCTTTTTCTGGAAATGGTTGCTAAGTTTAAGTCCAAGTCCCACAAGTTGTCAAATGTTTCTTTTGGAGGGAAAAAAATCTTCCCCTGATGGGGGGGGGGGGGGGGGTGAAGTGCAGTCCCAGCAACTATCGAAAACAAATTGATGTTCTTGTCTTTCAGTCTTGATTCCTTTCCGAACAAAACATCACATTGCGCAGTCATGGTGACCTCTGATTGGAAGATCGCAGGTTCCATTCCCGCCTTGCCTCCCCTCGTCAAAGTCTCCTTGGACAAGACATTGAACCCCACTTTGCCTCAGGTGGTCATAGGTTGGCTTCAGTTTTTGGCAACAAAGTCTCCATCAGTGTGCGCATGGGTGAATGGGACTGTGACTGTAGAGTGCTGGAAAAGTATTTACCATGTGAAAACATTTATATAATAACATGCATGTTTTTCTCCCCAGACATTCCACCCAATTTGTCCTACAGTAAGTTAATCTTCTCTTCTTTTCTGATAAACTACTGCTGCTCTGCAGAAACTATGTCCTACAACCACAGTTTTTTAAAATTTTGGCTAAAAATGGCATACTGGTAATCATAATTAAAAACCACTGGGAACTCTTTGAAAATAGAATAAAAGATGATGGATGTAAACCCAGTTTTCTTTTTCTTTTTAATTTCCAAGTGTAGATTCTCATAATCCTCTCAAAACAGGACGTTAGGGTTAAACTAATCTGTCTGTCACCATCCTTTTTTCAGGACAGGTAGAACTTACTGTGGTTGAATTGGAGGAGGAAGTCTCACGATGTGGACTTTTTTTCATCTTTAGGAAGTTCATAGCTGATTGAATTCCAACTCGTCTGATAATATATAAAACAAGATTTTCTGATTGTCACACATTTATGGAGTAATGTTATCTAAACTAAGATAAACAAAGGCTTAGGGACTGGCCTGATTGTGTCTGAACACTTCTAGAGTTGCTCAGAGGTGACATCACAGCGTGGTAAGTAAGTACGTCTTTATCTGAGCTGCCGCCAGATGAAGACGCTTCATACAGAAGTCAAAAGCATTAATCTGAATTCCTTTACCCACCTCCTGAATCATTTGAAAGAGCTGAGCATGATCCGGAAACCCCCCAAAAAAGTCTTCATCTGAGGGCTTTGGTTCTGACAGACGGTCTAAGAACTCGGACAAGATGGGGACGCCTTAAAACGCCACGTGCCAACTGAAACGTTAAACTATTATCCAGCAGCTGCCTGTCATCAGTGTGAGAGCCACATTACAGCCCCTTCTCCCTGAAATGGCACACAGACCAATAACTCCTCTTTTTATATACTAAACCCAGATTTTTGAGCTGGGGCAATAAAGCTTTAAATGTCACAAAGGGCCCATAATGGAGCTAGTAAAAAAGGCAAGAAAAGCAGTCAGATCCCTGTGCTCTATTTTCTCATATAGTAAAGGTTTATCTCCGTAGATTGAGAGTCAACGAGGGAGCGACTGAGCACCTTTACTGCTACAGAGAGTGACAGGCTGCTGCATCTTTTCTGTGAACAGCGCTGCATGCTCAAACCTTTTCCCTCTAAAAACAAGAAAATCTCTAACTGAGAGTGATGCACAGCAGCACCAAGATTAACAACAAGCAATGGTGTCCACTCAGGATTTCTGCGGCATCTAACACTTGGCTGGAAGAGTGGCACAGGCTTCAGTTCCTAGATGTACTGCTGCAAATAGTCAAAAAACTTAGGTTGAGTTGGGCCAGAGTTGCTGACGCCCGCCTCCAACAATAACTCAATCAAGTAGCACGATGGAAGCATATCTTTTCCTGTTACTGACACCACCGAGAAGAGCGTGCACATCTTGCAGTGTTGCTCAGCTAAGGGGCTATTCTTATGATGAAGAGTGATGGAACAAAGCCCGGTGCTGTCTGTGCAGCTGCTAACGCCCTCCACACACACACAGGCGGCTGCTTCAGGCTCCGAGCGGCACAAACATGTACGCCTTAGACGAGGTAACCTTCAGAAAGCTGCTCCTTTCTGAAGGAGCTTCAGAAGATAAGGATGCCGCCGAGCCTCTGCACATGCTGCATTGGACACACGTGTTCTTTATCAAGAAGAGCACCACTTAATTCTCTCTCGACGTGAGCACACAGCTACAGTCTGAAGAGCGAAGCAAAAATGAAAAAAAAAATACAACACCATTCTTCTGTCTCGCTGGGGTTTGAGGTCAGAACAGATGAAAGTTAGGATGGAAGTGAGTTTTTTGTGATTTTATTGTGTGGTTATGCTGAGATAAAACCTGTTGTCCATCGTCTTCTTTGCTGAAGATGCTTCTGCTCTTGGGAGGCATTACTAAAACACGACTTGCATCTCTGTGGTAGAAATGTCAGACCTCACTGTTCTGATCTAAAACCAGCACTCTGTGGAACAGCTTTGAGTGTCTGCAAATGAGTCCTGTGCTGATTACGAAATGCTATGATTTGAAAAGTTCAAATTGATTATGGTTCACTCAGAGATCATTACAGCTGAGCTTGGATGCTGACATGAGGGCAGAACTTTTCCAGCAAGACAAAGGATCATTCCAGACAGAAAGAACTTGTTTTTTTTTTCTGCAAAGGTTCCTAGTGTTTACCCACAGCTTTGAAAATATCACTTCTGTGAGTTCACCAAGACTTTCCACAGACATACATTTTGAGATTGGTGGATAGAGTTCAGGCAAACATAGAAAGAAGCAACAGAGCCTGAAGATGCCTATCTTCATTGACCAGTGACAAAGACAGCAGCAGTGAAAAAAAACAGCACCTGTCTCCTCTCTGCTTGATTCATGTCTCCTTTTTGCTGCATCCACTACAACCAGCACACAACGACTCATATCTGTCTTAGATGTTTCTTGTCTGTCAGACTGAATCAATGAAGCAACATTTCAATCCTGCTCCCTTGGACTCAGTTTCAGTCAATCCTGTATGCCAAGTGCTTCCATCGGACAAAACAGAGGAGGAGAGGAGCAAAATAGAGAGCTGAGAAGAATCAGACAAAATCCAGGACTAATCAAGTCAACTGTGGGGAAACACACTCAGAGCTTTCAGTGAAAAAGCAACACATATGTACCTTTCAGGTATGTGGGAAAGTCAAATGCATTTTTTTCTAGCCTCTGTTAACCCTTGTGCTATCCTAGGCACTTTAACATTGGCAAGTACACAAAGTAATTCAAGGTGCTTCACAAAACAGAAAAATGCATTAAAATCACAATTCATCATAGAAATAATCAACGTAAAATTTACTTTAAAAGAAAAGAAAAAAAATTTGAAAATTGATTTAAAAAGAAAGGAAGGAAATGAAAGAAAAGTGCAGATAGGACCTTTCAGTCATATACACAGCTAAACAGAAATGTTTTAAGTCTAGATTTGAATATGAACACAGTAGAGGCCTGTCTTACGACTTCAGGGAGGCTGTTCCAGATTTTAGCTGCAGAATATTGAAACGCTGATTCCCCCCATTGGGAGTTGGGTCATCTAGACCCACTAGACAGTGCGCTGAACCTTTTTTCTTCAATGGTTTGTGATCCTCACTGGTGTCCATGGATTACATGAAATCTGTCCACCTTTATCCACCTTTGTCATGGTGGAGAACACGTCAAAGTAAGGGTGGGGTCATCTAAGATAGCACATGGGGTTAATACTATGGGTGGCACAGGTGCATGGACATAACTCAGCCACTTAAGTAGGAGGATCTTAGCACAGAAAAGTACGAACATAGGAATCTCCCAACTTTAAATTAGAGCATTGGAACTTCATATCACCAGAACTTTACAAATCTAAGATGACAGAATATTCTACCATGAAAACATCTGATTATAAGATTTGAGGATCATCGCAGAAAATGAGTAGAAAAAGGATCCAGACATCAAAACACAAAGTTGAACATCCAATTCATATGAACATAACAATAGTCAAATATTAGAACCTTTAACAGATACCCCGTCTAGTATAAAGTCTAAATATAAGCATCTACAAACAGCAGAACATTAGAGCATTAGATTCTAAGAATAAATATGTTTCAACTTCAGATATCAGAACATTTTAACATCGGACCCTGACAGCTGAAAATACCTGAACATCAGATTCTCAGAACATAAAAAGGTCCATATGAGAACTTTGGATCTAAATACTAGAAAATCACAATGTTTGAACGTGCAAAACATTAGAACTTTCAAACATCACAATACTATAGCATTAAAACATCCAACTATTAGAAAAGCAGAGATTTGGGCATGAGAATAATTGAATTCCTTAACACAAGAGAGTCTGAAGAAAAAAAAACATAGAAATACAACAGTGTGGAAACTTTCCACCTTTTTTAATACAAAGGAATGCATGAGATCAACAAGAAAAAGGAATTATTGTTCGAGACCCAGTTGTGTGCAAAGGACATCTGAACATAAGAACACCAGAAAACCAGAACTTCAAAAGTATCAAAACTCCAGAAACAGCTCAATGGCTGAGAGACTAAGAAACTGTGGGTCCCAATCTATGGTCAGGTGATACTAATAATAAAAAAAACCTTCAAAAATGGAACTTAATTCCTCCCTTGAGGCTTGACACACTTCATCAAAACAACACTAAATGTTGGCTTGATGGGTTAAATCAATAAGGTTAGAAGTGCTAAACACCCAACCATCCAAATGACCTGAGCACTGGAACGTAAGAACATGAACATCTCAGAATAGCAAAACTTTCATAATATACAACATTATAACATCCAGACATCATTACAACTTCACTTCCAACATTAGGACATCCAAACATGAGAAAACTTAACCTCAAAACACAGAAGGCAACTGCAATGTGGAATATTTTCAATGCAAACTACTAAACACTATAACATTTAGACCAGAACCAGATCAGACAAACTGAACAGTTCAGAACATCTCAAAATCGAACCATCGCAACATCAGAACATCAATACATCAATGCAACCTGACAAACCTTTGCATCAGACCATTTTTACATCAGAAAATCTGCAACATCAGAACACAAAGTTGACCTAAAATACTTTAGGAATACTTGAAGGGGCGTGGTCAGGTCTCATGTGACAGGGGTCTCCTGTGGAATAAGTTGAAGAGCGTGCACACTGCAACTGGAATCCACCCAAAACATGTCATGCCATGAAGCCATGCCTCTTTTTTGTGTCACAGTTCTGAGCTTCGTGCAGCTATCCCACAAAGCCACACGTCTCGTTAGTGGAGAGAGGGGGGGGCGGGTAATTATGCAAATGATCCAGCTAGAGTCATATCAACGAGCTGCATGCACCATTATCGTTTGTGCTGTGGGGCGCGCCCCCTTCTTGATCATTCATACAGAATCATGGCCTAATGGCATACCATTACCATAATTGCACAAGTAGTGTTGCAAGCCTCCCTTCTGCTCTGTCAGCCGAGAAACGGAGAGGAGGGGGTGGGAGAGCATAGAGGGGGCAAAGAAAATTTAATTAACCCAACTCTTTCACCACTCCCCCCCACAGTAAGTGTCTGTTTTCCAGACAGGAGAGATACTTTCTGGAGACCTAGTGATGATGAGCCTTGGTTTCAGGCTGGTGTCTGCCAAGTGGAATAAAATTATTTTTTAATTAATCCTTAATTAGAACACGAGGTAGCTCAGATTCTCAAACCCTCCTAATGCTCCTGTCTTTAATTAATGCTGCACATTCATTTAGGCTAACAAGCTGTGGACTTTAAATGCCACAGAAATTCAACACTGTCATTCCTGCAGGTCACAGCAACACCACTAGACCACTAGGGTGCTCTGCAGGAATCCAGATGCAGATAGCTGTGGATGCCATGGGATCAGTCACAGAAAAGAGTCTCAACAGGAGCATGTTGCAGGCCAAGCCTCCTGCAAAACAAATCTGCACAATAATCCCTCCTCCACCGAACTTCACAATCAAAGTCAGACTAGTATAGTTCTCCAGACAACAGCCAAACTCAGGCATTTTTGAATCAGATTGACAGATTGATTCTGATCACTCAGGAGGAAACGTCTCCTCTACTCTAGAGTCCAGCTCCTGGAGATATTTGAAAACATGAAAGTTGGAGTCTGCAATGATTAGCTCTACGGAAGGTTGGTGAATTCTGGGTTTTGGTTTCTGGGTTTTTGAAATGTAAGCTAGCTTTTGTTTTTATTTTCTTTTTGCTTTTTTAAGTGTTGTGATCTTCAATACATTTTTGTGTTACATATTAATAGGATTTGAACTTCAGTACCACTGTACCTCAATGTCTCGTTAACGTCAAATTCCTGTCCTACAGTAAAATGTACTTTTACATGTATGTCTTGTAAATTTCATACACTGACCAAAAATATAAACGCAACACTTTTGTTATTGCTCCCATTTTTTATGGTATGAACTCAAAGATGTGAAACATTTTCCACATACACAAAATAGCCAGTTCTCTGAAATATTGGTCACAACTCTGTCTAAATCTGTGATAGTGAGCACTTCTCCTTTGCCAAGACAATCCAGCCCACCTCACAGGTGTGCCATATCAAGATGCTGATTAGACAGCATGATTATTGCACAGGTGTGCCTTAGCCTGGCCACAAGAAAAGGCCACTCTGAAATCTTCAGTTGTATCACACAGCACAATGCCACAGATGTCGCAAGTTTTGAGGGAGCGTGCAATTGGCATGCTGATAGCAGGAATGTCCACCAGAGCTGTTGCTAGGGAATTGAATGTCCATTTCTCCACCATAAGCCGTCTCCAAAGGCGTTTCCGAGAATGTGGCAGCACATCCAACCGGCCTCACAACCGCAGACCACGAGTAACCACACCAGCCCAAGACCTCCACATCCAGCATGTCCACCTCCAAGATCGTCATAGACCAGCCACTCGGACAGCTGCTGAAACAATCGGTTTGCATAACCACAGAATTTCTGCACAAACTGTCAGAAACCGTCTCAGGGAAGCTCATCTGCATGCTCGTCGTCCTCATCGAGGTCTCCACCTCACTCCAGTTCATGGTCGTATCCGACTTGAGTGGACAAATGCTCACATGCGACGGCGTCTGGCACGTTGGAGAGGAGTTCTCTTCATGGATGAATCCCGGTTTACACTGTTCAGGGCAGATAGCAGACAGCGTGTGTGACGTCGTGTGGGTGAGCGGTTTTCTGATGTCAATGTTGTGGATCGAGTAGCCCATGGTGGTGGTGGGGTTATGGTATGGGCAGGCATATGTTATGGGCGATGAACACAGGTGCATTTCATTGATGGCATTTTGAATGCACAGAGATACCGTGACGAGATCCTGGGCCCATTGTTGTGCCGTACATCCAACAACATCACCTCATGTTGCAGCATGATAATGCACGGCCCCATGTTGCAAGGATCTGTATGCAATTCTTGGAAGCTGAAAACATCCCAGTTCTTGCATGGCCAGCATACTCACCGGACATGTCACCCATTGAGCATGTTTGGGATGCTCTGGATCAGCCTATACGACAGCGTGTTCCAGTTCCTGCCAATATCCAGCAACTTCTCACAGCCATTGAAGAAGAGTGGACCAACATTCCACAGGCCATAATAGACAACCTGATCAACTCTATGCGAAGGAGATGTGTCGCACTTCATGAGGTAAATGGTGGTAACACCAGATGACTGACTGGTTGTCTGAGTCCCCTGACCCCCTCAATAAAACAAAACTGAAGATTTCAAAGTGGCCTTTTCTTGTGGCCAGTCTAAGGCACACCTGTGCAATAATCATGCTGTCTAATCAGCATCTTGATATGGCACACCTGTGAGGTGGGATGGATTGTCTTGGCAAAGGAGAAGTGCTCACTATTACAGATTTAGACAGATTTGTGAACAATATTTCAGAGAACTGGTTATTTTTTGTATGTGGAAAATGTTTCACATCTTTTAGCTCATACCATAAAAAATGGGAGCAATAACAAAAGTGTTGCGTTTATATTTTTGGTCAGTGTATATAAAACTAATGTAAATCTAATAAATGTCTTTTCTGGTTACTTGTCTTCTTCATATATTTTAAATGTCCTAAATAGGATTAAGCATCAGAGTGGATCACCAGTCAGTTTTCTACAGCCTACAGATTAAAAATTCATGTCTTGATGGTGTGGAAATCTCTGTTCCACCAGTAATAACCACTTCAAACAAACTCCCTCACAGCGGCTTCCCATTCCTCTCCAGCCTGGTTTAGTTTGACACTTTGAGCTGGTAAGTGGGGAGTGAAGAGCTGCAGAGGAATTCATTAGAGGCGCCCCCACGGGCTTTAGGCTGGAGCAGTAATGACGGTGTGTGTGTGCGTATGGGGTGGGATAGGGGGTAATGAAATAAACATGAGGGCTCAGCGCAGACCGTTCAGACCTTCAGCTGATTAAATCAGACTGGACCCGAGCGGCATTGAAGCAGGGGGGGGCATCGTCTTCAACCACAGATCCACACCCACAGTCTATGTGAGAGCACACGTGTGATAGCATTGATCTTTCCAGTCTTCCTCTTCATGTCATTAAGAATACCCATTACTCTACCGCACACAGGGCTTGGCTGTGCTACATTATTAATGTCACAGCAACTCTTCATCAGTCCTCCTCTACATAAACCGTCCTTTTCATGTAAAAATACAGGAATGTCTGTCTGCTTCATTGGATCAGGGATAATGGATTAAAAAAAAAAAAGACAGGAATGTGGAGACAGGATGCAGCTGTGAACCTGCTGAGCATTGTTCCATCTAACGTCTTCCTTCCTGCAGGAGAAGGCCAGGTAATGTATGAGCTTGATGCACAAACACACAAATGTGCATTATAAGGGGCCTCAGAACATTTCTGCATGACAACCTAAAGCCCTTTTTTTTCATTGATATGTCTGCAATGTACTGACAGCGAGTGAGGAGGGAGCAGAAATAGTTTGATTCGTTGAAAAGTATCAGGAAGTTGTGATTGACATTTCAGGAGCATAAACTCACAACTGAACATTTTCTTAGGGGTGTTGACTGAGTCATGAGCTTTAAAACTATACTACTCCTTTGCAGTTTTAAATAAAGTTCTGACACTTTTGAACTACAGCTACTGAAAATCTTATTAATTGATAAATAATTTTCATATATCAGAGACTTTAATTCATCCTAAAATGTCAATTTGACCCTGAAAAAAATTGCCTGTTTAAATGAACTTAATGTCAAATTAATTAAATTAATCAAATCAGTGTCATCCTCTGATCTGTTATTTGGGACAATGTGATAATATTAAGATTTTTTTTTGCTTTTATTAGCTAAAATTCCTAAACACACAGACTTGTACATACTATTGCAATGTATTAAATTCATAGAACATTATAAAGCAATAAAATATAAAGCTTATTATTGTATTATTGAGTTGACCCGTATTTAAAGGACATTACAGTGTCAGTTAAATAGAAATAATAATAAACACATAAAAACATAATTATAGTACACACACGTCCCTACAAAACAAAAGCAAAATACTTAGTATTTTGCTTTTAAAATGCCTCTTATTTGTGTTTTTTATTTTGCAAGCTAACCAACAAAGAAAAAAAATAACTTGCTCAACATTTCTCTGTATTTATTATTTCTTTGATCAAGTTTTATATCACATTACTCCTTTCTTATGTTACAAGCATGTTTATAATACATACCGTATATTCCGGGTTACAAAGCGTACCCGATTACAAGCTGCACCCACTTATTTAAACGTGCTTCATTATTTTTGAACATACACAAGCCGTATCAGAATACAAGCCGCTGCCTTCAAACCGCATCCTAACTCCCACAGTGAGCATATCTCATAACCACACTATGAACATGTACTGCCTTGACTCAAGCTCATGTATCCAGGTACACCCACATCTGAAACAGGATGGACCTCTATTCTGTTCACAAGTTCCTCAGTTATGGGTTTTTTTATTTGATTTTTTTTTTTACTTATTGACAAACTAGGAATCATACATAAAATTACTAACAGAACCATATAATCAACATTACATCCCTCAGTTATGATGAGGAAATTTACATCCACGATCCCCCATTTCCCATGAGTCTTAGGGGCTAAAAGCGGGGCCAACGCCGGCTCGCCACACTGTTGTACGTGTTTAAGAATGAGCAAGGAGCAGCAGTGCATGGAGGGGTGAAAAGGAACAGGTCTCCTTCCACTTGTGTCGCGGCAGCATTATGGTACTAACGGGACTGGTTAAAAAAACACCAGTAAAATAGCGCGCGCCTCAGCGCGGCGCGTTCGTCAGAAGCTTCCTTTCACAACAAACACTTGTTGCTCCGCGCTCGCCAAGCGGGCTCCTTGTCTCCCTTTCCTATCCGAAAAGCTCACACGGCGGCTGTGAGCTTTTCAATGCAAATTCCGCTCAGTCAGAAACCGTAAAAATGACCACATGGATTTGTGTTTCCAGTTGTGTCCCGACAAAATAAAGGCTGATGTTATTCACACATATTTTCGTGCAGCCAGCCGAGTCACTATGACTCAGAGGTAAATACACTTCTGAGCATGCGCTGTTCTCTCCGTCACGCAGCTGACCGGCATTTCAATTTACTGATGGGGGATTTTTCACGCTGCTTTTAACGATTGCTTTTAACTTGAAAGCTTCATCATATTGTAGCAGCGATCACGTGCACGTTGGGTCTAATGGCACCAAAGGATTCTGGGATGCGGCCGGGCATGCGTGTTTCTTTTTGTTGAACCATGACTGAAGTGTCTAAGACCTTAAGTGACTTCCATGCTGTTTGGATGCTTGAAGGCGTGTCAAAAACCAATGGCTTGTACTTGTTGTCGGATGACGGAGATAATACTATTCACCGAATCCTAATATACCTTCATGGCAGCCGTGAATTCAAAATTAACCACATCACTTAAGAAGCCGCAGGGCTGTAAGAGCAGGAAAAAAGTGGCAGCTTGTAGTCCGGAAATTACGGTATATGTAACCTCACATAGATTCCAGACACAGCTTAACCAATCAGAGGCTGTTGAGGTTCTCCCTGAGTCTTCTGAGGGTTCACCAACACCTGGAGAACCAGACAGGTTGGTTCTTCGTGGATGATCCAATGAAACAGACACAGCTGAGTTTGCTAAGTGAGCTGCTGCCTCATTCTGACTAAAAATGCTCTGAATTTATTTGGGCTTTTAAAATATTACAGTCAAAGCCACGGTTTATGCTACTCGTAAGCTTTTGCAACTTATATAAACGTTAAATTGCTTAACAGGGTCTTCCACTTTTGTGCATGCAATCTTAATGTAAGATTAATTATAGCGGTGATCACATTACATCACAAGAGATGACAGATGAAAAGATGACAATATTGTCTAAGACCAAGAAGAAGCTTCCTGATGACCAATCACACAGAGACAACGCCCGGATCTTCATAGCGTTTTGTGTTGAAGAATGTGGAGCAGTGGCCTTTTGCTTTGTTGCTTCATCAGCCAGAAACCAAGGCTACCTAAACTTAAGATCCAACTAAGTGATCCCTTATGCTCTGCATTATTTAGGAACACTTAATACAGATGTTATTGTTTTTTTTTAAATGACAGTGTGTCCAGGGCACCCTGTATATTGATTAATGGTTGTGTTTTGCTAATACTGAAGTGATTTTGAGGGGTACCCGTGTCAAAATGCCTCTGTTTTTTTGTGTGGATGAGTTGCAAACAAACTTTTATGTTATTGTGAATACAATCATGTGTAGCGTGTCGGACTGTGTTTTCTTTTACATGTTACTAACAAAATTAGGAGGTGGCATTGCTACGGTAACATTTATTTTAGTGGCATCAGTCTTTAATTTACAGTCCATCTTGTTTCCCTCATCATGAAAAAGAAGCTGGATGAAGCGCAAAGCAAAATAACTGAGTCTTTGTGTGATCGTGTGATTTAACCACATGCTTTGCTCCTTCCACTATTTGAAGTAGCAGTAAAGGCTTAAAATACACCCCCCCCCCCGAGCAGCACCACCATCTTATTAAACTGAAGGTATGATTTTAATCAAAGGGCAGAACGTGTGACAACACAGGTGATTGTCCCCGTCCTCCACTACAGCCTCTCAGGAGTCACATGATTGACAGCTCTATTTTCCTAGTTCAACTTCCAACCACATAGCTGGCAGAGACCCCCCCCCCCTTCTTCTCTTCTCCACCACCAAACTCACAGAGCAAATACAACGACAGTAGAGATAAAAGCCAAATTAACTCCCTCAAACGCTCATGGGAATATCCTGTCTTGTCTTTGGGAATAGAAATCCCAAACAACTTCTCCTCCAGGAGGCAAATTCAACATCTGCCCCCATCTGCCCCCACATAAACAGACACTAGAAGACCAGGCAGCGAGGTCAACAGGTACAGATGACACATGACGGACACGCATACGACACAGAGCGCGTGCATGTGACAGCAGCTGCAGGACAGCCTTCCAGAACTCTGTTGTGCTGACACTGGAGAAACAAAGATTCCTGGGAGCTTCTCTGCAGCTGTTAATATTTTGCGACTGCTGCTCTGACACTTTCAGTGTCAGCCCAATTTGTGATACAACGAACGTTGGTGGTGGTGGGGGCACGAGTTGAGGGAGCTGATAGAGACGATGACAGCAGGGATGGATGCTGAACAAAAGTAGACAGAGTCTGCAGTTTCTGGATCTGACAGTCAGTTTCTTTTGAACGGGCCCCGGTAACAGCAGCACACTCCGACCCGTATCTGGATATCAGACTAAGATAAATGAGAAAAATCAGAGTCACTGAGAGAGCCACTTTATCACAGTCGCCTCATCTTCCATCTCCTCAGACCCCTTTATCTCATCTGTGTTGTCAGAATAATAACTTATCAACTGTCGGCAGCAGCAGCTCACGTGCACGTATCAGTCACAGCAGGAGTAACGGGGAGGTGCAGCTGATTTTTGCAGCAGCGACTAATGCTTGTTGATCATCTAATAACTTTCATCCTATTTTTATCTATGGAATAATCATCGTAGAAAATGTCAGGAAATGACCAAAGATGCCTTAACCCAGTGGTTCCCAAACTTTTTTCTGCAGGGCCCCCCTTTCTGAAGATTAGAATATTTTTGAGCCCCCCCACTGACATAAACATACAAATCCTTTGTTTCTAAACTCCACCGCGCCCCCCTGCAATACCCCCGCACCCCCCTTAGGGGGCGCGCCCCCCAGTTTGGGAACCACTGCTTAAGCAATCTGATCACCAAAGAGCATGAATTCGAAATTTAAAGAATTACAGAGTTTAAAAATCTTTTTAAATAAAACCTAAATTTAAATGAAATCTGTGCCCACATTTACTACACATACTGTGAGTTTAACATAGAAAGTGAGCAAACCTGGGATGAACGGAATCTAGGATTCTAACCAAGGAACTACTTATTAAAAACTTTTTAATTACACAATTATAAACGAATAATACTTTAGGAATGAATGGTGTCCCGAAAGTAGAGGACACAGGGACACGGGAGGCAAAAACCTTTGACGAAAAATAAAACGCCAACAAGGGGGTTCACCATCAATAAAAATGTATAAAACACATAACTGCCCTCTGATCCACACACTGTATGGAAACATGCACATAACCAAAAACACATAAGCAAACGTGTGCACACTCACACACACACAAAATCCACATGAACACACCCATTTCATTATACACAAGAATATGTGAACACACTTTTATGCCTGTGTAAATGATTATGTGTGAGTGTGTTGGGTCACCATCAGGACACCGTTTTATAATCAGCGGTAGTCGAACTTACTGCTTTGTATCGTTCTTGTTATGGGGTTCTGTAAGGACCCCTAAGCAAAACCTCAGTATGGCTAACTGAGCCACCTGAATTGTTTTTGTTTCTGCTTTTACCTTAAAGAAATTTATTGTCAGACTTGCGCTTTTAATTTCCAAAAAGTCAGCAGCAAAAACAACCTCTTTCCATTTGCAGAAGTGTAGAAATGAACCCATGACCTTTGTTGGATTTTAGCGTGGCTGTGCAGGACCGGTGCAACAGTAAATATCAAGGGGAATGTCAAGTTTGGATTGTCGGCGCTCATTGAAGTTTTCCTTTTTTTATAAAAAAAAGAAAATGATAATGTGATGATGATGCAACTGTACAAACGACAACCCCCCCTACACCAACAGAGGGGGAGTGGCAGTGCGCTATAGCGCCTGGGAGGTGACACACAAAAGCCAGGCTGCATGAATTATCTATCAGATGCAAATAAAAAGAGAAAATTTATCATGACTCTAATGCGGCCTGATGGGAGGAGGCACTCTCTCCCATGAGGAGCTGAGCGCTGAGTGGGGAGGTGATGAATGGGGGAACTGCATGAGAGGTGAAAAGCGTAGCGAGACTGACAGAGGAAGAGTGTGTGCGTGCTTGGGCGACTGCTGGGAGTGCAGACGGGATGTGTATGTGGGAGGGGGGGAGGTGTCCCGGGAGCTCAGGGCTAAAGTGGAATAAATGTTGATTAGTGTTGATTTTGTCCAACGAGCAGCCGGCAGCTACAGTCAAGGCTGAGTTGTAGCCACAGAAAGCCATTAATCTTGGTCTTTTTTAAGTGGAGTTTATTAATCTGTGCACTTTCGACTATTGGGAGAGCCCCCCCCCCCGCATGATAATTGTGGTGGCCAAGCCTCTGGTACTCTTAGCACACAGGAGGTGGCATCTGTGGGGAGCAGGGGAGAGCGGAGGAGGTGGGACTCAAAACACTACGTTACAGAAAAATTCAAACATCCAGAAGGAGCAAAACTTCTACTCTGACCGGATCCTGAGCTTCTTCAACTTTAGCTGCCCCTAACATTCTTAAAAACATGTTTTGTAAGTTTTTGTGGGAATAAAAGCAGTTCAGAATGACAACGTACTTCCTCTCCACTTGGAAAAAATTGGAGGAATTGATGTCAATGTTAATCACTTTTAGTGCATGAAGACACTTTTGAGGCTTTGGGTTTTGTTCAATTTTTCAGCACCACACATACCTCCAGTTTCTCTGTTTTTAACTGTGAATTTCTGAGTCAGACATTCCCATAAGCTGAATACTATAAAACCGTTGAAACCTTTAGAGACCCACTCCAATGAAAATAGTGTTTTTGGTGTTTTTATCATGCTCTTGTGAAAAAAAAAAGAAAATTCAGCTTAAATATGCATTTCTGAGTATTTCTTTACTCAAATCATTGTGAATCAGGAGCAGACGAAAACGTTTCATTAGAAAAAGTTTGTAGCTGTGGCGTAGAACCTACAACGGCAAGCTATTAGTATTGATACCAAGGTGATACTAGTGTAATGAGATTGATACTTTTGATACTTTCGTCACAGTATTTCTTCAATACGTACAGTAAAGAGCTTTAATTTACTTACGGAGTTCATGCAAGCACGGTGTCTATCTCTCTACAGTGTTACCAAATTGGGCAAAGAATAGCCACATTTGAGTAAATACCCACCCATTTTGCGCAGGAAACTGCCCATTCTGGCCACATTGTCTGTCTGTGTAAACAGAGCACCTCCTTCTCTGCTTGCTTTTGTTTACTTTTTTCACTAGTGACTTTGATATTTTATTACTGCCTTTATTTTATTTTTTATTAAATGTTTGTGATGGTGTTAAACTTACATTTTTTTTAATTTTTCACTAGTTACTATTTTCTTATTATTAGTATTGTAGCATGCTATTATTACTATAAATGTTCTACATTTGATGTATGCTCGGTTCAGATTGTTGTAATTAGTTAATTAACATTTTTTATTTTCCAAAAGTCTCTGTCCGGTGTTTTATTATACATTTATTTACCAAAAGATTGTATTTTTCCAAAATTACTCTATAATACAACATTTTAAGAAAAAAAGTATTGGTATTGGTACCAATATCGGCAATACTAGCCTGTTAATTTTTTGATAGTGGATCAAGACCTTTAATCCCCGTATTGCACCCCAGTACAAGCCACAAGCTCCCTGCTCCACTCCATTATGATGCATCCACTTGTAGACAAATAGATCCATGTACATCTTTGCTTGTAGTATGTCTGAGCTGGAATCTGGCTCTAAAGTGTATGGCTGGATAGCTCCATTTTTGTTTACTATTTTTGTTGCATCGATAATGTTAGGTTGGGAGCGTGAGGGGCGGTTAGCTAGTAGGGGAGCGTGTACTGTCAACAGATGGAATACCAGCAGGCTAACGCCGCACCAACGGTCCTGCCCACAAGTCAGAGGCAAATTTCTGATGAACTGCTCAAAAACCATTGAGTTGTTTAACCAATCCATGGTGCTGAGTCCCAAGTCTATGGTCTAACCTGACTGTGGATGTAAAGCCATGTTTTTGCAGACTCGGGAGAAAATCTTTCCCACAAGCTGAGCTGTTAATGAAAATGAAACAGGCTGATTAACGAGAGCTTAACACAGAACAGTGGACGATGGGTTCAAAAATGTTCACTAACCTATAAGTTTGGTTAACTAATTTGCGCCAAACATCAGAATCAGAAGTACTTTATTGATCCCACACGTGGGAAATGTGTGCGTAACAGTAGCATTGTAATCATAAAAGAAAAATGAATAAATAATTATTTAATTTAATTTAAATGTAATTTAATCAGGGGGGTCACTGGCATTCCTGATGGACAGCTTGGCTGCTTTTTCAATAATGAAGGACAAAGTCATTTACTGAGTCAAAACAGTCAAATCCTGTTCAACACACTTTCTGTCAACTTCACCTTAAAATCCCAACAAAAATGAAAAAAAGGCCTCCACCACTAAATTTATAGCAGTTTTTATACTTCAGTTTAACAGCTCTGACTTTTACTTCTTTCATTGACAGAGGAGGTGATGGTGTCGCTGGTCAGAATCTGTATATGGTGAGGTTCAGGATGAGGGTCAGGATGGGGGTGGAACCAGCCACAAAAGTGTAACCACTCCTCAAAATATAAAAAAGAAATCCTATTGTGGACTCTCTGACTGCTTGTCTGGTAGCAAAGATTGAGAAGAAGAAGAAGAGAGGAGGGCTTCATAAGGGGAGGATCCCCAGAAGGAGCAGTGTGCCTCTCACACTGTGTGAGGTCAGACAGGATACAAACATGAACACCTCCCCTACCACACCCCTCAACTCCACACACTTTCAGACTTCACTTTGTTTTGGCCGGGGGACACTGTTGCCAAATGTAGGCAAATCTTTCCAGTAACCTGGAGAAGTTTATATTTCAATAGCCCCCACCCCATTTCATGGTAGCGACACCCAGTACCTGTTTTCTCCTTGATCTCACAGAGGACGTTGAAGAGAGCCGGCTTCATCCTGTGACAGTTCAGGCCATGTTTCCTGAAACGCAAGAGGGGGAAGGTTAGGACGGAATGATGAAAAATGCCCCCATTTCCTGCCATTAATGAAAATGAATTTATTCAGACTCTAATCGAGGCCAAAAGTGGGAGACAAAAGGTTAATTATTACATATTAGACAAAGTTAATATATGTATTAATAAATCTCTGATAATGAGGGTATCTACAATTTCTTAGACAGGCTTCTAGAAGAGACGGTAATCCAGAGGTGGGGTTCACATGGCCCTGACTTTATATGCCAAATGAACGGGAGGTGAGCTGACACTGTCATTCTGTCTGATAGCTTTACTGTCAGACTCTTAAAGTGGTGATTTTTACCCCTTATTGCTTCTACAGTTGATTGGAAGAAACAAAAGGGTATTAGAGGACAACAAACCTCCAAAGGTCTGAAAAGATGGAGATTTAGGCTGTCTTGTCTGAAAGGGAATGAAAGGTAGAGTTTGTAGTACTCCCCAATCATCACAGGGTTTATGTTCTTCAGAGCAACTGGACTTTTCAAAAAAATTCCCGCTTAAGCACAATCTGGAAATAATTAGAGCAACACAGCACCGGGCAGACACCCTGCCTTTAAAGTGCCACATTAACACTGCCCTCTGCACCAGTGGATATCCTAAATGGGCTACGGTGAAAGCCAAGAAAAAGAGAACCTGCAGGACTGAGCCAAGAAAACACAAGGAGTGACAGAGAAGCAACATTGTTCCCCTTAGGGCAGTTATACTGAGGGGGATCTTCAGAATCCTGGTTCACTTCTAACCCAGCTATACACCCAATGACAAAACTCAAAGAAAGTAGCAGAACAATTGTGTCCTTTCCCTGTGCAGCCATGACTGATCTGATCCATGGGGAAACACCCTCAGAGGGACGCCACAGCACATAAGAGACCATGACTCAGCAGTTCACATGCACCTGAAGGAAATATTTGATGACAAATAAGTCAGGTTCTGGAAATAAAGAACAGATGATTTAAAAGTGGAGTTAAATAAGCCATCTGTCAACATGAAAAGAATCCACTTTCAACAGAGGCGGGATCTCCCACACACATGTTTTCATAAAAAAAAAGGAAACCAGAATCTCCTCAACATCTGTCAGATGCAAACAATAAACCAGAATTGAGATATCAAGTTACGGGACATTCTGATGAGAACTGGATCATTAACATTTCTTCATATGATAATATATTTACAAAGTTTAGTGCCACACAATGAAACTGTCAGCACATAAATAATCTGAACTTTCCTGTCAGTTAGAAAAGAAACGATGCAGATGAGCATTAAAATGTCAATAAACTTTGCTATTGGTCTGAAGAGCGGAAATCCTTGACCAGTCAGTGAAAATCTTCTCAGATACTCTGGCAAAACACAAATGAAACAAGGAGCTGTCTCATTTCAGAGGAGACCTGCCAGCATTGCTGAAATGATGTGTAATCCAGTGGAAAGAAATTTGATGTCAAGTTTTTCACTGGAACAGCTGAAGCAGGTTCATCGTGGATCAATTTATTTCAAAAACAATTGTCTCTAAAAAACAGACCTATTCCTCAAGAAAATTGCTTTAAAACTGGAAACAGTTGCTTTAAACTTGGGACCAATAAAAAAATGAGTAAAAAAACTCACTGTTAAGTGTTAATGGATTAATTGATTAAAATAAGTGTTGCAGCCATGCAAGCATTTGAATATAACCGTCCAAGACTAGACTATTATACATTTTCTGCATGGAAAAATGTAGGTTTTCTGAATCTGATCAAACCTGGAGAATATAAAGTGTAAATATTTCCACTAAATTATTTTGTTTTTAATTACTAAGTAGGGCATCTTATAACACCCCCCCCCCCATGTGCGTCACTGAAAAAATCAAATTCAAAGATGAATAATTATGATTATTATTATTATTATGATTATATGCTTTTATTGATGAAACTTTATACAATTATAAATTAACACATTTCAGTATAAAAACATTTAAATTAACATATACAATCTCAGAGTCCTGCTTTTAGTACGTTTCAAACCACATTTTGTTATTATGTTTAGAAAGTATTTTAAAATATTTTTTAAAGAATAAAACAAAAAACATTTGTTTTCTGTTTTCTAGCGGCAGAACGGACAGAGGGGCATGCACGAGGACAGTGTGCAGCAGATGCACAGCAGAAGCACGGAGGAAAGTGTGCGCGCTTGTTTCATCATCACCCATAACAAGAAAGCCTCGTGTTCTTCTATGAAACTATATAAACGCAACAAAGTGTTGTGTTTGTGATTTTTAATGCATATATGAAGTAAAATGTGTCATTTATTATTATTGTGGACAATAATTAATAATATAATTAACTAAAATAATGTCTACTATTATTGTAATTATTATTAGTAGCCTGATATTCTACTCATAAATGTTTTAATTTTACAACAAATATTTATATTAAAAATTGAAAAATAAATAGTTAATAGTTTAATATTATTGATTGTTTTAGACATATAATATATAAATGCAAAGCAATAAAACAAAAACAACAATAAGAAAAATGAGCTAAAATCAATCCTAATCATCTTTGTTTGTGTTTTTTCTCGTGTTGCTTCTTTCGGATCAGCGCTCTCATGCACGCCGACGCGTCCGCGCGTACCTGGCCTGCGCCTCGTCCAGGCTCTGGTCCGTGATGGTCATGATCTGCTGCAGGATTTCTCCGAGCTCCTGCTTCCGCGCGTCCCCGTCCGGCGCCGTGCCGCCCTCGTGCACGTGCTGCGGCAGGCCAGCGTGCGCGGCCATGCCTGGCGTGTGAGAGAGCATCATCCTGGGCTGCTCGTCCATGTCTGTCACCTGCTGTCTGCTGGAATCCCGGAGAATCACTGAATGAATCCCACAGGCTGGAGAAGGCGGTCCCCGTTCAGGAACGGCGGGTATCCGCTGCTGCTTCAGCCCCTTGGAGGTCCTGCGTGCGACAGCAGACCGCTTCACCCCCCCCACTAAGTGCCTCCCAAACGAGAAACGGAGAAGAGTGGATTTATTCCACTCTCTCCATCCTTGCGCCGCGCGGGCTGGACAGCGGCGACACGCACCGGAGTCAGACTCCGCCTCCCCCCAAGCAGGACCTGGTATGCTCCATTAGCCCCACCTGGAGGAGTAACTCGCACGTGGATCACGATGGATGATGGAGGGATGCAGGATCACAAGTGTCTGTTAACAAACACCCCCCATGCGTCCCTCCACCCCCACCACGGGCGCGCACACGTTCCAAAAACACTGCTGTGTCCAGAGTTTAGAGTCCAAGGATAAGCAGACCTGCAGATGTGGCACCGAAAGGCCTTTAAAGAAGTTTTCAATGGCTGAAAAAAATCTGAGCAAATCATACATTTTTTTATCGTTTTAAATAATCAGGAATTTGGTTTGTTCATTTTAGATTTGAGGCCTAAATGGCTGAAGACAGCAACTGACAGGTATGTTCCCCTTATTCATCTGTCGTTAGAGAAGTGGGGGATTGACCACGTCATATCTAAAACATCTATCAGCTAAAAAAACAATCTCTAAAGCAAATCAATAAGTCATATGGATACAGCTTTCAGAAACCCCCTATGATGACATTCACATTTCCCTTTGAAGACTCACTCTGATGAAGATGATGTTTTTGGTGTTTTTAACATGTTCTTGAAGCATTTTTCTCAAGATGGAAGACATACTGTATATATAAAGAACATTAAACTTAAAATTGCATTTCTGTATTTATATATTCAAATCAGAATCAGGAGCAGATGAAAAAATGGTGTTAAAAAAACCTTAGTTGTTACACTCTACAATTGGCGGGCCATTTGCTCCCTTCTCTGCTTCATCCTGATGCATCCACTTGTAGACCAATGGATTCATGTGCATTGCATCTTTGTTTTCTTCGTCCACGTTAACATCTGGCTCTGACAGCTGGATAGCTCCAATATCGCTCGCCACTTTTATTGCACCGCTTATATTAAGTTGGGGTCGTGAGGAGCTGTAAGCTAGCAGGAGAGAGTGTTAAGACAATGACACAAACAGAAACAAGAACTGACTGAACTTAAACAGGAGGAGCTTAAATAAAGAAAAACAGGACACAAGAAAACCAGATCAGAGAAGATCCTGCTGGGTAATGAAGGTTATTGCCATAGAAACCCAGATGTCAGAACTACAAAAGTAGATCCAGAACCAGGACAGTAAAAGAAAACACTCCAAAAAAAGTGGGTTTTATGGAGGTTTGAAGCCTTCCCTGGTGATTTTGCACCTGAACATGTTGAGTGTGGGGTGCAGACAGTGACCGCTGGCCCCAGCTCATGTTTGGGACCCTCGGGGGTGGGGGTGGGGGGCAGTGCTGTCTGTCAGCTGGGAAAAATTTTCTGCAGAATATGTATGATGGATACTGTAAGGGTACTGCTTTCCCACCATCTGCTCAGCTGTAGAATAATGAGAATACCTGGGGAGGGGGTCTGTCTCACCAACATCTATATGACTCCCCAGCATCTGTTCAGCTATACTTGCAGGGTTTTTAGCAACATTTGCAGATCCATACCGTATATACAGCATGTGGACCAAAGATACACATAATCTACTGAAACATGAATGTGTGCTAAATCCATGAATAGATCCTTTTTGTGTTAATGTGCCCAACCTTTTTCTAACGGGATGTTTCCCTCAGTGTCCTCACAGGACGTTCGCCTGAGTGCCTCACGTCACAGGATGCTCACATATCTCTCTCTGGTAATCCCATTAACATTTTCAGAGTGAACTTTAAGACCCACGCTCCTGTAAATCTTACGGTCTTTCTGCTAAAATGAAGCTCTAAACGTGGACTCTGCAATCTATCGAGCCGCACACCACTGATCCTAGAGTTGCAGCAAAGAGAACGCAAGGAAATGCTCCTTTTAATTCTGACCCTATCCATCCGGCATATGCTGGAGGTTGGGCTGTGCAATCAAGCAGCAAGCCATTAGACAGAGATGTTTTCCAGAGAGTAAGGCCTCATTGTGCTGCTGTCTGCACTGGCTCCCATTCAAGGTTAACCTTTTAGAGACTTCTGATTGTTGCTGGAAGGTTAAACAACACATTAACATGCATTAACATATTAAATCATGGCTCTATTTTCTGTATGAGAGGAAAAACAACAACATAAAAAAGGCTTATAAAAATTATGAAGGCACTTGTTAAGGTGGGCGTCTTGTGGAGAAGTTGGTGATGTTGGGGAGCTGGGCTGTGGAAAAGGTTAACCAGGTGCCCAGCAGTCTCCAGTTTTGGGTGGGGAGTCAAAGCACAGAACTTTGAAAGTCCCCCATGACAATTTTTTTTAAATGAAAACATTCCCAGTAGTTTTTTAACCATGATTATGAGATTTTAACCAAACTCCCGTAACATAAATGTCTAAAAAGCCATGTTTCTATCTAAACCCTCTGTTTCCAAAATCTCCTCTTCATGGGCGTGGCCATCGGTGCTGAGCTGTGTAGCCCCACCCTTGATCCCCCCCTTTCAACAAGCTGCGTCTTAGATAAGTGAAGAGCTTGACACAAGACGGGGGGGGGGAACAAACGACACCGACTGACAGCCTCAGGAACGCTCAAAATTGTTGAAACCACTTGCACAGCAAATAAAAGGAAATGCCAGAAAGAAAGTGACTATTCACACGTCATCTTCCAAAAAGTGCTGAACTTTTCTCTTGGACGCATGCACCCAGAGGAATGGTGACGTTTAGGATTATAGCTTACGATTAAGCTGTGTTCACACCGAACGGGATTTATGCGGCAGAGGAAGCAAGTTCCAATGTTAAGTCAATGGTACAGATGCGATCTGAGGTCCTGTGCCGCGATTTGAGCATCGGCAGGTCTGGCAGCTGCATGATTTCAGCAGCACGATTTGGTACCTGTTTGAACCAAATCGCCCAAAAGTACATTTCCTGGCTACTGTTATACTCATATAAAGCCAAACAAGTGAAGAAAAGTACACACCAAAATTAATGAAAAGTAGAATGAATTGAAAATTACTTTAGGTCCCACAATTCCAGTAAAAATCAAAGCCCAAAAAATTTTCAGCTGCCTCTCACGATTGATGAAGATTCTCATTCACGTCCACAACACTTAAATATCTGTCATGCTGTTTACACTGAGCACTCAATTAGCTTGGGTTCTCAAGTGAAGAAGGTGATGACTTTTCACCCCTAAACGTATCCCAATCTGCTCCTGGCAAATCCTTTGGAAAATTCCTCAGTGGAAAGCTGAAGCTTGCATCTCCAAAAGTCAGAAATAGAGTTGGCACTTGGGGGAGGAGCACTGTTCCTGAACCCATTTCACTCTGCAGGCGTAAATGGTCAGGATGTCTGCAAAACATAGGCTATGTCTGAGTTCCCTCCCTACACCCTATGTCTGAGTTCCCTCCCTACACCTTCACAACTAAAAAAAACTATATAGTGAAGGACTTTTTAGTGCCCTGGATTTTAAAATCAATTCGGACACCATGTTCACTACTTTTTTTTGTAAATAGCAAATATGACATCACCAATTTCCAGAAATGAAAACCTAATACATATGAACATTTTACAAAGACTATTTATGAATCCACTGTGTTCTGATGACAGAAAAATGGAAAGACTCAGAAACCTAAATCAAATTACATTTTTTCACATAAAAAAAGCAATCAAACGCAATGCATTGTGGTCTATATTTGCCAATCTAGAGCGCATCAATGTACAAAGGTTTTTCATAGGGACTTCTGGGAAATTTCTAGGGCACTGGATTTGGGGATGGTAGATTTGGACAGATCTACAAAATGGCGAACGCACTTTATAGTGAACTAAGTATAACAGTGAAGGAATTTGGACATAACCATTCACCCATCAATTAGCTGATCCACAGAAGAAACCAGTTTAGACCTTCAATAGTAAACAGAAACAACAGGCAGCAGTGCTGTTGGCGCGATTACTGAAGTATCAAATATCGTTGCAACCAGTCCAATCCTGACACGACCTTGCACCTAAACAGTAATTCTGCTTGGTGCACAACCTGTGGTTGATTGAAGGGGTGAGACCAAACCAGGGAAAGTAACTGTGGCATGCATGTATGCAGTATGCATGTACATTACTGTAGAGTCAGTGAAGCTGCAGATTCACTATTTGGACTGCAAAAGGAAGCAATTCCATCCTGTGTCACGACTAGTCAAACACTACAACAGCACCCTCCAGCTAAGATGAACTAGGAGCAGAAAGCTTTCTAGAGATGTGGGCTTTCATGAGGGAGGGTATACTACACTAAATCATTGTTTCTGTATCCCAGAAGTTTGAGCAGCTTCGGTCACAGTTTATGCAGCTGCAGGCTTTTTCCAAACAGACTACAAATCTAAGAGAACATGCAGCACTGGAAATGAATGATGGGACCAGGTATCAGGCAAGACCAGCTCCAAAATCCAGAAAGGAGCCGGCATATGCTGAGAGACACAGCTGCAGTGTGACAGGTGCTCCTACACACCTGACAGTCACACTGGGCTGCGCTTTATTGACCCCCACCCCATCCCACAACAAACAGAAAAAGAAGGAAACAAGCTGATGGAGCCAAGACTCTGGAGCCAAGAAGCTGTCTCTGGAATTTTTTTGCCTTCATTTGCATTAATAAAGAGACTGTTCCTTGCCGGAGTGTTTTATCCAGCTCAGAAAAATCCCAGGGCGATCCCTGCGAGCAGGGCGCCAGGAGAATCCGACTGTCAGAGCCGACAAGACGAATGCATCCCAGTGTCAGCGCAGAGAGGCCCGCTGACAGCCAGAAGAGAATGGAGCTCCACTTTCAGATTAATAAATCTGATTCACATATTTCACCCTTCATTATGAGCTCTGTGTGTTTTGGAGGAGACAGACAAAGCCAATCCAACTGGGCTTTATGCTGCTGTATACTTGTTTCTTCTCCTTTAAGCACACAATTCTCTAAGCCGAGAATGGGACAAACACAACAAGCAGGCGCCAAAGCACTGATAGATACCGCCCCCACACTCACACATCCACACCTGTGCCGCCATATGGAAACCTGTCAGTGTTTTCAGAGAGATGCGTGCACGACGACACTTCACGCACGTGAAAATCTGCTGTAACTGAAAGAGTACAGCTGTTAATGACAAGACCAGAGGAGGATGCTGTGAAACAACACATCCACATTCAAAGAGCACTCACAGACCGACAGTATCACTCCCCCAGGCTGAGGGAGAGGGGCTCAGAGGAGCAGTGGCTTGTCTTCACACTGAATTAATATGCAGCAGCAAGCACTAATGCGGCCTCTGAGGAAGCCTGCACGAAGCTGCCCTTCAGGCTGACGAACAGACAGGATTTTCTTGTCACACCTCAATTTTGTTTTTGAACATTCCCTACAAATATCAGAAAATGACTAAAAAACACAAGACAGCTATGAAATGTGAGAGGAAAATGCTAAAATACCTGGATAAGGAGACCTCATGGGATTCAATCAACTAGTTCTGTTCACCAGACTTCACCATAACTCCTGTCTGAAGGTGTAGCTCATCAGGACATGGAGAAACATGTGCTACGCTCAGTCTGTAGATTTTTCTAAAGGTTTTTATCATGCACTCAGAGTTTGTTTTTGTGCAGACATCAGTGCCTCTTTGCTGCCTTTCAGTCCACATGTTTCTGGCCGTTGGTACGGTTGGTTGATGTCTTCTGGTGAAATTTACCATGCAGGTGCTTTTCCTCCCATAATGGTTCATCCTTTTCTCTTGTCCTCTAGGTTGGGCCGACTGAGAGAGCCCCATCACACTATTGCTGAGAGGTAATCCCCATCCTCAGCCTCCTTCTTTTCAGCCTTATACTACTTCCACACCAGGCATGTGATGCGCATTCTTGAACGCGTTTTAAGCATATGGCATTCACGCTGGAATACCACCACTCTATATTAGCCCATGTCTGCCACCTACAGTTGGAGGAGGCTTGGTGTGAAATGTCAGAGTGGTGCAACTCTAGCAAATCTCGCTCCAGGTTTTTTTCTTTCACAGCTCCATTCTGATAAATGACAGACTTGGTGTCATAGAGTTCCAGCCGGACACAAACAGCAACTATTAATTTCTCCACCATGATCAATTTTCAAACGGTTGGAACTTCTGTGAATTAAAGGGACGTCATCCATTTACCAGTGCCAAATCCCAGTCAAAACTGATTGGTCAAAGTTTGACCTGGTCTAACTTGCAACACGTGTTCAGCACATATTTTGAACGCAGAAGCCCAAATTGGTCTTAAAGATGTGCGTAGTGATGCATGAATGCAAGAGCTTTGGACATGGAAGGCAGACACACATACTTTCTCACGTTTACATAGATTTTTCATTGAAAGTGGTTGCTTGAATGCGTGTTGCCAATGGCAATGTGAACGACTTGGATAGCACCCATCATGCATTGTGAGGAGGTTCTTGCTTTGGATGGCTGTGGCTTCAATTTCCTCTTGTGGGCAATTTCTAGTCTTGATACTTTACATCTGTTATGTTGCCTTGTGGTAGTTCAGTGCACCAAGTTCAAATAACCTTTCATCTGTTTGACATCATACAGCCACACTTATCCAGCCAATTGTCATCCTAATATCATTGCAGATCAGAATGCTATTAACTCTTCCTTTGCCCTATGCCTTTCTGAGCAGAGAGAATGCTAGATTTTTGAGGATTATGTAGTGAGTGACGTGGAGTGGATTGAAGATGTGCATCTCAACCTGTGCCTTGGGTTCCCCCTCATAACCAATGAGCAAAACTGTACATTCCTTGCTTTGATCAGGCCATACTCATTCTGCTCTTCAAGTAATTCACATAAAACAACTTCCAGTCTAATCCTTGAAATCTTGGAAATTGTAAACTCATTTTCAACAAGTTTTGAATCAAAGTGTATGTAAAAACAGGTCAAGTAAAACAAATTGGCAGATTTTCTTTAAATAAGCAAAAATCTGTCAATGGGGTTTGAAAAATGTAAAAAAAATGAAAGATTATAAGTGAATAAAAAGATTATTTTTCTTGCAAGACAGAAAGTTTTTGCAGCGGTGGAAAGACTGTGTATGGTCAACTTGAGTGTCATCTATAGGTTTGTGGTCTGTTTGAAAATGTTTAGACTGCAGAGGTCAAGGTCAAGTTTCCAGATGACCTGCTGATTGCTGCTGACCAGGACTTCTCTTTGCTTAAGGCTTTGTTAGATCTGACAGCCGTGAATGAAATGTTCAAACAAATGAGAATGCAATTGATCTGAGTTATGTAGAATACTTGTCATTGAAACCGCTGTTGTGCATGGCTTTTCTCTTAGCCATGCCTTTATCCCTCACTGAGGCACACACACATGCACACACAAACGCATATCGTGTGTCCTCTGCAGGATTCTGATTCCACTTTAGACTGATTGTGTTTTTAATCTGGTCTTCCCTTCTCCTCTAAAGATTGGGGAAATAGAAATCAATACCCTGTAGCAGATGATCAAGCAGCCTCTAAATTGCAGAAGGTGAATGTGTGGTGGTCGTGGTGGGGGTGGGGGGCTGGACTCAGCAGCCTTTCGCAAAAAGCCAGAGGATATAACAAAAAAACAGAGGGAGGTCATAGGTTCAGATGAAGATCACTGGTATGAGAGCCAGGTGTTTACTCTGTGTGCTGCCATGATGCTCATGCAACAAATCTAAGCTCTGAACACATTGACACAAGGCTCTGTCATCCACCATAAATCTGATGCTTGCTTCAGTCGAGACTGGCTGGCACCTGTCCAAGAAGCAGTAACCACTCCAGATAAATTCAGAGTTACCTTCTGAACCCCACACAACAAACGTGTACATCTCCTGAAGAGATGAAGACACTAAAGTTCAAACATCTCATTGAGAAAGTGACAGATGTAAACAAAACAATTCCTTTTTAGGATTCAAACATTTTTGTAATTCAAGCAAACAAAACAAAAAAGTGTACTTGCATTGATGGGGGTTTTGATTTTAAATGTGGTCTGTCTTTTAATTATCAAAGATTAAAAAAAGAAAACTGAGTTTTGACACACTAGATTATTATATAGTATTATTGTTATATATAAAAACACTTTTTGAAAACATATTAATGTACCATTTGTTTGTTGTCTACAATCTTTTATCTACTTTCTCTTTGGGAGAAATGAGGTGTTTCTGGATAGTCTTGACTTTTGGAAGAATTCAGTTTTTTTAATCTTATGTTTATTTGTGAATGTTCTATACTGTCCTGGACTGTTTTTTTTTTGTTCTTCGTTTTTAAAATTGCCCCCAGAGGACAAATAAAGTGGATTGACAGATTGGTTGATTGACTCACTGAGTGATTGTCTGGTTGACTGGATGGTTTAACCCTTGTGCTATCCTAGGCACTTTAACATTGGGAGTTGGGTCATCGAGACCCACTAAACAGTGCGCTGAACCTTTTTTCTTTTAATGATTTGTGATCTTCACTGGTGTCCATGGATTACGTGAAATTTTTCCACCTTTATCCACCTTTGTCCTGGTAGGGAGAACACGTTGTAAGGGTGGGGTAATTTAAGATAGCGCAAGCGTTAAATACTGATGATGTTTGGCTTAGTTTACTTTATTTTATTTTTTTATTGGGAGAAGGTAATCTAGAAAGAACTAATTTGTTAAATCATAAAATTTTACACACTTCCCCGTAAAGATGGCACAGTAATCAAATTGTACAGTAATATCAGTGGTAGGGCTTTGATCCAGGGGTGCTGCAGTTAATTAGGTAAAAGTTCAGTGGAATTAGAGTCCAAAAAGAGTGATAAGTGGACTACCTGAATATATAAATGATCATCCTGCATTGCATTCCATTCTCCCAGAGGGCATGAGAAAATTCCATAATGACACTTTCAGGATTTATAGGCTTAACCTGTATATGAGTAGACCAGGACACATCCTTCTGACAAAGAGATTTATCCCTCTTGGGCTAAAGTATAATCCTAGGAATCTTTGGAATGTGCTGGAGAAGACTCCCTCATCCTTAATAGATCAGCTTAGTAGAACATCATTGCAATTCTGGATGAGAATGAATGTTCAGATATTGCAGATACTTTTCAGAAAGGATGTGAAATTAAGTATGCTCTGAATTAAAGGCTAAGGGTCCCACAAAATAGTCAGAGCCACAATAGTGAACACAAGCTAATCAACACTGATGAACACATTTGTTCCACTAGTCAGACTCCTCTCTGTCCAGCACTTACTGAGCACAAGAACTGAGGGTTTAGCCAAAATATTGTTTTCCCCTCTCACACAGAGTGTAGAAGCACTTTTTTCACTGATTTTCCATTCGTAACAAAGAAGCTGTGTAAAAAACTATACAAAAAAAGTGTTTTATATTTTCTACTAGAGTAATTCTTGCTGATTTCAATGTTTTTTGTCAGTTTTTTGTTGTCTTTAAAGACCCCCTTTGATGAAAATTGTTTTTGGTGTTTCTAACATGTTCTTGGGCATTTCTCTGATGATGGAGGACATATTTAAAGAGAATTAAGCTCAAAATCATACTTTTGCGTATTTCTTTATTCAAATCCTTGTTAATCCAGAAAAAATGCTGTTGAAAAAAGCTAATAGTTGTGACGTAAAATCTACAATTGGCAGGTCACAAGCTCTCTGCTCTGCACCATTCTGATGTAGACGATAGATCCATGTATGTCTTTATTTTCCTCGTCTGAGCTGACATCTGTATCAAAACTGTATGGCTGGATAGCTCCAATATTGCTCACTATTTTTGCTGCAACTTGTTAAATGAGGTTTGGGCTGTGAGGGGCTGCAAGCTAGTGGGATTGTAAACATATGACTGATTGTAAACAGAGGACTGACGTGAAATGGGTGCAGGGTTTCTCCACAGAAACAGTCTCACCCAGAACTCAGAGACACATTTCTAATGAACTCCTATACCACCAAAAAATTATGTTCTTGAAAATGTCAAAGGTTTGTTGATTTGGGGCAAATATGGCACAATAATTATTAAAAGACCATTGAGAATGGTTTTACAATAGATGAAAGATGATTGGAGCAGGACTTAAACTACTTTTCTGTCCAAAGACACACGACATGGAGTGTTGTGTAATTGGCATCTCGACTTTGGAGAGTTATTCCCCATGTTCAGCAATTGGTATCATGCCAGAATCGGCTTCAGCTCTGTGGTGGCACAGACTGCCAGGAGTTGAGTGCCTTTATGTGAATGATACCATTTCTGCAAAGACATGTGAACAGAAGCAGCAAAGGGAAAAAGAGCAAAAATCAAGCCTTTTTGGCCATTGTCGAACATGATATACAAAAGAGAGGATGTTAAAAAATACCATTTACACCAGATATTTGAGATTTAAGCTCGAGCTATTTTACTTTCAAGTCATCCATGTAAAATTGTGTAAAACATTAATTCAATCCCTGATCTGATGCTATAAATATCCGTTAGTGCCTGGTTGCTGTGATTAGATCAAATAAGGATAAATGTGAGACTTTCTGAAGACAGAACAATGACAGGAGTTAGTGACAGCTTCTGAGAAACAGATCAGGTAAACATCAAAATAAACCTGATAAACATCCAGAGATCAGATGCAGTTTTATTGCATCTGAAATGGTTTCTAAAAATGAGACACCACTAAACAAAAACCTACAGAACAGTTTCCAATGATGGAGTCTGATTGGAGCAAATACATCTCTGAAGTCCTGACTGAGAAGACATCGAGCCCAGGCTTAGAGCTTCTCTGATCATGTTTTCTAATCATTCAAAGCATCTTCCATGATTCAGACTAGCTAGTCCTGTCTGTGTATGTGAACATTCATTTTCAGTATTTGAAGATGTAAAAGAGAACATTGGACAGAGCTATTCCAACTTTGCACCTCCTACAGCTTCAAGTTTCTTTTAATCAAAGATTATTAATAAATAGTCTCTCAGTCCCTCGGTTGATTGACCTCTTTTTGTGCACTGCAGACGTGCACTGATACTGTTCCAGGTTTACCTACTGGTGCAGAGGTAGAGGGGTCAACCTCTTATCAGATGAATTCCCGCTCTTTGTGTCAAAGTGCCCTTGGGCGAGACACTGAACCCCATGTTGTTCCTGGTGGTTAAAGGTTGGCATCAATGGAGCCTCCATCAGTGTGCGTGCATAGGTGAATGGGGGCTGTGACTGTAAAGCACTGTAGGCCTTCAAAGAAGGTAGAAAAGTGCTAGATAAGTATACGCCATTTACCTTTTACTAGTTGAGCACCCAGCACCACCACCTTCCTCACTGAGAAGGCTCAATCACTGATGTGCAGGATCCCTCAGAGGAAAAACACTGGAGTTAAAACAATATATAATAAAACAATATATAATAATATAACAACAATATTTAATAAAACAATTGTTCACCTTTTGGCACGTCCCATCAGGGGTCGCCACAGCGTATCTGCTGTCACTGACTCACTTAGGTGGTTTGGCAGTGAGTTTTTACACCAGATGTCCATCATGATACAACCCAGATATTTTCAAGAAACAGAGAGACCCAGATAGGCAGCAGCGCAAAGGGTCGGGCCTAAGGGCCCACACTGGATTTTTTTATCTCACTGAACACCCTGGAAGGCAAACCCTGATTTCCTGTGCATCAGTCAGTTACAGCAAAATGTAAAAGGAATAAAATACATAAAAACGGAGAGAAATAAATATGTTGAAATTACTAAAAGGGAATTAAAAAAAGATCAAATCAAATAAAAGTCTTCAAATGATCTTTTATACCTGTCAATCCCAGAGAACTTTCACAGAAAAATGACTCTTTTGCCTTCAGAAAATGAAGGCAACCTCTTGACTAAAATAATAAGCCTCTTACTGCTGACCCATCCCATTCAACCATCCCCCCAAAAATTAAGAAAAAAGATCCCTTTTCCTTCTTAGAGGTGCAGAAAAACATTTTCTGTTTCCAAAATGTGCATTTCTTTGATATTCTAAGTCTAACTTCCAATCTTCCTCACACCTCAACATTGATGAGGTTCAAGGTTGTCCTTGGGATAACGAGGCTCCTAAAAGCTCCAGCATGAAGCAGAGAAAACATCTATACCTGGAACAGACATGGAAATGGTCTTGCAGCAGAGCAGTCACTTTGGACCGGACAGTGATTACAGCCATCAGCATCAGCAAGAAAAAGAGCAGAACTATGAGGACAGCAATTAGAGAAGAAGAGAGAAAATGGATCTCTGCTGAGAGAAGCATTACAACAGAGGAGTCCTGATTTATGGGTGGGTGACCACATGGACACCAAGCAGTATTAATTTTCTGGCACCGGTATTAGCTATAATGAGGTCACCAGTAATAAAGTCATGTCAGCACTTTGCAGTTCAGAGAGAGAGGCTCCAGAGAATCTGGGAATTAGTAAACATCACCTTGATGCACATGACAGCTTGACTTTGGCGTTGTCATCGAGGACACTCCAATCATGTCGTCACTCAGGAGGAGGTGAGTCAATCCTTTAGATGAAACTTCCTCTTCTTCATCATCATCCTTATGTAAACATGGTGCCTTCAGTTTGGATTGTGGATGCTGCAGCGCCTGTCCGTCAGTTTCTTGAGAACTCGCCTCGTTAACACAGGATTAATCAGCACATTTAGCTCACCAGCGCCGATCAGATCACTCCTGTTTGTTTAAGTGAGCTCGGCTAATTGCTGTCGTTATTCTGGGCTCTTTAGTCCCCTCTGCAGGCTCCCTCTATTGCTGGGAGAATGAGTCCAGACAAGTGTCACAGCTCACTACAGTTACCACTGGAATGAGCCAAGAGCTGCTGGTGTGTGGTTACTGTGAAGCACTGATCAGCTCGGATCTGCCAAACACATTTCAACTACTTTGTTTACTGACAGTCGATTCACCATTTGGATCTTAACCAACAACTGCTTTACACAGACGAAATAAAGTTTGTTTTTAAGTGATGAGTTAAAACAGGTGATTAATTCAGCCACCTGTTGCAGCTTCTCTGGAGGACATCAGACAAACGTAAGACAGCCAAAATAGGAGATGTAGGCCACCTTTTGACTAAATAGTTAGGCAGTCGCACCAAGTCTTGCTCAAGAACCCACACTGGATGATGCTCCTCTGGTAATTGAACCCCGAGTTCCCAAGTGCCAGTCCTGCAATTTACCAAATGAGCCATCCTAATATGCTTGGTCAAGCTGAGTAGCTTGACAATTTAATTGTGAGACATTTAAAAAAAACTGATTTAAAAATTTGCTAAAGGGTGAAATATTAAACTCTGGCCAAAATCACTTGAATACAACATAACACAGTAGAATTAACACAACCTACTACCAAACTTTCTAACTACCAAGCAGGTGGCCATTTATAATGATTTGGAAATTCTTTTGAGAAAATGTACACCACTCTTCAGAAACTACATAAGTCAGAAATGTTGCTTTTTCTTTGACAAACCTAAGAGGGGACATACAGTCAGGACCATAAATATTTGGACAGAGACACATTTTCTCTAATTTAGTTTCTGTACATTACCACAATGAATTTTAAATAAAACAACTCAGATGCCACTGAAGTGCAGACTTTCAGCTTTTATTCCACTGGTTGAACAAAAAGATTGCATAAAAATGTTAAAAAAAGGAAGGCATTTTTTTTAAACACAATCCCTTCTTTTCATGGGCTCGTAAGTAATTGGACAAATGAAATAACTGAAAACAAAATGGTCATTACTAATATTTGGTTGAAAACCCTTTGTTGGCAATGACAGCCTGAAGTCATGGACATCACCAGATGCTGGGTTTGTCCTTCTGAATGCTCTGGCAGGCCTTTCCTGCAGTGGCTTTCAGTTGCTGTTTGTTTTTGGGCTTTTCTGTCTGAAGTTTAGTCTTCAACAAGCGAAATGCATGCTCAATTGGGTTAAGATCAGGTGACTGACTTGGTCATTCAAGAATATTCCACTTCTTTGCTTTAATAAACTCCTGAGTTGCTTTGGCTCTATGTTTTGGGTCGTTGTCCATCTGTATTATGAAACGCCGCCCATTCAGATTGGCTGCATTCACCTGGATCTGCGCAGACAGTCTGTCTCTGAACACCTCCGAAGTCATTGGGCTGCTTTTGTCCTGTGTCAATTCATCAATAAACACTAGCGTCCCCGTGCCACTAGAAAGCCAGGCACGCCCAGGCCATCACACTGCCTCCACAGTGTTTTACTGATGATGTAGTGTGCTTTGGATCATGAGCTTCTCCACGCCTTCTCCATACTTTTCTCTTGCCATCATTCTGGTAGAGGTTGATTT
Organism: Oryzias sinensis; assembly: GCA_037389245.1. Lineage (NCBI taxonomy): Eukaryota > Metazoa > Chordata > Actinopteri > Beloniformes > Adrianichthyidae > Oryzias > Oryzias sinensis. The sequence goes on along the minus strand of CM074498.1, from coordinate 7,413,924 downwards.
TGGTTTCATCTGTCCAAAGAATGTTTTTTCCAGAACTGTGCTGGCTTTTTTAGATGTATTTTAGCAAAGTCCAATCTAGACTTCCAATTCTTGAGGCTTACGAGTGGCTTGCATCTTGCAGTGTACCCTCTGGATCTACTTTCATGCAGTCTTCTTTTTATGGTAGACTTGGATATTGACACGCCTACCTCCTGGAGAGTGTTGTTCACTTGGTTGGCTGTTGTGAACAGGTTCCTCTTCACCATGAAAATGATTCTGCCATCATCCACCACTGTTGTCTTCCGTGGACGTCCAGGTCTTTTTGGGTTGCTGAGTTCACCAGTGCTTTTTCTTTCTCAGGATGTACAAAACTGTTGATTTTGCCACTCCTAATACTGTAGCAATTTCTGGAATGGTTTTTTCTGTTTTCTCAGCTTAATGATGGCTCCTTTCACCTGCATGAAGAACTCTTTTGACCGCATGTTGTCTGTTCACAGCAAAATCTTCAAAATGCAAGCATGAGTCCTCTAATCAACTCCAGGCCTTTTATCTGCTTCACTCATAGTGACACAACAAGGGAATTGCCCACACCTGCACATGCAATAGCATGGAAGTCAATTGTCCAATTACTTACGAGCCCATGAAATATAGGGATTGTGTTTAAAAAGTGCTTTAGTTTTTCACATTTTTATGCAATCTTTTTGTTCAACCCCTAGAATAAAAGCTGAAAGTCTGAACTTCATTGGCATCTGAATTGTTTTATTTAAAATTCACTGTGGTAATGTACAGAAACAAAATGAGAAAGAATGTGTCTCTGTCCAAATATTTATGGTCATGACTGTAGTTGACCTTGTGATTTAAGATGTAGAGATGTTTCAAGAGCTTTAATATGTCAGCCTAAGACAGCTCAGAAGAGCAAAAGATAAAGACATAGAGACTGTTTGAGTATTATGCAGTGTGGTGTTTTAGTGATATTTTAAAGTCATGATTAAGTTACCAATAATGTCAGATTCATGTTAGTTATCTTTTTCATTTCTGTTAATTGTCCTCAGACTTCAGTTTGTTATTGTCAGGTCATCTGCTCTGCTTTGTCACCTTTTTGCTTCTCTATAGTTTATGTCATGTTTCAGTTTATTTATAAATTGTTTCAGTTTCTGCCACCATGCCTGGTCTCCTGCATTTTGAGTCCTACACAACATTTCCTGTTAGACTGATCCTTCCCTCAGATCCAGTAGCCCTGACAATCAAACAAGCAAACAAGCTGGCGTTCAAAATGAGCAGGATCATAGAATGGTGCATAAACAGGATCAATGACAGAAAATTCTGGGAAACTGAGCTAAAATGTTCACATAGGTCAGGACATTGGTGTAATACATTAAAAAGCCTCTGGGTTTCAATGCTACTGCTGTCGACATGGGAAACCCACATCATGTTTTTGACTTTAATGATAAATTGTTGACAAAATCTGCTTCAGAGAAAACGTACATTAACAATGACCTTGTCAGACTGCAGTAAGAGTAAGAGTAAGAGCTGGACTGTTAAGTGACATCAATATGTGCTCAATAATGGTTTTCTGAAGTCCTGCAGGCTTCTGGAGGAAAAAAGTCAGCTCAGTCATAGATGTAATCCGGCCAGTCCCTCAACAGCAGTCAGCTATAAATTGATCAACCTCTTGCCAATCACTGTGGAACGTAGTGCCAATGAAATAAAAGGAAATGGAGAACACACATCAAACTCAAGCAGTTGTGAAGAAGTCAAACATACAAATAATGCAGGTTATAGTTTCAACAGAGACATAAAATGGACAGTCTCTCCATAGGAATTAGAAATCAGTGTTCTCCAAACTTTTTTTAGCTCCCAAAGAAACACGAAAGATGCAACGTAACTTATGCACCTGTCAGGAATTCAAAAGAAGGGGCGTTAGTGTTTTGACTCTTTTATTAGCTGCAGTGTCAAAGATGAAGTGGGAAGCTGTGGCACATAAATATTTGTAGGCTGCACTGAAGAGTATTGCATTGCAGAAAACTGTCCAATAAATCATGGTTCCTTTTCTGTCAAGCTGAAGATGAAAATACAAGTTTTAATTCACCTGTCTTCACAAAGCTAATTTGTTTAACAGATTCAAAGCCTCTTGAAAAATGATTATTTTTTAAAGTGTTAACATGTCTGTATCCGAATTTTCAGGGAAAAAGACATGCTTAAAATCTGAGTTTCTTGAAAAGATGAGCATGGAAGGGAAGTGTGTAATAGCATGCTTGTGTCTTCTTGTGGCCATCTATGAGAAAATGGTTGAATGTGGTCAAAAGTACAGTGAAAAAGTAATAATATCACTAATCCTTTTTTTTTTAATTTTCCATGCTTTAGAATGTCTGATTTTTCAAAAGTTATTGAGTCGTTGAAACCTTCTTTACAGAGGACTGCAGAGGGATTATTTACTCCAATAAAGTGTTGCAAATTACAATTACCACTAAAGTACTAGCCATCCATTTTTTAATTAAATCCTTATTAGTTCTTGATGATGCAGATTTTCCCAATTATCTCACATCCTAACATAACAACTTTTTGCAGTTTTGCTAAAAGCTGTATTTTTTGTGAGTGTGAAGACTATAAGTACAAAAAAATTAGGTAACGTGTACTTGTATGCCATAAAGTTATAGTAAAAATGTATACTTGTAGCATAAAGATTATGTAGTATAAAGATTTGACCAGATTAATAGAATTTTTACTTGATTGCTTTTTAACTCCCAATGTTTATGTTTTACATTTGAGTTATACTGTGGCATAGTAATAGTACTTAAACCTAAGTACACACTTATAATTCTCTGTCCAACTCTAACCAACAGGATTTTAAAGCCCCACTCCCTCATATTTGGGCAACTGAGCTGAACTCTCTTCTAGCATCTGCCTGGGAGGAAAAGACTGTTTATTTTCCATCAAAGGAAATAAAACATTTTAATAAAAAAATGAAGCGCAGACTTTTGCGCTGTGTTGTTGTTTGTGAGTGTGTGTGTTGGGGGGAGGGGGGGTCACTGACAAGAAGTAATTATAAAGAGACAACCATAAGCTCCAACAGAGCCTTGATATGCCTCTGAGCACAAACAAAACTCTGGTTCCCTGAAACTACACAAAAACATATTCCCATCTCATCCTTACCGCGTGAATAACAATGACAACACCGCCAACACCCTTCCCGTCTCCTCCCCTCACATCATCTGCACCTCCGGGGAAACTTCGTCTTCAAAGAGCAACATGATCAGCATCAAGCTTTTTGAAAAAAGCCCCTCCAAGACTGAGGAGAAGATATCAATCAATCAGATAACATTAGATAAAAATGTTTCGACACCCCCTGTAACACAAAAAACCCCAAATCAATTCCAAAACATTGTCCCGCTGTTGTTGCTGCTGTTGTCAAATCAAACCCTCTGTGATATTTTTTTTAGAAGCGTCACATCTTTCGTGTGAAGCAGAATAGGAGATTCACAACTTTTAGTTTTTAAAGAAAAAACAAAACAAAAGCAAAACTCTATCACAGTTTTTACCAAGAGAGTGAAGGTAGAAGTATAACTTCACTTTTAGACAATGTTTATGTGAAGTAGATTTGATTAAACAGAAGCAGCTCCAAACAAACTCAATGCTTCAATAAAAAATCGTTGGATGCTTCTAAGCCTGGTAGGACAATAACAACCTGCAGACTGGAGGACTCTTTTGAAGGCTGTGGGGTTTGTTGTCGTAATTGACATAATAAAATAATTACAAAAAAGGATGAAACTGTTTCACGTAGCTTGTGTCAGTCAGTGAAGTTCTAAGTTTCTTTTCCACAATAAGTAATTTCCAAACAGTATTATTGAAGGGCAGCCCTCTGCTTAAAACTTTAGTCACATTGATCCGTGCAGGGAAGTTGACTCACACAAGACGCATACAGATTTTTCATCTTTTCAACATCCTCCAAACCCTGGACAATGCACATGAAGCCCATTGTTGCTGTTGAAGGCAAAGGTGCGCACTCCTTACATGCAGTCTGGCTGGTAGAAAAAAGGAAACCAGAAAATCAGACTGTAGTTTGTGTGGCATTCTATAGGTATTTAGGTTTCATGGCCACACCCCGTGCATGCAACATTTGAACAGTAAGGAGCCAGTATGTGCACCTTAGTTAGGACTGTTGTGCTGCTACAGCGTCACCCGCACGTCATAAGTGCATGTTACCAACATTATCCGTTTCATTTTCGTGATGTCCCTTAAGGTGGCAAACCCCAAGAGAACTGCTAGCAACACTTGCACCTTAAGGTGCAGCCCTTCCTGTCTGTGACCCTTCTACGAGCCCGGACAAAAGAAGAACCTGCAGGACCCGTACAGGGGTTGACTCCTGCGGGTGAATGTGACAAAGTGGCCACAGGATCTCCACACAAACTATGCTCTGATTGTCTGATTTCCTTATTTATAACAGTCAGGCTGTACTTAAGGATTACGCACTTGTCCCTTGAACAGCCCTGGTGTGCAAGTTCAAAAAGAGAAAAATCCATACAATGTGCCTGCGTCTTACCTACTTCACCCTTGCGTGTTGTTTAAGTGTTTGTTACGACCTGCCACCCACCAACATACCTGTAAACACAAAATGTATTCACTGCTCACCAAGTAGTGACTAAAATCTCCTTTTTGGTTATTTTTTCTGAGTCTTTTATAGCATAAAAAGTCATGCTTCATTTCTGCACATCTTCCAGGATGTTTAAAGTATTTTTTACATTTCAAAAAAGGACGTGTCCTGGGGGTTGAGCCTTTGTAAACCCAATTGACAATGAAGGCTGAGTATGTGCATTCACAAACTCATTTTATCTTAGCAACATTTTGCAAGAAACAGATGTTGATTTTTGTGGAAGTAGGTACAGATGGAGATGGGGGTCTGAAACTGTTTGGAGGGGCAGGTAGACTGCTGCAGCAACTGCCCCCTGAGACCGTAGACACCACTTCCCAGCTGTGCGCGTTCAGCTGCCGACAGCCTGAGAGGTTTCACCACATGCTGCCAGAACCGCCCCCAGCTGAATTTAGGAGGACATTCTTGGATTTTTAATCCTTCCTCTCATTATGCCGCTTCATTCCACGGGAATGTGCGGCAAATATGAAAGCGGTTGTTTTTTGAATTCCTGTTTTTCCACCATAAACGTTCTCATATCATATAAAAGTATAAGATGAAATCAAGTATTTTCATTTTCAGAGAGTGAAGCTGTAAGACATAGCGTCTGCCAGCCGAGCTCCTGTTGGTGCAGAAAAGTGATGGGAGGAAGGACAATGTAGAAATACAAACAATAGAAATGCAGGAAACCCATCTGGTCTGATCTGACAGCAAGTATGCTGAATCGGTGATGATATTCCGCTTTGGGGATTGATAAAATTGGATTTTATTATGCTGTCATTTATTTTTTCCTGTTGCAGGCCCAGAGATCCTAGAGAACTGCTGTAGCAATGTCATTTGGATTGCGAGTTTAGGTTTAATGATGCTTCTCAAAGAGAGTTGAGAAAGCACCTTATGTCTCACGTTTACAGACAGGCACAGAACAGAGCTGTATGTGCACAATCCATGTGCCTGGGTTTACTCTGCCTGTTCACATGACAATTTACATTTTATTGGACATTTAAACATGTTCTGGACTTGATCATATTTTGTTGGACTGATGGAATGTACCTCAGTAACCTGGGTTCACACGTGAATGTTAAAAGGATCTGTCCAGCTTTCTAAATATTTGATTAGTTTCTTGTTCTTCATCTCCATCTCTCTTCCTTCCTTACTTTAAAAGTCTACCTTTAATTACAATATAGAAAACTTGTTCATGAATTATTTTGTGGGTCTGGATATTTCAATTCCTTCCCAGTTTACATCGAAATAGTTCCCTTTAACCAAAACAAATATTGCATCTAAATAAAGATGCTCCACAGACTCCTCAATCCTGGCACCATGATTGTGTTTGAGACATGCAGAGAGCCCACAAATTTCAATTTTCCATTTGCTCTGTCTTACTTTTTGCCTTTTTTCTTTTTCTACTTTTTTTGGGGAGTTTCCAAAAAAACTGGTAGTCACACAGATCCTATGACTATTAAAGGAAATATAATAGAATGTGGTAGATTTTTGTCAGAATGACAATTTTCTGAGTTATGGCACAGTCTAAAAGTCGAAAAAAGTTTTTTCAGCAAGTCATAAAAACGTGAGAAGTAAGAAGAGAAAAGTAGAAATAAATTTTTCTTTTGTACAAAAGTAAGCCCTTGATTTTTTTATTTTATTTCATTTTTTTACCATCTTAACCCCAGATCAGCCTGTGGCCACTGAGCACCTCCACAGAGAGAGCTTTGGGTTGGGAGCATTGTTTTAGGGCACCACAAGGGTGGATCAAATTCTACCAGGTATCTGCCCCACTCAGGTTTAAGCCTTGAACTGCTGACGCTCCAGCTGCAGGTCCACATCCTTGGCCAATAGACATCCACTGCTCCTACAGCTGAAGGTCGATGGACTGCAGGCCGGTGAAATATGGATGGAAACTGGATTAAAATGCAGCCAGACTTCATGTGCGCTGAATTTATACGTAACATTGGTTAAAGCAGTCTTAAAGCGCATACCTGAAAACATCTGATCAGTTTGTGAAAGTTATGGAGCGGGCCTTTGTCGAAGTAAGTTCTAGTGTCTCCCAGGGAAAATATTAATTTTCTTCCTTTCTTTCTGGTTCAAAGCTGAACAGCCTGACTTATTTCCCTGCAGACGGCCAACACCTCTGTGCAGTTTATTGCATATTATCATTCTAAAAAGCAATTAGCATGAAATGATCTTTACAATTCATTACATGTGGGAGAGAGATGAAGATTCTGGGCTGAAAACTTTAACCTCTGTGCGTGATGTGAATACAGTTTTTTACAAAGCAGTGAAGTGCCGATACCTGCCTCACAAATCGTGTTTTCACATGTCTCACAGCATAACAAAGCGCGACGATAGCAGAAAGCCTGCTGAAGTCAAGTTCTGCAAGGTAGTAATTACAGCAGGATAAAGTTGTAGCATGAAGTGAAACGCTCTATCCAGCTTCAAAAACCCGACAGTGCCTCTTTCAGATGCAGCGTTGCAGCCAAGTGGAGTATATACATCATGCTGCAGCAGCAGCAGCTACTCTAAACGACTTTTGCACAGAACACTTCATAAATCTGCTGCAGTGCACTTAATGAAGGTCTACAATCACAGACGCAAAGATTAACATTCCAGCTCTGAGAGAGTGGAAAGCGGGAGTCCACACTCTTATCTACTTTCATTTCACTTCAGTTTGAACACAGCACTTTCTTGTTGCACAAGTTACTCGTTTTAATATGCCATTACATTCTATGGACATACTAGATTATGCTTCAGGTACCGCTGTCCATGTGAAGAATAATATACATTAAAGTATTTATGTCAGAGTCAGGAAGGCAATTGTGAAGATGTGCCAGTTCTGTGTGATGGTTATCAGGCATCAGACTGGTCTGCCCTCTATTTGCTTTTAACCCCTTCATCCCTGATTTAATTTCCAAATATGTGAAAAAAATAGTTTAGTGTTTTTTCTTTTAAGGCGGTGCTAAATTAGGAGGAGTCTTGGTGTGTTGCAAATTAGCGTCATGCAATGTGCAGGAATTAAATCTTAGCCTTCGTGTTTTCCCTGTGTTTAACTCCAAGGAGTTGTAGATTCCACGGTTAATTAAGTTTTACACAAAAAATGTGTTGTTTTGTTTTTGCCTATTTTTATTCTGAATGAATCTTAGAGATGAGTCAATGAATATCGACTTAAAATCTTTTTTCTTAAAAAGTTTTACCACTCATCCAAGTGGCTCATTACTATTTGCATTGTATTTTCAGTTGAATGTTTTTATTGTTCTTCAGATGCTCAGCACTTTTAACTGTTTAAAAACGGTTATTTAAGGCTTAACATTACCTTTTTTTGCACAACTCCATAAAGTCCCACTTTGATTATCTCTTGATGGATGTTTAAAGCGTTCCAAGTGGTCTTTTAATTCTGTTGTTTTTAGGGATAATAAAAAACAAAAACTTGGAGTTCATTAGAAATGTACCTCTGAGTTGTAGGAAGGACCGTTGGAGTGGAGTAAGCCTGCCTATCATCCATACATGTTGTCCTGCTAGCTTACAGCCACTCACACCGCCAACCTTACAATTGCAACAAAAATGGTGAGCAATATAGGGGTAATATTGGAGCTATCCAGCTGTACAGTTGCCAGATGCTGCCAGTTGCCAGCTCAGACGAGGAAAACAAAGACGTACATGGACCTGTTTGTCTGTAAGGGGGTGTATGGAGCTTGTGGCTTGCCGTAGTAGTTTCTACGTCACACCTACAAGCTTTGTCCAAGGACATTCATCAGCTGCTCCAAATTCACAATAATTAGAATAAATAAATGCAATTTTCAGCTTAATTTTCTTATTATATGTGTCCTCCAGCATGAGAAAAATGCTACAAGAAAATGCTAAAAACACCCAAAACACAATCTTATTTGCAGTGGGTCTTTAAACGTCAAGTTAGAGTATTTAAACTAGACTGTTTTGGTAAAACTGGGTGAACTACTGCTTCTGCTGCAAGTGTCGCTTCAAAACCTGTTGCTCTGAAGCTGGATTTATTCAGGGAGTGGAGATGGAACAGCATAGAAGGAGTTTACGTACCTTTAAGGAATCGAGTTTCTGGTTGGAACCTAATTAAAGGACAAAATCCTGCTACATGGAGAAGTCAGAGCCAAACATGGGTGCAGAAATCATTTTAGAATCACTTCCTAAAGTTAACAATAATTTGAGTCACTATGGTTGCATGACGCTTTGTTAAAGTCAGAGAAATACTGTTTATAAAAAGGTAAAAGAGAGCAACAAAGTGTTTGTGTGGGGTTGGGTGGTGGGTATTATTGCCGTGCAGACAGGCAATGAATATGTAGCAGCTATCATCCTAAAGGAAACGGGATTAAATAGAAACCTGTGACTGTTTGAGCATCCTCCTCCCCCTGAAGTTGATGTACTGCCAGCTACAACCATTTGTCTGTCTCATGAGGACAAAGCATGGAGGTCAGTCTTAGTTTATTGCTTCAGATGGGTCTCTCCTGCTTCAGGGCCTGAGTGTGTTTTTGTATTCCTACCGTTAAATATTCTCAATACTCAGACAGTGCATCGTTGCTCTGCTTTGTTCCTTAGCACCGCACATGTAACAGCGGTTCATCTTAACCTTAAAGGTCGCAGACACACAAATGTAACCACCATCTACAGCCTCTGCTGAGATCACTTTACATTAATTCAGGAATGAATACATGTGAAGTGGATCTGGATCTATTTAAATAACAAACTGTGGAATGCATGTTCTAGCATTTTCCCTCTCAGCCATTAATAAAAGTAAGAAAAGCCCCTTGAGTGTGTTTATGTGTTTGTGTGTGTGTGCTCTTACATGCAGGAATAATCCAGCTGACACACCATTTGACCGGGAATTTTAGTTTTCTTTGAGGAGAAAACCACTGTCCCTAATTAAGGATTCCGTTTTATAATCTTTTTGCTTTCTCGACAATGTCTTTAATTTAAATTAATATGGTCTAAAATGTAAGATTTCATTAGAATGATCATAAATGTATTGGTTTCTATTAGCTTTGGGCTTGTTGGGGGTTTTCAGTTACTGATGTTGTCATAACATTAAGATATTTTTCAGATATTTAAAAACCATATTAACTATAATTTTACTAAACTGTATTTATATGTGGTAGCTCCTTGAAATGTATTTTCCTCTAAAAATATGATATTTCACATTTCCATGCCCAACGTATGACATGATCGGCGACGTAAAGGCTATTAAGATACATTTTAGGACATTTTGTCAATATTGCAACTGGAACAAAAGTAATTTTAAATAATTAAACAGATTGAATTAAAATCACTATAATTCAATTGAACAGTGGAAGCTTATTAAACTGAATTTTATCTTGTTGAACTGTCAACGTAAATGCAAACACAATAAACAGATTTATTTCCTCCCCCTCCATTATATTCTTCACTGTTTAACCTCAATCATGTTCTTCCTGCTCCTCCTCATGTCTTTCTCTTCTCTTTTCACCCTTCTCCTTTCATGTCCAACTGATAAAGCTTTAAGCTCACCTTTCAGCAGACTAACGTGAGTATCTCTGCTGGATTCAGACTGATGTTCTTCTCCCCTGGGATCCAAGTCTGTATGAGGATGAAGCTGAATTTTAACTCAATATCGAGGCAGACCGTAAGGATGTATGGGGTCAAAGGTCAAACACAGGACAAACAGACCTCACTGCCTGGATATTTCATTGTGTCCTCATCTGAGAGCAGAAGCTGCCTCAGAAAACAAGCACACAGTTGTGAACCCCCACAGGACAGCCTGTCATCATCAAAAATCTCTAAAACAAGAGCACCCCCCTCCCTCCCCCCAGCTTTGCATCTGTAAAACACTCAGACTGTTTCTGTCTGTCTGTCTGCTGGGACACCGCAAGAGAGACGCTACTACACAGCCCAGATGACTTTGACCTTATTTAGAATATGCACTACCAACCAGCGTGGCTGCCCCCCCCCCCATGTTATGCGGGTCTTGGTTGTCTTTTTATACAAATTAGATGTTGATATTGATATGTTGTAATAAATGAGAATATGTCCATTGAGTTTAATGTTTCAAAATTACCAGCAGTTATTTTATCAGCAGACTTTCAAACTCTGTGCAGGGCAACAATGATCATGGCACATTTCAAACGTTTTAACAATCCAGCTCAAACAAGAGGCAGTACCCATCTCTTGACATTCTGATAAAGGTCTCTTTTTTTTGGTAAGATTCTCTCTAAACGTTCATAATGTTACAGTAATGTTGTGACTGATTTTTTTTGTGACATTCAAACAGAATTGTCATCATGTTTTTCCTTACGCTCTTTGGATGCTTTCCTGTTGTTATTGTGATATTACAACATTTAAAAATAAACTTGGCTTAACTCTCCGTCAGCAGAATCAATTTTCAAATTGGGAGGAATTGTAATTTGCAGGAACTAACATCTCATTCTAAAAATAGCCATTTTGTCACACTTCTGTAAATTGCCATAGTCTTCCAGTTTTAGTTTTAATAACCTCATAAATGACTGAAAAACACACATTTTCATTGATAAGCGCCGATCCAATCAAGATTAATGGATATTTTTGTTGTCATTTTTTCAAAACAGGGGATCAAATGGGCTTTGAGAAGAGGATGTGAGGGCCTCATCCACTGTTGAGGTTTTTAAAAAGAAACTAAAGACTCAGAATTAGATCGCATATGTGGTATTTTTACTATTTGTGGTATTTTTACTCTTATATTTTATATGCTATTTTATCACATATTTATTTGTTTAATGCATTTTAGTCCTTTTATGTCTTAACTTATTCTAATTTATATTCTAGACTTTTTTATGCACTAACTCATCTTGTCTTATTTTAATTAATAATTTCATATTTTACCTGTTTTTATATTTTAACTTTCTTATTTTATTACTTCTACATTTTAGACTCTTTACGAGTGTTTTCTCTCCCTTGGCTGGGGTGTTAGTGTTTGTGCTCCCAGAGATTTGGCCATGCTTGTCCTCTGGCATCTCTTGTTCCGGGTCCTGGTATACCCATGTTGGGTACACTGGGCCCTGGGGTTGGGGGTCTCTGGGGCAGGAGGTGCTGGGGATGAGCTGTGCCTGTGCTGCTTAGATGCTGACACCCCGGCCAACAGGAGGACAGCGCCTTCTGGCTTCTCTTTTCTTTAGCTCTGTCATTTCTCTTTTATTTGTGCTTGTTTTTTGTGTATTTTGTTATGAGGGACTTATATAATTATTTTATTACATGTGTGGGGATTGGTTTTATTGTATTCTTGTTTGTTTTTTATGGAAAGCACCTTGAGCTGACTGTTTGACATGAAAGGTGCTTTATAAATAAAATGAATTTGAATTTGAATTTATCTTTATTTGTTTTTTTATTTGAGGAAACTATACGTTTATAAGGTTATAAAATTTGTCATCAATGTCTGGAATGACAGGGATGTTTTTTCATGAATCTGTGCGGTTTTCTTTCCTTTGACCCATGAAGTTTCCACAAAACAAAACAACGAAGGAAGTAGCTAAAGCAGAACACTGAGTCACATGACTGCATCCTTCAGACAGACTCTTATTTATTATATTTATGAGTCTGTTTACTTAAGAAGAGACATTTGGTATAGTTAAAACCTTAGTTCATGTCATTTTCTGAGTGTGAGTGAACATCGTGTTTTTAGGGTTAGGATTTGAACCTCGTTCAAAAGGCTACTGCTGCTCAATTCTCCCTTATGGGAAGAAGCTGACAGTTCCCTCTTGGACCCCATATCCTTAACCTTTGTTGTATTTCTTTGCATTTATTTTTCATTTTTTAGCTCTTTTAGATGCAAAAGAACAAGATTAACAGAACAAGCTAAATTACAGTATATGATGTGGCAGACCAGAATATTATAATTACACAATTAATTTAAAATGCTATATTATTGATGACGCCTCAGAAGGTCAGATTTATATGAACGTTTTAGTGTTGATGGAAGCAGACTCCATGCCATACCCATAAGCTGCTGCACACTTCTAAAATAGTGACACAACAAAAAATGTGCAATATCTTGCTGGTTTAACCCTTTTACTACCCAACTGAGACAAGGCTTATTGTCTGGGGGGGGGGGGGTACACATAATCAATTTTTTTAAATTATATGCTTCCTAAATGCCTTCTATCTTTTGGTTGAGCAGGCAGTTCCATCTTTCTTTTTTAAAATCAGCCAGGCCTCATTTCTATCCGCATAATTGTGGTCACAGCTAAAAAGGAGTCAAATCACTAAATAGAAAGCAACATAAATGCATGAATAGCAGCTCCATTATCAGTGCGTCGAATATTCATTTCCCAGGATGCACCGCACAACAATTAAAACTGCTGACCTCGCCTGCTGCTGTGATTGATACCTGTCAACAAAAGGAAGAGATGCGGCAAAATTTCCCCTGATGGAGTTCAGAGCCGTCAGAAACCAACAGGCACCAGCAAAATGAGGTTCCACACCTTTTCCCACTTTTTTCTTTTTTGTGAATATGTGACCGTTTTCTTTTATGAAACAAACTCCTCCAAGAACAAAGGCTGACGCTCCTGACCCACATGTGTATTGCTGTGTGACTCCAATTAACGTCGCGTAGGGGGGCATTAATTAGTCCAGGGTCTGCCCCCCCCCACCCCCATTGTTCATTTGCTCCCATCAATGAGCACTGCCTTCACAAAGCTCTCCATGTAATAGATGTCATGAGCAAAGATCGTAAAATCTACCCAAGTCAAATAAAAATTAGTTAATTGGCCCAACTGATTATACTTCACAGTCCATTATGGAGAATCATATTCTGTTCCTTTTTCTCTGGGGAATGTTTGAATTTCTGATGGAACATTTGGGGTTTTTAAATGACCTTTTTCAATTAAAACTCCATAATTGAAGCTAATTCATTTTCAATCACTGCATGTCGTTTAATTATACAGTTTCAGGGATTTTTAGGACAGGGTCTTCCACAAGTTTGCCTTTTTTTAATTTTATCTCCTTTTTATGTTTGTACCTTTTTAGAAAACTGCCATATGCCTGACTAATACACGTTATCATCTTTTTGGTATTAAAATCAATAGGCGCTAATATAGCCGTGAGTCTCAGATTACATTTGTAATTCTGATGATTGGACCCTTGATCAGCTCTGTGGTTTAGTGGAAGAGTGTCCATCCTAAAACTGGGAGGTGGGGGGGTTGAAATCAATGTTGGGTCAAGACCTAAAATAAAACCGCTCCCTGCTTCACACTGAGTTTTGAGAAGCATTTTTGGGAGATGTACCAGCAAATGTCTCCTAAAGATGGCTGTGACTGCACTGGTCCCCTAGGGGATGGCTCAAAGGTGAAGAACAAATTTCACACATCCGGAAGTGTTACAACTGATGGGACTTTAACCTTTAACTTTATCCCAAATCAGGTTGCCAACAATTGGGGGCTCTGTGAGTGTCTTTTTATAGTGTAGCCATTGGGAAGTATGAATAATGGTTTTATTGAAGGTCAAAAAGTGAAAAGCACCAGACAGAATCCAGAAAAGTTACCTATGAAAAGAAGGCTAGAACACGCAATGAGGTAAGGTCAGCATGAACCCATCTTGACATGGTGCACACATTCTTGTGCACAGACATCATCTACACTTTAGAAGGTGTTGGGAAAGTTTTTTAAAAGTGATGTAGAAAACCAGAGGCAAACTCCCCTATAAATTGTTTAACACTTGGCTTGAGTGGCATCAGCGTACTCCCTTCCAAGAAACAAAAAACAAACAAGCATAGACCCACCTGAATGAGGACTCCACTGTGTTTATGATTGACAGGACACTAAGCTTATGGTTTCTCTGGTTGGAGCTCAGCAGGTCAGGACAGGGAAAACTGATCATCACCATGCCCTCGGCTTGACTTTAACTTCTTGGAGATTGGATGGTTGTGCAGGTCTGCACAGCTTTTAGGGGGTTCAGCGGTTTCACCCTGAAGCTGAAGAGACACAACTCCACATTGTAAGAAAAAAAAACATCAAGCACTTACAAAGACAAGTTTTTATTTAAAAGAAAATCTCACAGTTTGCTTGAAACCAATCTATTTGGTTTCAAGCAGGGGTTTAGACTGGTAAGAGAAAAATGGGGAAAGAGTGTGGGGAGGTCTACAGTAAATTTTATGCAAAAATCCTCTGCTATGTGAGCAGAAACCTTTAGCAAGGGTTCAGAAATGGTCAAAAATATCCAGTGCTTCTATGTAAAAAGAGATGCAAATAAATAATTGCCTTGTTATTTTAGTGTTTATCTTCTCATTTGTTTGAATGAGAAGCTGTGTCCAAACTTTTGGTCTGTACTGTACATTATTTAAGGTTTAACTTAATTTATTCTGGATTAATATTCCTGTCTGTCTTCATTCATATTTATGTTCAAAAACAGAAGGTTTAAAGGTTTCAAACAGGGGTTTCAAACTCATTTTCACCAAGGGCCACATCAGCATAGTGATTATCCTCAAAGGGCCAGATAAAACGTTTACATGTAACTAAATGTAATGAAAAATAAATGTAACTACTCCTTAATGTTAAAAAACTCATTATTCATTAATTATAACATTTTTAACTGAGAATTACAGGTTGCATAAAAAACATGTTTGCTTGTTCCTTTAACAGAAATCCTTTAAATTTTTTCCACTTATTGAAACCCACATAACTCCATTAATGAAGGATCAAACTGTCTAAATAAAGAAAGAAAAATAACATAAAACTTAGCTAGAAAGAACATGTATTACACGTGTAACACTTTACAAAAAACGACTGCACACAGCTTTGCATCCAACTGATGGTTTGAAGACAACAATTTTTCTGCGTACACAAGACCTGCAAACACTGAATAACTACAACAGCAGCTACGCATTAATAATACGTAAACAACTAAAGAAATGTTTTATTTTAAGAAATTAAAAACGTTTATACTCTCGCGGGCCACATAAAATAACATGGCGGGTGACATTTGGCCCCTGGGCCTTGAATTTGACACATGTGGTTTAAAGGATAATATTTAGTATGTTTAATAAATATCTTGTTCGGCCCACAACCTAAATCGTGTAATACGAGAATATAAAATTGATGCATTTTTTGTGTAAAATGGCCAAATGAAGATAGGGGTCACAAAAGAATATTGTCAAATTTGTATGTGTGTGTGAGAGGGGGTGTTACTTGCCCGGGGAGTTAAGTTAGTGTAGAACCACCACTGTTTTTAGAGCAAACATAGTCAAGAGTTAAAACTGTTCATTCAGTTCATCTCACTGAATTCTCCAAACTCTGTGGATCAGACAAACAAATGTTTCTTCCTTTTTCTTTGGGTGGGGGCCTGTGTGACCCAGTGTATGTGAGAAGCTGCTGTTTTGTATGTTAGCGAATGAATGTGCTTGTTGACGCCGCCCCAGGTGTATGGAGAATTTTGGAGGGGGAGGGGGGGTTGCCGCAGAGACCCGTCAGCCCAACACCATGTGACAAGGGTGGCGCTGCCCGAAACCGTTCTGCGCCTCTGTCAACTTTCAGCAACGCTCCATCGTCTCTTCACTGAAGATTTCTTCGCTTGTGCTTTTTTTTTTTTTTACACCCCCCCCCCCCTTTTCTTTTCAAATCAAATTCAACATTTGGGAGGGGGCTCCTGGAGCTGCTGAAGTGTTTTATGTACAGTTGTGACCGCATTGAGAGGGTCTTTGATGAGTCCTGCGGAGCCTCTCATTAAAGCGGTTTTGTCCTCGCTTCCCTGACATACAGGAAGGGGGGGGGGTCCATCTACAGATTTAATCTTATCAGGGAAACACGGGAATGCAGCGGAGGATTCAGACTCCATCTGTGTTCCAAACCTGATGATGTTCTCTCCGGGCCTAACTCAGCTGCAGACCTTTGACACAATCTGACCCACAGGGACTAATAAGGCAACGGATTTGGGGGGGGGTTCCTGGCTGCAGCGTGAAGTTTGTTTGTATCACCCTCACAACACTGGCTGCCTGAACATGCAATGTGACAAGGCTTCCTCTACCCCCACCGCTCAGTGGCTGCTGTGGCTGCTGTGGCGGAGGAGGACAGGACGGGGATTGTGTGTGTGTGTGTGGATCGTCTGACACAACTGTGTGCCTGGGAGACAGCAGCCGCCATCTGCTGCGCCCCCCCACCAGTGCCTTCACACCCCCAGAAACCCAGATCAGCAGTATTACTGACAGCGCAACAAGCTCGTTAGGACACTTCATATGCTCGTTACACGTGCACAGACGTGCAGCAGAGAGACACCTCTGCGCACCATTTCCCCCCCATTAAAGGCAAATGTAGCATGCTAAACTGCGAGATTGTCTTTACATCCCCCCACCACCACCACCACATTGATGCTGATTCACGGCGGCAGCCGACAGACAGCTGGAATGGCTGAGGGCCACCTGACTTCCAGAGGCTGCGAGAAAGTGATGAGAACCCCCCCCCCCCCCACGCACACACACACACCCTATCACATAGTGAGAAACAAGGAATGAGTTGGGACACAACGCCAGATAGAGATAACACCCACCATCCACTAGACTGTTGTCAGCTTTCACTGTCAATTAAGACAAAACAAGCTGGAGGATTACGGGAGGAGAGGATCAGATTTGGATAAAAAGTAGAAAACTGGGAATTAGGAAATAAATACTGAGAAAAGACAAAAACACCTCACACACTTTGACATTATTTCTGTCCTGTAAGGAGACAAAAGTTTGCCCAGAGCAAGAGCACTTGTGGCCCCCCCGGCCTGGAGCTAGAGCATGAACTTTCCCTGCAGACCGGAGGGTGGCTTCCCATGTTCAAACGTAAGGATGCCCAAAGGACACCTGGCACTGTGACTATCTTGGCTGCAGCTCAATGATCCACTGTGTGGCCATGTTGTTACACGGCCGTATGTTCAGTACAAACAGGTTAAAAGATGGGCTGAGCTGCCAACTGATCACCAGCTGGTGGAAAGTTGGATCAGAAAGGAAGAGAAAATGCTGAAAAGAGCCGGTGGGTCCAAACATGCAGTACAGCCTTAGTCACAATTACTCTTAGAAGTGGGCAAACCTGCTCCCAGGTGGTCATAAACCACTTGGTAAGCCCGAAGAGAGAAAAAGTTAATGCACATTTTTTAGTATGGGCTTGGTGCAAGTGACAGCTTGTGGTGAACACCTAAACAACACGTAAAGGTACAGTACAGACCAAACATTTGGACACACCTTCCCATTCATTTGAATGAGAAGGTGTGTCCAAACGTTTGGTCTGTACTGTAAGTGTGGGGTAAGTGAGATGCAGGCAGGCCGTATGGATTGGAAAATTGTCCCTTAGATTTGAGTGTCTGTGTGAGTGTGTGGCTCTCAGATGAACTGACGACATGTCCAGAGTGTACCCTACCTTCACCCAACATTAGCTGGAATAAGTTCAAGCAACCCAGCTAACAATCCTTTCCAGAAGTTTACACTTAATTCCGCTGAAGATCAATGGTCACATGAATTTAACACGAAGAAGGAAAAAGGCCATTTGCGTGCATGTCCACTTGTTTACTAAATTTCTGAGCTGTTTTAGTGACAAACAAAGGCAAACAGTTATATAAACTCAAATATAAGACATTCAGTAAGTATTTGTAAGGTAAGACACATGTTATTTTTTTCTCAAACACCTTTTATAAACCTGGAAAGTAGTTGGTTTCTCATGTCAACATCAGCTAGTCTCTGTTTACCAGGCCCTTGCCTGCAGGGCAGGTTAGAGGTGAGTCTGCATGCCATCATACCATTGTAGGACACCAACTAAGTAGAAAAAAACCTTTGAGTTGAACAGGAAACCAACCATCTCTGGGAAAAAGAGCTTTAAAGAATGATTTAAATAATGATGATACGGCCTCTCTGTACATAAATGTATATTGTAGGAATGCAGAACAAACCCCATGGTGACCCCAATATGTGACCTCCAACCTTGCAGAAACAGTGCTGGGATGAACACTGTGCCTCACCCCCTCAAACCAGAAATGCATAGCCTCTGATGGTGTGCAGAGCTGAGTTTTTACCTCTGCTCCTCCTTTTCCCAAAAGGGCGAAAGCAGTGGGATTTTCTAAATATTAATGAAGCTCTGCCTCACTGGGGAACCATGGAGCTTTCCCCTCGCTAGCCCCCACCCTCACCCCATTTTCTCTCGCGTCTGCTGTTCGTTTGTTTAATTAAAAGAGTACGTTTAGAGAAATGAGCTTTGGTGCCCCTTTGGCATGGCTCCCATCAGCAAGTGGATTGCTGGCATTTAGATAGACATGGTAAAAAAAAGAAAAACTGCTGGAGAATCATTGGGCGTTGAGGGTGTGTGTGTGTGGGAGGGGGGGGTAACAAGGAGTCTGCTCAGGCTGGGTCATGTTGCTCATACTGGATCAGATGGTGTCATTCCTCTTTTCGTAGTTTAAGCATGCCAGTCAGTGCTGAAAACTTCCGGACCGAATCCCTGATTTAATTTTCATTAACAAAGGGCTTATTCACAAGAACACCAAGCCTCCTCTGTTGGCCGGACTCTTTATTTTTTTTTAAATAAAACTCCAAAATTAGAGAGTATGTAGATCCTGATTTGCTGAATATTGTTCAACAAAGTAATTGACACTTATTTATCAGTCGGGATTTGATGGTGGTATAATTGAAGGCCTGAAGAGAGTTTTGTTGTGTGTGTTAAAGCAATAATGAGCCAATCAGCATCAGTGATGGTGTAAAAAAGACTCACTGCTTTGCTGCTTTTACAAATATAATATTTTTGTGAATATTTCAAGCTGTCCTTTTTATGTTATATATTTTTTAAAATATTTAATAATACCATTATATCCTTTTTTAAAGGCCTTTTTATATGTAAGTAATACTTTTAATTACATTAGTATAACCTAATACTACTTTATGTTTTTCTAATTAGTTTTACATTTTTTAAATTAACGTTAATATATATGCAGTTTAAAAATGTCTATCGTCTGTGGTCTTACAAGTTTAAGACGTTTATATCGTCTTTGAGGGTAAGGGGCCGGGAATGGTAGTAGGTGTGTATATAGGCTACGATATCAGATTAAGATAATTATTTACTATAATAAGGTTTTAAATGTGGCAGACAAGGAGATTAAATATATTTAATCAGAATAGTTTTTTTTTGGGGCACATAAACAAAAAAAACTATTGTACTTTTGTAAATTATATTTTATGCATTGTAATTTTGCTTAAGAAGAGTATTTTTCATAGCTTTGTTATATTTTATAACACTTTTTTACATTTTTTAATGTTACTGCTTAATAAAGAATAACACAAATTCTGTTAGTTTATGTTATTTTCTAAATTATTCAGAATAAATGCCATTTTTCATTCAAGCTGTTTTTGTTCAGCCTTAGTTGTTATCAGTTGGTCCCATCGTTTTGCTGAACCAATAGCACCACCCAGAGGCTGAATTGAAAAGTGTTTTTTTGTTTAATAAGATCTTTTACCGTCACAATGTCTGGAATGAAAATATCTTAAAATTAGGCATTTTATAGCAATTCGTAAGTTCAAAATAATTGCGGTTAAAAGTAGATTAATTAATCAATTATAGGTCCCAATTAATTATCGCACAAATCACATGACAGCACTATGGGTTTGAAACACCAAAAGGTTCCTGAGCATGGCTGTGCCGGCAGCTCACCGCTCCCCCAGGGGATGGTTCAAATGCGAAGAACAAATTTCACAATTGTGAACACCTAGGTGTGTGACAGCTAAGTAAGGGATAGTGGCAGACGAAGTGTGCACTATCAGAAATTAACGCCATGGAAGCCTGAACCCTCCAGCGCGAGTGCATTAATTTCCATTAATGCACAAATAGAAGGCCATTATTCCGCTTTTACCATGGCCACTTACAAAAGAAATAAATATTCAATCAGTTTTTTGTACTCTAATCTTGTTATTTTTCTGGTTTAGATTGTATTTTTCCCAAAAAACTGATTATTTGTTGCGTGGTGTGGCACGTTGTCACGGTAACATGACAACGCTGCGCTTTTCTGGCACCGACCTCGACTGCAGCAGCAAAGGAAAGCGATATATATATGCTGATCGTCACGATAGGTAAAGCATCGGTTCAGAGAGAAAGTTTACCTTTTACAGCTTGAGCTGTAAAAGGTAAACTTTTACAGCTTTTACAGATGATGAAACAAAGGTTTGTTTTAAAGAAGCCAGGGCAATGATTTAGAACATTTAAGAAATGTGACCAGAACTTCCTTTTTAGGCATTATCCCTGTGGATTACCACTTTTTAATGCACACCCAGCAGCCAATCAGATTCAAGTTTTTGCCCAGACCATGGTATATTGGGAATTTAATTTTAACCTGCCTTTTCTGGTTTCCGTAAAACAACACAGCTTGTTTTGATGTAGCCTAAAAACAGCACAATCAAAATTAAAAGACTACTGGGAAAGTTTCACAATAGATCAAATGATTATTGAAGTGGGACTTTAATCAACAACACAGTTGTAGCCAAAAAAAAAAAAAAAAATCCTTAAACTTTTAAAAGAGCCGATCCAGAACAGTCTTAAAAACAGACTCAGAGCTCAAGGAAAGTGTGCTCTACCAGAAAGGTCATTGATTTATTTTCTCAAATATTGTTTTTAATGAAAAGGAGGTTTGGAAACATACCTCACAGTTGTAAGAACTGCAGAATCCAAAAAGTAAACTTTACAGCATGTTTGAACACTTTGGCTCACACTGCTATGAATAGTAATAAGAACAGCTGTGCCCCGTGGGAAAACCCGCTTTGACAGAGAGGAGGGCTCACATCATGTGGGAAAACTGAAGTCTTTAGATGACAGACAATCTTCTGTGAGAAAGTCCAATATAACTGGCTCTAACTTGTGAAAAGAGGCAGGGCAGTGAACTGGGACTGAAATATCACAAGCAGGAAGTGAAATTTGAATCTTAGACGAGGTGACCTTATCAATGATAAAGTTAAGAACATGTTTACACATTGGAAGTGAAGCATCAGCACAACAAGATGACAGGGTTCAGAGCCAAGTCCAAACTCAAAGCTTCAAAACATAAAAATCCGTGTCGCTTTCTTCTAAAGAGCAGCAGGATTTCAGAAGAAAGAAACCTGAGTTGTGGGCGGGATCGCTGGCGCAGTGTGAGCCTGCTGCTGCACCCCGTCATCCTGTTTACACTTTATTTGTCCAAAGACAAAAATGGCGAGCAATATTAGAGCTGCTGTGCAGTTTTGTACCAGATGATGAAGATGTACACGGATCTATTTGTCTACACGTGGTTGCATCAGAACAGAGCGGAGCAGGGAGCTGGTGGCCTGCTGATTGTAGCTTCTATGTGCCATTGCCAAATTTAAGTGGAATTTTTTCTTCTGCACCTGATTCATTGATCCAATGATCAAAGGGTTGGCGGTTCGATTCCCCGCTCCCACCAGCCAAATGTCACTGTGTCCTAGGGCAAGACGCTTCACCCTCCTTGCCTCCAGTGTGGCTCCACTGGCATGTGCATGTGTATGAATGTCCCAGTGATGGTCAGAGGGGCCGTAGGCGTGAAATGGCAGCCACACCTCTGTCAGTCTGCCCCAGGGCAGCTGTGGCTACAACTATAGCTTAACATCACCAAGTATAAATGAGGAGTGAATGAATAATGGACACAATGAAAGCACTTTGGGCGTCTGGAAAAGGACAGAAAAACTAATCCATTATTATTATTATTCAATAAACCCATTCTGAACTGCCTGGTTCACCACGGTGATGCGGCCATGCGGTTATCGTCACAGCCCTAGATCAGCATCACTGCTCCCACTGAGAGCAATGTTCTTCACTTTATAGGTGAGTTAAAAATATGCAGTAATCATGTGTCAATATGTCACCTCTTGTGTGCGGCCCGGACCTTTGCTCATTTTTCTGTATTTGGCCCTCTCCAAAAAAACTTTGGACACCCCTGATTTAGAGTAACCAATTACCCTAAGAAGCAAGTTATTGGACGGTGGAATGAAGCCAGAGTCCCTGGAGAAAACCTATGCATGCACGGGGAGAACATGCAAACGCAAGAGCGCTAACCACTGCGAGATGGAAAGTGTAATCTACAAACATCTTTTCCAAGCAATGCAGGATGTATGTAGAGATATGGCAGCTAATGCTGGCGGTGATATTTTCCCTGCTGTTTGGCAAGGGAAAATATTGCTTGCCATGTAGATGAGGTGCTGTGGCCAGACCGTAACAGAAGAGAGGATGCAGAATAGTTTTTTATCAGTTTTTTCCCCTTTTTTATTACTGTAGCTGTATACAGTAAAGTCTTCTGGTGTTTTGTATGTAGTGTATGTGTAACTCTGTGTTGGTTAGGGAATGGGATGTGCACTGTATGCATTGTTTTTGTGGAAAAAATAAAATGGACTTATCCCATGTATTTGTTTCTTCAGAGTATAAAAATCAAAATATCAAATATCTTACAACACACTCAAGTACATTCGTAAGTGTAAGTGTAACACTGAACCAAGAAAAGGCCTAAGTCATTATGAGGAATGGAGAAGAAGTGTTTAGCAATTAGCAACCTGTGCGCACAGTTTATCAGATTTATCCTTTTTTTTTACCACTGGCACCCGGAGGGATCAGTCAAAAGTAGAAAAGCTAGGTGGAAAAATGTAGACAAATAATTTTCAAAGTCCATCAAATCATCAGTCAAAAGGCAGTTGTCCCCTAATTTATTTTACTAAAAATATCAAATCAAACCACTTGTGGTAGGAAAAGTTTTTTTTTTACCTTTTGTGGTGCTAAAAAGTCTGCCCTCTCTCCAAGGTAAACAAGTGTGTGTTTATTAATCAAAAAGGTGGACTGTGTTTGGACTCCAAATAAATATGATACTTAACTCTAATGGTATATTTAAAGGATAAAACAGAATACCGCCATCCCAGTCATGAGCAGCTCATGTTCCAGTGACTGGAAACAGCTTCATGGAAGCTGACAGGTATAATTAATGATCAATGTCTGACTTTCTTTTAGGCAACACTTGTTTTGACGTTGGCAGCATCATTTCTGCTGCAGATGCATCAACTCAAAAGCAGTAAAATGCTGCATTTGAAGGAACACATGTCCAAAGACATCTCTGTGATTCCAGACTCAGACTCTCGCTTTGCACGAACATAGTGACAACACGACAGAACCCGTCTCCCTTTACCATTAGTCTGCAGTGGCCAAATGTGAGATGGGGTGGGGGCAGTGCAGCTGACGCTGTTGGCTGTAGCAGGTGTTACCCATGAGTCCAGTCTGTGGGACAGCAGGACGCCCCCCAGTCATGAAAGAAATCTCAGCCAGCATGACTGACACATTTCCATGATATTAGAAATACAAATATTGTTCTCGATACATTTTTTGTTGGGGTTAAAATCCCAGGAACGAAGTCCACTGTGTCCTAGCAGGGCAACAATCCCAACTGCACCGAATTAGTCTGGATACTAGGGTCTGCTAAAATATCTGTAATGTAATCTGATCAATTCTAACCTCAGATCAAATTTCTTCATCTGTGGGAGCCCCACCAGGATAGAGGGGGTGGGAGCAGGGAAATATCAGGATTCTCATGAGGACAGAGAGGAGAGGAAGAATATGAGAGCAACAGATCATGGACATGGGATGGAGAGTCAAGGCTGCTGATCATGCCTAATATGAATTAACCCCCTCCCTTTTTTATTTTTATTTAACCTTTATTTTGCCAGGAAATCCCATTGAGATCTTTTCCAAGGGAAAATAAAATCATCCTTGAAAATAAAATCTGTAACATAATCAGAATTCGGGCTGAGACAACATGGACATGTTTGGATTTTACTGGAATTTATTGATTGTAATCAGCTCACACTTTTGGAACGTTACAGTTTGATAAAACAAAGACAAAAAACATAATGCTCCCGATTTATAGTCAAAAGCATACATTTTCTGTTTGTAATTGTCCTTTAAAAATAAACTGTTTCTGTATCCTTCATTCCCTGTTTAAAGTTAATTTTAATCACTGCAGAATAACGTTAATGTTTTGTTATTTCATTGTCCCAGTTTTTCTTTCTGACAGTTATCCTTAGAAACTAATGCTGGGTTCACACCAGGCAACACACATTTGAGTGACCATTTCCAGTCAAAAGTCAACGTAAACGTAATGTAAATATGCCAGTTCTGAGCCTCCGCGTTCCAAAGTCTTGCCTTCATGCATTGCTACCTAAGTTATTAATTCTGTTTTCAGGCTCTGTGTACAAAACGTGCAGCAATTGAACATGTATTGAACTCTGACCAATCATGGACGTGGATTTGAAGATGATGTAGGTGGCGTCTTTTTCAAAACACAAGTGCCAACCATTTGAAAACTGATCATGAAGGACAAATTATTAATTGTTGTTTGTGTCCAGCTGGAATTATACGACACCAAAAGTCGGTCAAGAATCTGCGTTCAAATATCCGTGTTCAGCACACTCTTGAACAGGCATCACAAGGCCAGTATGTACAAAGCACAATTTGTTGCAGAGGTCTTGTCATTGGGTATCAGTTCTGAGTGTTTGTTACATTGACCATTCAAGCTTTTATTTAAGGGACAGAATCTAGGGTCTGTTCATTAATGTAGGCTATATTTTTTTCTGTGGGCCATTTGTGAGTTTTGGACAGTTTCCTTTATTGTTGTACTTTCTGTGTTTCGAACTACTTCAGATGCAAAGTCACATTAATTGAGCATCTACATTAAGCAGAAGCACAAGTGTTTTTTTTATAGCTGGAAATAAATTCAGGCCTCAAGCGGTTAGAGGATTGACATGGATTGTTCCCACTTGAAACTATTTCACCCGCATGTCCTTAGTCCTCTATTCTTGATAGCTGTTGTTATAAATTAAAGTTTCTAAGTAACTTTGTGTCACAGTCAGTTCTCATGATTGGATCATGGAACACATGTTGCAGCTTTCAAGTTATGTAATCCAACTGCATCCTCAATTTCTCAAACCTTCATTCATTCATACTTAGTAAGGTGTGCGGGGGGGGGGGGGGTCTTGGTAAGGCGCCAGGTCTAGATGGGACAGCTCGTCCTACAAGACCCACGTCAGAGGGGGTCAGCCCGCCCTCCCATAGCGTAGTGTTGCGCGTCTCATTACGGTTATTTACATTCTTTCTAAAAGACCCCCCCCCCTCCCCTCCCCGAGGCTTCAGCTGTCAGCTCCGGTGTCAGTGGTGCTCTGATGGAAACTTTCAACCACCGCGTCCACTCTTGCTTGTCTACGGGAACGGGGGTGGGGGTGAGGAGGTAGTTACAGCTGGCAGACCTGCCCGCGGAGGCTGAGTTGTGCATGAGCGGGGTGTAGTGTGCTTTTAGCATGTATCAATGTGTTCACGCACATGCGTGAGCATGTGCTGCGCGAGCTTGGATGCTCCCCGAAAGGCTCGGTCGCAGCTCCCGCAGACAAAGATGCGTCCTGCGCAGCTCTGCTCCTCGTGCAGCAGCAGGCGGTCGAGCTGGCTGAAGTTCCGGCTGCACGCGGAGCATCTGTGCGGCTTCTGGTCCACGTGCATGAACCGGTGCCGGACCAGGCGGGACGCGGCGGCAAAGGCCGCTCCGCAGTCAGTGCAAGTGAAGGGTCGCTGGCCGCTGTGGATGGCCTCGTGCTCCGCCAGATTAGAGGACTTGGTAAAAGTCTTGGAGCAAACCGCGCACACGTACGGGCGCACGCCCTTGTGCGCTTTCTGATGCTCCACCATGCGGCTCGCCAGCGTGAAGGTCTTCCCGCAGTCCGGGCACGCGAAAGGCCGCTCCCCCAGGTGCGTGCGCTCATGGCGCTGCAGGGATAGTGGTTTGTTGAAGGTCCTGCCGCAACGCGCGCACGGGTACGGCTTGTCGTTTGTGTGCATGTTGCGCTCATGTTTGCGAAGGTCGGAGGACCGAATGAAGTCCTTGCCACAGGTGGCGCAATTGTAGGGCTTCTCCCCCGTGTGAGTGCGGATGTGTTTGCGGTAGTCAGAAGACCAGACGTAGGATTTAGCGCAGAAGGGGCAGCCGTACGGCCGCTCCCCCGTGTGCAGCCGCTTGTGCTGCTGCAGCGTACCCTGGTGGGAGTATGCCTTCCCGCAGATGTCACACACATGCGGCTTTAGGCCGGAGTGCGTCTGCAGGTGACTCTGGAGGTTACACAGCTTCTTGAAGGCCCAGGGGCAGTGGGTGCACTTGAAGGGTCGGTCTTGCGTGTCTACTGCTCCACGCTTTTTCATGGCTACCAAGAGTCGGTTGATTTTGTCATCAGACTTATTTAGCACGTTCTCAGACTCCACGGAAGAACTGATGGAGATCCCCTGGACCTCAGGCAAAGAGCTTTTCTCCATGTCCTTGGGGCTATCTAGACTCGGAGGAGTATGCTGCTTACCCTGCTCATGCTGCTCCTCAGACACATCTACAGCTTTGCTGCACTCATCGTTTGTTTCGGTTGATGAAAGCGCAGCAAACCTCTGCAGCAGCGTGCAATCTGGTGTCTGGGGATTCAGATACAGGACTGCGCAGTCTCTCTGTGCAGATGAGCTGCTCCCAGGTGAAGAGTCAGTTCCCTGATTCTGATGAGGATATTCTTCTTGAGGGGAAGAGGTCGCACACAGCCCCCCATGGCATTTCCTCTTTTTTCTTCTAGCAGCCACCCTGTTTGACATCTGAAAGATGCAAAAGTATGTTGATCTTCTGCACAAAGACTGAATTTCACTGCCAAATTCAAATGAACAGGATCTCATATAAAACCCATTTTAGTTCAATTTTAAAAACATTTCCATATAACTGTTAATTTAAAGTAAAGGTGAAACTTGCATTAGTAACCTAACCTTTGTGCCATCTTATGGGCTCCAGATGACCCCACCCTTACATTGACAATGACAAAGGTGGATAAAGGTGGAAAGATTTCATGTAATCCATGGACACCAGTGAAGATCACAAATCATTGAAGAAAAAAGGTGC
This sequence comes from Oryzias sinensis, assembly GCA_037389245.1. Taxonomy (NCBI): domain Eukaryota; kingdom Metazoa; phylum Chordata; class Actinopteri; order Beloniformes; family Adrianichthyidae; genus Oryzias; species Oryzias sinensis. The sequence continues at coordinate 7,386,416 of CM074498.1, read as the reverse complement.
AGAGCGCCGGCTTGTGGGTCTAGATGACCCCACTCCCAATGTTAAAGTGCCATGGATAGAACAAGGGTTAAAGGAGGAAAAAGCCTGCATTACTAATATCAATTTTTCCAGAGTTACTGGAAAGTACTTTAAAAAAATCAATCTACAGGCTTTATGATTTAATTTAATCTTGAAAGAGAAAATCAACAAAATCAACTCAATCGATTCGTTTTTGTGGTTATCCCTGTAAAGTATGACAGTAAACTCACGTTAGTCTTTGCCGCTTACACACAGAACAGCTTACCATTCGGGAGGAGTTCGAGTCTCGGAGGTGCAGCAGAAATGCCCTGAAGCCGGCTGTAGCGCTGAATAAGTGTGGGAGTGGGTGGGGTTTGGCAGCAGTGCCTCTGGGTCATCACCTATCCTGCGAGTCAGCAGAAACGAGCTCTCAGCCGGGTTCACCTTACCGATCTGCTTTAATGAGCTCACAGCTTGCGGCCCCCACTGATCAGTGTCAGGATTGGTGTCAGAGCACAGGAGCCCCATTCTTTGTGCTATTTATGAATGATGTGAGAAAGAACTTAACCTCTTCCTGTTTTTTTGTTTTGTCTTTATTTTTTGTTTTGTCAGTCCATAGATTCATGTCAAAAGTAGCAGGATGATGCTGCACAGCTGCAGGCTGCAGTCCCCTGACTATCTGAGAGCGGTATAAAAATTGTTTGGCCCAACGGTTGGGCACCTGGTGTGCTGTACTCATACCCCACTCATTTCCTAGTGGCTAACCTTCTGGGCTTCCTGGTAAGTGGTAAGATGTTGTCTCCCTGAGATCCTGTTTAGGATTTCTAAATAAGTTGTATTCATAGCTTAAAAAGAATCCGGTATCCGAAACTTCGCCCAAGCTAGTTGAAGGTGTGGATGACTTTCTCCTCCCTGCTCAGGTGATCAGAGTTTATTTTGTCCGTGCCTCTGCCTTTTTTGGTCTTAATATTTATTTGATTTTTTTTTGTATGCCGAGGCATTAGATGCACCATTTTTGTTTTGTTTGGCTTCCCTTTGATTTTATTGCTTAGGAGTTGCGGATTGCTGCTGCCAGCTTCAGCTAGTGGTCCTCCAGCGCTACCTGTCTGCCCCCTCGGACGCACTCCTCTCTGCTTTGGGCACAGGGTGTCTGAAGATCCTGGGTGTGGTTGGCCACAACTGCAGCTGGTGGCTGCCGACTCCAGGCCAGGGTGCTGCAGCTCCTGCTGGTGGGCTTCAGGCTCCAGTCGGTGAGCTTGGACACACCGCCTGTGCAGCCAACAGAGCAGCGTCAACCCCTCACTACTCGATGTTCATTGGACTTGGGACCTCTCGGCAGGTCCTAAGGACCTGTAACAGATGTTGGTTTTTATTCTGGTTTGGGACTTCTTATGGTTTGTGTGTGAGTGAGTAATGGTGGGCACTTATTGCTGTTTTTAGCTGCCCTAACATCATATTGCCCACTCCTGTTTTATACCCCCCCCCCCCCCCCTTCTTCTTAGGACCGGGTGGTTAGGCGGGGCGTGTCGGGCGACAGCGTTGGAGGCTCAATTGGGGCATGTGTGTGTTCTGGTGTGCATTTCGTTCATGTGTCTGCATGCCACTGAGTGGGGTGTTTTCCTTTTTTTTTTACAGATCTCCTCCACGTCAGCCAGCCCAGCATTCTGTTAGTAACCCTCGGCCCAGAAGGGTCTTCTACCCAATCTTCCCTCCCCAGTATGATTGTCTTTTTCTTTTTAAATACATTTTAGTGTTAATAAAATTACTTTAAACTGGTACCTCGTCTCGTCCTCATTTTGGAAAACAATCTGCGTGCCTTTTAATGTCAAAGCACCTTTGGGTTCCCCGGACCCTGTACCCAGGGTGGCATCGTTTACTCGGTCTGCCTCACCACTTGCCTAAAAAAGAAATGTCAATTTAAATAAGTCGTCGTTCCGACCAAGAACAGTCCAGTTTTATTTCTGACTGGATCTATCTTAAATCTGACAATGACACAGCTGAGAAGACTTCACTCTTTAACTGCATGCAAATGCATGCACACAGACACTAAGAATAATTTCAGTATCTTCTCCTCTGTATCTGTATGTACGATGAAATGGGAAATAACAAAATAAGATCTAACCTGAAGACGGCTCAGAGTCCGAATCCGGCTGAAGGTCTATGTCTTCTCCATCTGAGTCACAAGGGTTTACTTTGCTCAGCATCCTTTCCAATGCCCCTGAGTGGATAGTGTTTGCCGTACTTTTTGTTCCTTGCAACAAAAAAAATGGAGAAGGTCCATCGAAGTAGTAGGCTATGTTCAGTGAGGTGTTTATCCACCATAGCACAAGAGGAACTGCGAGTGATTGCAAATGAAAGTCAGATGTGTGGCACAATGAGTTATATCGCTAGAGGAGACACGCCCGTTTGGGAAGCCTGGCCAACTGTGGCGGGGCGCAACGCCATCTTGGTGAGGTCGTCGGGGCCCACATGACAATGATTTCAATAGCCTTTGGTGGCATCTAAGTAGCTTTATATATATATATATATATACACTGCCACCAACCTGTAACCATCAGAAGCAATGTGGGGTGTCTTGCCCAAGGACACTTCAATGCATGGGATGGGCAAGGCAGGAACCGAACGTTCGATCTTCCAATCAGAGATGGACTGCTCTACCTCTCCTTCACAGCAGGCCTAAATAACTGATGGATCAAAAAATAAATAGACAATCAAAGCTATATAAATTGACTGTGGCATGGTTCCAGTGATACAGTCAAAACTAACGTTTATGTGACTATTCTAAAAAAAATCAAAGCAAATTATCAAGACACCAATAGATGGCACCATTTACTAACATGCATGACATTTCCCTTTTTGGCCTTTACACAGTGAAACATCTTTAAAAACCAAAATATAACTTCATTCTGATTCTGTAATACTACAAAAACATAAGGGTGTCAGAAACTCCCCAATGCAAACGTGTTCAGTTCAAAAGTCAGCAGTTATTTAGAAAACGAAGATAAACATTATAGAGAACCACAAACATTACGAACATTACCTCCCCACTTTTCATACAAACACAAATGGCCACACGATCAATAGCGATCTATAGCATCTATAGCAGGCATGGCGAACACGCGGCTATCGAGCCACATGCGGCTCTTTGCGTCTCATCATATTTTCTATATATTGTGCCTCGTTTCATATTTTTTTTCTCTTAAACCACACTCAAATCCATCAGAGAGTATTAAGAATACCGTAAATAATAATATAAGTTATTTGGCAGTGAGGGTGTTTCGATGCGACACATATGTGACCGCCAATCATTTCCGCGGGTTAGGCCCAATGCCGGAAAACATAGATAAAGATTTGATGGGCGTGCAGACTGTTAACCTCATGGTCAACATGTTGAAGTTCAGAGTATAGATATAAACACAGGACGTTTCTGGAAGAATGGGAAGATTTTTACTTTTTCACTGAATGGAATGGCAAGTCACTGTGTTTATTTTTATGAGCTTGTTTATGGCAGAAAAGAACGAAACGTATCCCGGGGAAAATTAAAAACTCTTCCTGATCATCTGACACAGATTGTCTCCTTTATTAAGAAGTTTTAGCTTTTCAAAGTGCACATTCAAAACGGCCATCATGCCACTTTCTTTGTGGAGCTCACAGCAGAAAGCTGCAATCCAAATGAATAAAGCGCAGTACGTGATGCTGCTTGGACGGAACTTTACTTTAATTTTGAGTCAACGAATGCAGCTTCATTTTGAAAATGAAAAAGCATTTCTGGTATTGACTTTTATTTTTAATTATGCTCCAGAAAAACTTCCATACTGCAACAGAAACGACCGTAGATCACTTTTCTTATCGATCCTTTAATGCAGAGACTGACTGCCTGAGATCCCCGCTTTTCACTAATGAGGCAGCGAGCAAACCGGAGATGATTGAGCTGAAACCTCTTTTGAAAGAAGGCCCTGTTCCATTTTGGAGAATGGAAAAATACCTGTGTGTAAAAGAGCTGCTCTCAATCTGCTGCCGCTATTCTCCTTAATATATGTCTCCCAGTCCCTGTTTATTACCTTGAAACATGTAAAAATCAAGGCATTGGTCCGTTCTGACCGACACTCACGTAAATGAACTGATCAGAGAGGCTACCACTGAATATAAAACTGATCTGCAGAGGATTACTAGAAACAAGAGAAATCCCAGTGAGATCATCATCCCATCACTCCCTCCAAGGTATGAAATTCTGAGATGTAGTTTGGAAAACACACATGACTGAGCATTCTTGTGTGAATATTTTAATATTCCATCAATTATCAGTTTTTCATGCAAAAAGTCAATCATTAGTTTTTAAATAAAAAAAAAGTTATATACGTTTTTTTTTTAGTGAAGGTCAAAATTAAATGAATGCCACACACATCTGAAATGTAATGTGTTTATTGTGAATATGGATTACTCAGACACCAGAAGGATGCTCTGTCCAGATGTTTGTGTATTTGTTTGTCATTGAAAGAGGAGTGTGGGGATACAAAGAATTACCAGTTAAATACTGTTGGATGAATGGTGAAATATTCAGTTTTTTTCTTCATAAATTTGACTTCAGAGGAGTCAGTGCCTTACCAGCATCAACCTCACCGCCCATCACTGAGTAGTTGTGTGTGTCAGAGAGAGGCAGGAAAAAGAGTGAGAGAGAGTGTGTGTGCGTGCGTGAGATGAGAGGTGTCTGTGTGTGTGTGGGGGGGGGGGGTATCTGACCTCCAGGGTAGTCGCTGTGTTAACTCTGGCTAAGCTGCATTTGATGTGTATTGAGGGTGGACACTTTCCTTGAAATAAACACAAGTGCAATACTTGCTGTTGTGTTGTAGGGAGAGGAGTGTTTTATGAAAAATAATATGCCTTTAATTGCGTGTTTGTGTTTGTACGTCTTGGCAGGTCAGTACGTGATGTGGCTCTTTGACTCTCACAGTGAAAAAATTTGGCTCTTGGTGTCAAACTTGTTCGCCTTCCCTGATCTATAGCATATAGCATATAGATCATAGGTCATTAGACAAGTTGAACAATTTAGTATCAGGCTAGTATCTGTTTGTTTTTTGGTTACTTAAAGTGTGTGACAGCCATGGTGTGGATGAAGTGCAGTCGACCTCTGCTTGGAAGATGACAGGTTCGGTTCCTGCCTCGCCCGCCCATGTGTTGAAGTGTCCTTGGGCAAGACACTGAACTCCACATTGCTCCTGGTGGTTTTATGTTGGCGCCAGTGTTTGGGATAGCCGCCATCAGTGTGGGAATGGTAGTGTGGGTGAATGGGACCGTGACTATAAAGTGCTTTGGGCCTTCAAGGAAAGCAGTAAAGTGCTACAGGAAAAAACAACAATAACAGCAACACTAGGCTAAGCAAGTAAATGACATTGTCTGAACTTGAGAAACTTATTCTCACTTTTGTTAAAGGACATGTAATATGAAGGCAGTGGCGTCCAAACTACAAGCCCCTCCCCCTTGAGTGGGAAGGACCAGGCCTAACAAGTTGTGCGACTATCAAGATCTGCTTTTATTTTGAAAATGAAGGAAATGCATTGTTTTGAATGTTTTAATAAAAGCTTCAAAGTAAAAAAAATATATAAAGATGTTCCTTGTCTATTTATAACTTCACTTACCCCTTCATGACTGCCTTTATTTCAAACGTGTAAATAATTATTTCCTTTTTTTGTAAGCAGGTTTGTCGACGCGCAGCTCTGCTCTGGCATCCATACATCGCGTCTGAGGGCGGAGGAAGCTGGAAGGCGGAAGTGAGCCGGAAGAGAGTTGTTATCTAACAGCCGGACGTTTCAGGACTTCTCCTTCATACAAAATGCCCGAAGATTCGAAACCGAGGTAAGGAGGCTGTGCATACGCGGGTGCTCGCCACTACTAGGCGGTCGAATAGCAGCGGCACAGAGCAGCCGCGGTTGGCGGCATGAATGAGAGAACCGAATTTCTGTCAGTAGCGCTTGTGGCTGAAGAACCGGCTCTCCTTACGCAGCTGTACTCCAGTCCAGCGTGTAGACCAGCTCTTCGTCCAAACACGTGTGAAATCAGTGCTTTAACAGTTCAGCTGCACGTGCATCTAAAGCTGTCATGCTTTACAATCACGCGCGTGATTCTCAGCAGTGTCTGCAGCAGTGCACGCGCGCATGGCGGCTTGACCACTGGGCTGTTATCTGCTCTTTGGTCCAACTGATAAGATTCTGAGAAGATCTGAGGATTCCTGCTAAACAAACCCGATGGTTCAGACTAGACTTCATTCATTTGTTTATTAAATAAATAAAAAAAAGCAAACTTGAAGACACTTGATGGTTGGATCTGTTCATTAAAGTCACTTCTATCAACTTTTGTAGAACAATGCTGCTTTTCTGTGGCAGGGAGCAAACTCCTTCTGTTTCAGCCAATCACAGTGGGGCGGGCGCTGACATCACACCTGATCTTCTTAACCCTTATCATGGATTTTGTACATGTTTGTCACCAAGGCCGGATCAAGACTATTCTGTGACCCGGGGCTAACATTTTTTGAGGGCCCCACAACACGACAAAGGAGACAGTCAAGGAAATCTTGATAAATGATTCACATTTAAACATATATCCCAAATGCTTTGAAATATTTTAAGAAAGCATAACATTTTTGTGTCCAACCAAAAAAAGGAGGAACTTATTGTGTACTTAATGGGTTTTGACTTTTGTTATTTACAAACATATTTACAGATGAAAGAAAATGTTTACCTTCTTCATTAAAGTGCATTGATTTTTTTGCAGTTTTTTAAGTTAATATTTTCTCCATAACCAGAAGCCTCCCTACATGAAAAGTAACTGGAACACATGACTATTTCTAAATTACCTTTCACAATTTATAAACAAATGAAACTTATTGACACAAGATTAAATATGTCATTGTTTCAGGGTCCAGGCATGGAACACCAGTGCTGGAGATGGGCTGGAGGGCTTCAAAGCCCACGCTGTTTTCCAGGAGATTAGCAAGAAGCTACAGGAGGTAAATGTGGGGAAACATAGCTGCCTCACCCACAGCGGGACACACTCCTCATGCAAGCTTTTCCTCTCCTCCAGGATGGGGAGCAGTTTGTGAAGAAAATCGGTGGAGTTTTTGCTTTCAAAGTGAGGGACGGCCCGAACGGACAGGAGGCCACCTGGTTTGTGGACGTGAAGAACGGCAGAGGCAGCGTTCACACGGACACGGGTGAGGACAACTGCAGGAGACAACAAAAACGTTGAAGTAGAGGCTCTGGTGTTCCTGACCTGTCGCGCCATTTTGTGACTGCCTGCAGATAAGAAGGCTGACTGCACCATCGCCATGTCTGACGCCGATCTGCTGGCTTTGATGACGGGGAAAATGAACCCCCAGACTGTAAGTGTTCAGCCTTTGGGTACGAAGAAGGAGGCATGATACCAGTCATGGTGGAACGATAAGAACCTCTGTGATCCATGTCAGACTTGGAATCCTTTCAGGACTGTTCTGTTTTTGCTTCAGTGTGTAAACTCTGTTCTGCTAGTCATGCAGGACTCTGTGACGCCTCCTCCAGCAACAACCACAGCATCTTGGTAGTTGAGCACTTCTTCTGTTTGTTGCTCATATCTGCTGGTGGATCAGTTTAAGCCTAAGCTGACCCACAGCTTACTCGAAGTCCGATTGGACCAGTGCTTTGGGCATTCCTGGACCTCCCTCATAAAGGATGACAACAGTTTCAGAAATGTGCAGATTTGAACTAGAGCTGTGACGGTGTGGGATTTTTGAACCAGCAGGGGGCGCGGTGTCGCGGTTAACCGAAGCCCCCCCCCCCAAAAATACACAAAATCCCCCGACGGCTGCGTCGCAAATGAATACAATTACAACGCAGTATTCTTTATTAACAAATAACAGTAACTACTAACTATCTAGCTAATGAACAAACCATATAGGTGATGTAGAATGACTGTGTGTCAGCGCTGCGTGTGTAGGAGGAAGGAGCGCACACAAGTGTGTTGGGGGTGTGTGTTGATTCTTCTGCAGCAGACCGCTCTGAAGCTGCACATGAGGTTTCACCTGTGCTCTCTGGTACAGACATCTTATCAGAATATTATTTATTGCCCAGTAATAAACAGACTGCAGACACTTTGTCACCTTTCCGGTAGCCATGAAGCCTGACACTCATGGAGAACAAGGGGCGGGAGGCTCCGCCTTTTTTTATGCAGACACGTAACTTTGCGCTGCACAAAATAGTTCCCAAACAAAACATCTGGTGATATTCAACGAAATCTAACAGTGTGCGTTCTGAAACCACGTGCGCGCGCGTGTGAGTAGAGGGAGCGCGCTGCCTGCAGCGCAGAGGCAGTGACCGCTGGTGAGAGACGCGGTGCAGGGAGTGAAGGAGAACAAGGCTGAACACAGGACTAGCAGAAAAAGTAAATTATCAGTAAAGATGAATGTGTTTAATGTGTTTATCATAGTTCCAATCACGCACCATATGCAGAACTTTCCAAAAAAAAAAAAAAAGAAATCGATGCTGTTATCGTCACACCCCTAATTTGAACAGAATTTAGTTTTTTCAAAAAATGCAGAAAAAGCTTGTTTAGATTTTTATGCCAACTTTCTAAATCTTGTGAATGAATCGAGACATTTGATGGGGGGGGGGGCTTGGGGACTTAAAATCCAACATTCTTTATAGCAAAATTAATTGAGGTGTCGTCCATTAATGTCTGACGGACATTTCATCTGGCATTATCCCATACATAGACAATGCTTCCACGTAGGGATGAGGCTGAAAACCTGAGGGTCACTTCTCCCACACGTGACTGGGGGCGTCTGGTTTAGGAACACATTTTTGGTAAAGCACTTAGCATGGAGTTTGAAGCGTGTCAAAAAAGAGGCTGCAGATTGCGAATTTGAAGCGTGAATCGCGCTCGGTGTGGACGCAGCATTTTCTCCCAAAATTTCCACTTAAACTCCAGTGCTAGATATGATTTTTGTTTTTCTTCTTCATGATGCATCTTTTCGGCTGCTGCGACTTATACCCCATAGCGAGTTAAAGTAAAAATAATAAAGTAATTCAGTTTTCATATTTGTTAGTTCCCCCCACATGACATTCCAAATAGATCCCCCCCCTCCTCTGTTGTCAATTGAAAATGAATGTTGGACGTTTAGCAACAATAACACACTGCTGGAGGATTTGGACCACTCTGTGCTCTCGTGCGCTCTCAAACGTGCACAGCTCTTGTTTGGGTAATTTGGTCAACCTTTGTTACCTTCGACCTACTTTCTCCAGATCCAGATAATCTGTTGACTCACCAAACCAGCAGCCGGACCTTCAGTCTCGCATTAAAATCAGATTCACAGCCATTCTAATGAGACCCCCTTCTCCTTTCTCAACCCCCCCACCCCTCCTATCCCATCTGGTTTGGCAGGCGTTCTTCCAGGGCAAACTGAAGGTTACTGGAAACATGGGGCTTGCCATGAAGCTGCAGACCCTGCAGCTGCAACCAGGCAAAGCCAAGCTGTAGAGGAGAAGCAGGCTCTTCTGAGCGAGGGGGGAGCCACCCAGCTGGTCCAACCAGAGTGGATTGAAGGACAGATGATTGATTTCCTGATTGAGCGTCCTCTGACTCTCTCATGATTGTGGTGACAGCCTGCTAGGATTGGGACTGTGGTACTAACCTCTGTGAGCACTTCTCCACGAAGAAGACTCCCTTCTGTTGGGAGCGTCTGCACTGCGTCTTCATCCCCCTGATAGTCTAAGTGCCTCCTGGTGTCAGACTGGTGATCCTGTTCACGGTTGTAACCCACTGCTGCTTTCTCTGTTGTGATCTTGAACTGATTTTTACTAAATAAACTAGTCTTTCTCTGTTTCCTTTTGCGGTGCTTTTCGTCCAGATGGTCTCCGCTCTTTTGAAACGCTGATATTCCTGCAGGCAGAAACAGAGGCTGGATCCTCTGGAAACTTAGTCTTTCAGCTCTGCAGCCGTATGAACAGATTTAAACTAACCATGGTGACATCCTGACTCAGAATTTTCACTACTCATCACCTCCCTTTTTATTAGAAACAGTTTGTGATTTATTGTTTCTTTCTCAGACCTGCTGCTTTGCTGCCTTTTGTTGGTTCTGTTTATTCTGTCCAAAAGTTTAAACAAGCAGTACTGGATCAGAAAGACTTCTGATTGAAAAGGATTTTTTTTTTTTTAACAATATAAGATGCTAACTTGTCAAGTTTTTGACAATAAGAACTACCCAGAGGTAAGTCTGAACACTGTCAACTTAGGTTTCTTTTGCTCTTGTGCATGTATGTCCAATAATAAATTTGGATTTTTTTTGTGGTTCTATTTATATTTTAAGACTTAAAAAAAAATATATATATTTTTTTATGGGAGATTATTTTAACTTTGAAAAAATATTTTAAATTACTTCATATTTGTTTAGACTCAATCTAATTTTATTTTTAAGAATGTAACCATCGGTGACATTTCTTTTCTTTCCAGAGTTCCTTTTTTTAGTCTTAAAAATGTAATCTATAGCACACCAAATGATCAGGATGCCTCACCAAACGACATGAAAAACATCAATAAAAACTAAAACGTCCGTTCTGCAAAACTAAATAAGAAAAGGTTATCTGCATTTTTAATTAGATGTTCATGAATGTGGGTGACCAGCTCTGCACCGTTTTCAGCAAACACACATCCACTCATCCAGCTGTTACTAATATTTAAATGTACAAAACTCCAGCTGCTGCACACATGCGAGACAGTCAGGGGCACTGCAAAGCTCTCAGGGGCGTCAAGGTTAAAGTCACGAGGATCCCACTAACCAAGACCCTGACATAAAGGAAAAATGCTCGTTAGTATGTTGGTTAAAAAAATATTGTAAAGTTAATAAAACGTTTTATAAGCACATTGCATACCATTATTGTATACCATCAGTTCAGGAACGACATCTGACATAAAGTCAAAGCCAAAACAATCATGCGAATCAAGAACAGCAAGTGTGAGTATCGGGATGGAGAAATGTCCTGGTGTCTATTTTCAAGATCAAGAGAAGAGTTGTAGAAGAGACTCTACAGAGAAACTACAGAGAAATAAAGCTAATGAGTCACAATAAAGGATTTGGAAAAAGTGATTTCATGCCAGATAATAAAACCACAGATGAAATACTCGCTTTGAGGATGTTTCTGGAGGAGTGCAGAGAAGGTCAGGAGGACCTGCATTGTGTTTTGTAGATTTAGTGAATGATCTAAAAGTCCAATTTATCTTTTGATCTATTTTAAAAATGTTTCCAGTGGTCTTTTAGTTATGATTATACTGTTTTTAGATCTAAAAACGTTTTCTAGAACATAGTTTCTGCAGAATGGCAGGACTTCATCAGAAATTCACCTCTGAGTTATGAGCAAGACCGTTGGCATGGAGTAAGCCTTCCCATCATGCCTTTGTTTACGATCTTTTCTGCTAGCTTCCATCTACTCACAACCTCAACCTAACATCACCGGTGCAACAAAATTGGTGAGCAATATTGAGGCTATCCAGCTGTAAAGTTTTGAGCCACATACCAGCTCAGTAAAGGAAAACAAAGACAATAGTAGATCTATTTGTCTGCAAGTGGATGTATCCATAAGGAGTTGAGGGAGCTAGTGGCTGCTTATTATTGTTTATACATAACTATAAGCTCTTTCAAACTGCATTTTTTCATCTGCCCGTGATGCACCACGATTGGAATAATGACAACGCAGTTTTAATCGTAATATTCTTTCTATTTGCCCTGAGAGAAAAATGCTACAAGAACACATTAAAAACATGAAAAACACAATAAAGATCTCTTGGTGTGATTTAACAGGAAAGATCTGTGGTTTGTATGAAAAAGTATGAAATGATAGATGATAGATACGTACAATGAGATTAAAAGGGCCTTCTGGTCAGTGCAGTAGTCATCCTTTTAACCCTTGTGCTATCTTTGATGACCCCACCTCTACATTGACGTGTTATTCCTACCATGACAAAGGTGGATAAAGGTGGACAGATTTCATTAATCCATGGACACCAGTGAAGATCACAAATCATTGAAGAAAAAAGGTTCAGCACACTGTCTAGTGGGTCTATATGACCCAACTCCCAATGTTAAAGTGCCTAGGATAGCACAAGGGTTAAAACAAAGGAAACAACTTACCACTAAAATAATAAATAAAACTACATAAAAGGTGCTTCAATATGTGCTAAAATTGATAAAACCGGAGAAATTATTATAAAAGTCATTAATATAAAGTAAGCTCCCAAACTAACATAATTTATTAGATGAGATCCAGGTTTAACATGATTAGGCAGTTGGATAAAAAACTGTCCTGTAGCTTTTGCCTGAAGGCAACAAGTCAAACAGGGAGTGTCCGGGTGTGAAGCGTCTGATGATGTTTTTTGCTCTGTTGAGGCAGCAGGAGCTGTGGAAGGTTTCCAGAGTGGGGAGAGTGGAGCCAACAATCTTAGAGAAGTACACTTGAGTTTTGCAGGACATGAATGAGAGCAGTAAGACAGTGGTGAGATGTGCTGCAGGTGTGACAGAGGAGTTCAATGGTGAGGTTACAAGGAGCAGAGGTAAAGAAGGTGGAAGACCTTTAAGTACTTTGGGTCAACAGTACAGAGCAACATAGAGAGTGGGACTGTGGTGAAGAGATGTGTGCAGTGAGGTTGGAATAGGTGGAGGTAGGTTTCAGGTGTGAAAAAAGAAAACTGTAGTGAGAGCAGCCATGGTAGGAGACGGGAGGCAGAGCTGGAGGTAGAAGAGATGAAGATGTTGAGGTTTTCTTTGGGAGTGTTGAATCAGGAATGAATTCATCACAGGAAGAACTCATCAGATGTTTTGGAAACAAATGCATGGAAGCAGAGTGAGATTGTCTGCAGACACTTAGAGGACAGACAGTAATTGTGTTGGTAAAAGAGCGTTGAGGTGGGAGCAACAATGAAAGGACTCTAAAGAGTTTGTGGATGTAGTGCATGTGAGTGAGGAGGATGCAGATGACAGGGCTGGACATAGATGATTCACTTTGGTAACCTCTAAAGAAAGCAATCCAACAGCAAAGAAGAATATTATATTGTAAATGTAAACCTTAACACCTTTAAATGAGCTCATTTAAATAAGAAAAATTGTGTTTAAATATGTTGAACCTCGTTTGAATAAATTAATAAAAACACCAAATCAAACCGCGCAGAAGCCAGTGGAATATTGAAATCTTCCTGTTAAGTATGAATATTGTACTGTCACAGTCTTCAGTTCTGTTTTTGTTTTTTAACCTGTTGTGTCTTGTGTGCAGATTGGCTGTGGGTTTTCCTGGACGGCTTCGCCTCTTTCATGTAGCTTTCCATGAGGGGCACTCAGCTGTCTGCACTTTAGGCTCATTTGTTCGTACTCCTGTAAGTGTGTCCGTTTCTGCTCTCTGTGTCGGAGTGTTTCACAAGTTTAGTCTGTATCATGAGGGTTCCAAGTCCTGTTATTTTTTTATGGAGTTTTTTCCCCACCTAGTGTGTTTTTTTTTTGTTATAAACCCTTGTGCTATCCTGGGCACTTTAACATTGGGAGTTGGGTCATCTAGACCCACTAGACAGTGCTCTGAACCTTTTTTCTTCAATGATTTGTGATCTTCACTGGTGTCCATGGACTACATGAAATCTCTCCACCTTTATCCACCTTTGTCATGGTAGGGAGAACACGTCAATGTCAGGGTGGGGTCATCTAAGATAGCACAAGGGTTACGTGAACTCTGGATCTTCCCGCAGCTTTGGAGTCTGGTCCTGCATTTGGGTTATCCTGATATACCGTGTACATGTATATTTTAGTATTGGTGAACACACAAGGACAGGTTGCTCTGGATCCTACTGCATGGAACTTCACTTCTCCAAACTCCAGATTTTTGGCTTAAAGCTCCTAATCAGCCGCATCATTTAGTGAAAAGACATAAAACAAGCTCAGACATCTACCCCCTGAGCTTTTGTGGATGTAAGTCAGGAATCTGTGTGGAACTGCTGTTAGAGTTCTGCATTTAAGAATGCTGCTTGTTGAGCTGAACTCCAGCTTCACTGCATTTCCACAAATTTTCAAGAGTTTTGTTTGGAAAGTGGTCAGGTCTCATCAGCAGACAGCTTTATGAACTTTTCCTGACATGTCTGTTGTGGAAAGTTCAGTTTCAAGTTTTGGGGGGTGGGAGTCAAACTGCCCTGGGAGCGAAACACGAGAAAAAGGAAAACATTTGTGTTTTTGGCTCTGGGTCAGGTCGGAGCTGTCTCTCGTTCCCTTCCTCTCCACTCTATCGTTTCTTCTCCTCAACCTTCCCTCTCACATTTGGGGGGTGTCTGCTGGGGACAGCATGCCTGCTATGGACCGGACTTCAGGCTTCTGTGGGCTGCAGCGTCTGCCGTTCTGAGGAGGTAAGGTATGTTGGTGGGGGGCAGATTTGGGCTATTATGTTGTAGGGCAAAGACAAAGTGCGAAGCATCCTCCATGTTTGCATGACAGTCGTGGCACATTCCATTCACAGCTGCAGGAAAGCCAGGATTTTCACTTCAAGCCTGCGAACGAAGCACTTAAATGTTGTGTTGTCTCTCAGCATCTTACTCTGTGACCCCTGGATGACCTATTGCTTTTGATGGGAGGGGAATGTGCAGAAAACCATGCCTGCTGTGGGTGTGCCCTCAGCTGTCAATGCCCCTGAGAGCTTCTGCAAAGTGTTTTTCTGATGCTGAGACACAAAGGAGAGGGGGGTCAGGGATAACTCCAAAGATCTTTTTGTGTTTGCATGGCTGTCAAGGGCTTTTCCTAGCTTTTTTTTCACCCATAACTCTTCCACATGTAGGGGGGAGTTTAAGCCTCTACAAGGCTGAAAATGGAATTTATATTGAACTGAAGCTGAGTTTTTTTCAAAGATGGTCGGTTGATGAAGTGCAAGCTCAGCTTGAGCAGTAGTTTTAGAGCATATTTCTGTTGATTTACTTTAGCATTTTTAAATATGATCATCCGCTGACGCCGCTCAGATTCACTGAATACATTCATGCGTGAACACACACACGAAACAGTCGCACATCCAACTTCTCAGGACCTGTTATTTTCCCCATCTTGTTTTCATTTGAGTCATTTTTTCCACTGGAACTCTGTTTTTTTCCTATAACCACGTGTTCCTCTGCTCCAAGCTGTAATCGATCATAAACATGTCCTGTATGGGGGGGGGGGCTGCAGAATCAAGCTGACATGTTGCAGCTTTCTGCCCGTCTCTTTACACCCCTCCTCATATTATTACCATGGTAACAATATGTTACATTCTGGGGGAAGATCCCTCATTTATGTGGACTTCCCTGAGGTTTCTTCTTCTTTTTTTTCCTGGATCTGTTTCTTTAGGAGTTTTTTCTTACTGAAGAGGAGGGTCTAGGGGCAGGTATGCCCACTTCAGTTTAGTCTGTTTAATTAGTTCAGTTTAGAATTTTCCTATTGAATTCTATGTATTTGTGATCCTTGTGATTTTATGTTTACATTACAATTACCGGTACAAAGCCCATTGAGACGACTGTTGTTGGGATTTTGACTATTAATAGTCAAAATAATAAAAAAATAATAATAAAATTGAATTGAATTGACTGGTGTGTTATTAAACCAAAATAAGTTTTCATTCACGCATATTTTCATTTGTATTGCTGCTACTAATTTAAGATCTTGTGTACACTGAATGTCTTATTTACTTATTTACAGTTCTTTCATGTTTAGTCCTTGCTGTGTTCCCTTTTGTACTGATGCTGCACTTTATTTATTCATTTGTTGGGTATTTATTTGGTGAATTGAACTGAGTGGCTGTTGTTGTTGATGCTCCAAACGTATTTTCCTTGTTTCACTGACAATGACAAATCTTCTTGAATCTTGAATTTTCATACCACACTTTGATCAAATGGGGCAGAGCAAAGATTTTTACATTTAAAAAGACATGGTTGCGTCTATTGGGCCTTATTTCCCTGCTCAAACATTTCTTGCATTATAGTCACAGTGCATATTAGACAGAGGATACAAATCTCAAAAGTCTTTAATAAAATGCCCGAAAAAAAGAAATTGATAGGATTGTTATTCCCTTTTTATGCTGAAATATTCAGTTTGAATATTTGAAGTCAGTAGCCGAACTAATCTGTGTGATCATCAAGAATTTTAACAAAGGCATGAAGGTGTAAGGGATGTGAAGCAGTTAAATGAACGTAGAGACTCGTCCTCTGTTTTCAGAGATGCTCAAATTTTCATAAGAACAAACATTGGTGTTCGTTGATTGTTTTACTCTGTGACCTGATGTCTGCTCTCTCTATGCATGTGCAGAAAGACAAAACTGTGGACATGGACTTCCTCAAGTGGTGCTTGCTGCAGGCCCTGACTCTGCAGCTCCTGGTGGGGTTGTTAGCACATTGCCAGACTTCTGTCCCACCAGAGGAAGAGGATGAGCTGTTAGGAGAGACAAACATCCCGACGGCTCCGCCGCAAATCGAGCTGCTCGAGTGTCCGTCCGAGTGCAGCTGTGCTGCAGACGGGTCTGTGGACTGTGCCGGGGTGGATCTCACAGAATTCCCCCCAGAGCTGTCGGACCGAACGCGGCGCCTCTCTCTGCAGGTGCTTCAGGTTTTTGCATGTCTGTTCACACGTGCTCAAGCAGAGGTCACAGCTTTTTTGTTTTCTAACGCCAGAACAATAAGATCCAAAAAGTGAAAGTGGAACATGTCTCCCACCTCCACCAGCTCGAGACCCTCAACCTGCAAAACAACTGGCTCACCACTGATGGTAAGCAATGACCTTTGCAGCTGATGGGGGCAAAAATTAGTGTTTTTTTAACACTCACAATTCATTCATTAACTGCTAGACAGCAAAGAAGAATGTGTTTAAATAGTCCAACTGGAAAAAAAAGAATACATTTTACAGACATGCTGTTTTATAAAGAGTATGGACTGGACCGATTTTTCCTCTCATACTTTTTTTTAGGAATATTTGTTTCTTTAAAAATTTTAATGCAAAATGTACTGGTTTTAAGCATTTCCCAAGTTTCCTAAATATTTTATAAATCATTCCAGGTTTTTGAAGTTGTTTTAGTGTTTCGTTAAATATCAGATCCTGACCTTAATATTTTAACCCAAAAAGAATAATTCAAAACAACCTACAAAATGTGTTAATTTCCCAGCTCTGGAGTTTCTAAGGGTTACGGATAAACATAAAAAGTGTTTAAGATTTACAAGATTTTTTTTTTCCCAAAGTGGAGATTCTGCTGACTGCTAGATTCCATAAAGTCAACAGAGGACTAAAAAGTTTTTTTGGGTTAAAGGAGAAAAATTATTTTTCAGCAGAAATATAGACGCTTCTATAAAACTGCATCTGAAAAACTATAGAAACTTCTCCCATAATGTCTTTGTGGAAATATTTCAGCCTTTAGCCTAATCATGCATCAAACTCAAATCAGAAACAGCCGCACCAGGCCAAAGCATGGTGGTGGAGGTGTGATAAATGTCTGAATTGAGACCAAACCGCTGTATAAATGCTTAACTTTTCTTGCAGGCCTCGAAGATGAAGGCTTTGAGATGCTCGAACAGCTGGCTTATCTTTACCTGGCAAATAACAAGGTGAGAGAGATATTCTAATCGTAGATTGAAAACTGTTTTATCTTGAATATCATATGTTGATTTGATTAAATTGGTTTATTTCAAACGTTAAAAATATTGGAAAACTGGAATAAAAAGTACAAACGATGACATCTTCTTGACAGTGTATTTACTAATAATCATAAACAGAGGTTTTTGCAGAAATAATATGTTACATTACACTAATATAAGGATGCCAAGTAGAATTTAATTTGTACCGGAATGAGTGACTTTATATAATTCCACCCCATTGAGTTATTTCTTCTATGAATATTTTTTTATAGTTGCCATAATCTGGTCCTTATTAAATCAAGAGTATATTATTTATCAAAACAGTAAAATAGAGTGCCTATTATCTGCAGAAAACATTTATTTATTTTTATTCTTACATCATTTCAGTAAAGAGCAATAGGACTCAGACTTTATGCAACAGATGTGTAATACTCGTTGATTATCCTCATCAAACCTGATCATATTAATCCAGTAACTATGGCTACACAATGCTGCTCAATTATAGAAAATATATATCTTATCGAATGTCATCTGAAAAGTATGTTCCTCTCTTGATTACAATTGAGGAGATTGGAAGTGGGCTTTATGTGCTTTGTTTTGAAAAGCTGATTATTATGTCTCATATTGGCTCAGGGAAAACTAAAGTAAGCCATGACTGTTCTCTGCTGAGACATAAATCACTGTAAAAGTTCTGGAGTCTCTTTGGCATCTGTTAAATCTGTGGCCTCCTGTGGGCAACTTAAACCAGTGCTGTTGATGCTGCTGAGCAGAAGTCTCAGTCATTCTATTTGTCAGAACAATCATTCTTGCTCTGATAACTTTTTTTTAACACATTCTTAATAATCCTTTTTTTATCCATTATATGATTTCTTTATTACAAGTTATTTAAGTTATACACCGCCCAGTCAGGTGCCTCAATAAAACCAATAAAAGCCTGCTGGTCCCCACCGTCAACAATCATAACGTTTGATTGACAGATTCTCTAGCTCGCTTTCAGTGGGAGGGGTGTGGATTTCGAACCATCTCACTTCTGATTGGTGACAGTTGTTGCCATAAAAACATTGACTCAGACTGACTTGGACCAATCACTGTTCACTCACTCTGTCTAGCTCCAACATGGCAATGTCTGTACTGCATAAAAACTGGCGACTGAATTGGTTTAATTTCCCTGGACATTTTCTATGGGTAATGTCACGCTCGCTCAGTTCAGTCTCTTCTTCCTCTCTTCCCTCCCTGCTGTATTGCCAATCCCACTATGGTATTTGATTGCAAAGAGTGCTTTCAGACTTCTGTCATGAATTTGATGCTTTTAGCCTGACTGCTGCACCAGTGCACTGGTCGTGGATGAGTATCAAAAAAATGGATGGCTGAATGAATGGCCTGACATTCAAAACACAACTAAAATCTTTGTTTGGACAAGAAGTGCTCAGGGCAGCTGCTGGGGAGCAACAAAAAAATAAGAAAGATTTGTGACTGCTTTCTTGCTGTGTCCAGCCGTACATAAATGTAAAAGAAATTATGACATTGTTTCAAACACGTCACTTTTTTAGCTTTTGTTTTAGTGGTATTTGATATAAAGAATCATCCATAGCTTCTTTTTACTTGTAAGTTATGGTTTAATGACACAAACTCCAGAGCTTTGACTATAACTCAACATCTCAAGTTTAAAAGCATTATTGGTCTTAGGAAAATAGACAGATATTTGACCCAATCAGGTAAAGCAGGTTTTGAAGCATTGTGGTTCTCTTTCACCGTCACTTTGTTTACATTCTGAGTTCACAGAAATTATTTTTTTAAAGTAGTGTCCATTTTTTTGTGCGTTTTGGCAGCTCACATCAGCTCCAAAGGTCCTGCCACCTTCGTTAGTTAGCGCTGACTTTGCTGCTAACCAGCTCACAAGGATCTACCCGTACACGTTTGGTCACAAACCGAGTCTACGGTGAGAGCTCATTGGTTCTCGAAAAGCATAACTCCTGAATTATATCCACTAATACATTCTCCTCATCGTTCTCAGGTCTGTGTATCTCCATAACAACAAGTTGACTGATGCAGGACTTCCGCATGACATGTTCAATGCTTCTGACAAGCTGGAGGTCCTTACCATGTCCAGCAACTTTCTGCAAGTGGTCCCCACCAACCTGCCCCCCAGCCTGCTTCGCCTCCATCTAAAGGTCTTTGCAAAGGAGCAGATCAATCATAGTAGTAGGTTCAGGGGCTGTCATCTGGACTTAGTTTTTAAAGTTCGAAGACGTTTCACCTCTTTTCCAAGAGGCTTTGTCAATTCTGAATTAGCTGGTAAAAGAGCTGGTATATATGCACTCATGGGGGTGGAGTCAGACCTGAAACTGGATGGTATTATCAACTTAGCCTTTATGTCTTCGGATCGTTAAGAGTCCTTTGTCCTCAGCTGGGGGTTGGGGAGCCAGCAACTCCCTCCCAAACTGGTCATCTCTTTCAGCTGTTACCGACCCAGGTGGAACTGGTTCGGTTTTTTTGGGTTTCAGAACACTGCCGTAGCTGGATTGAAGAATAAACCTGAGGCCACCATTCTTATTAAGGGAAGGTTTATTCTTCTTGACAAACATGGCTTCTTTCACTCCTCGCTCAAACCTCCTTTCTCTCCGGCTAGAATTCGGACTTCGCTGTCCTCGAACGAGTGGTTGGTGGCCTTCAGGTGGAGGTGCACTGCAAACTCAGGTCCACTTGGGTTGGCTCTGCGATGTTGGTAAAGCCGTTTGTGTAGAGGTTGTTTGGTCTCTCCTATATACTGTTCGTTGCAGTTCTCTTTGCAATGAGAACTAACAGCCCCTAAACCTACAACTATGATGGAATGAACCTGGATGAATGAGAGTCTTCATAGACAAAGTAGCAGATCGTACCTGTTGCCTTTGTTTTAAAATTGAGTTGTGAGACTGATCTTTAAAACTACAACAATATCATTTCTTTTTATCAGAATAACAAGTTGGAGAAAATTCCAGCAGGCGTTTTTGACAACATGCCGCATCTACGAGAGCTTTATCTGCAGAACAACCTGCTCGGCAATGATGGCATGGACAATGAAACATTCAGGTGGAAAACCTCACAACCATGAACTTTATGGTCATGCCCTTCCTGTCTGTTTGACATCAAGAGCCAAATTTGCCAATAAACCTTTGCTCTGTCTTCTGTTTCCTGCAGTCGGCTCGGTAGCCTCGAGTGTCTGGACCTGTCAAATAACAACCTGACTGTTGTTCCTAAGGGTTTGCCACGCAACCTGGTGCTGCTGCATCTGGACAGGAACTCCATCCACAGCATCCCTGGAGATGTTCTGGCATCTGTCCGGAACCTGGAGTATCTGCTTCTTCACCACAACAAGCTGCGGTCCCGCTCTATTCACCCTGTTGCCTTTCAGGTACGATTCTCTATGGAAAGTGAGCAAGCTGAGTTATAATCACAGCATAGCAGAGGTTTTCCTTGCATATATTCTGTTTTGCAAGCAAAATATACATAGCAGATTAAAAGGATATGTGTTTTTCATTTTCACCAGGGATTGAAGAAGCTCCACACTTTGCACATGTACAACAACCTGTTGGAGCGCATTCCCAGGGGTCTGCCTCGAAGAGCTAAAACGCTGATGCTCCTCCACAACTCTATATCCGAGATCGGCCGGAATGACCTGGCTCTTCTCTTCACCCTGACGGAGCTTAACCTCAGCTACAACAAGCTGACAACACCCAAAATCCACCGTGATGCTTTCAGGAAACTGCGCATACTGGAAACCCTGGATCTGTCAGGAAACAGACTACAAATTATGCCTTTGGGTCTTCCTCGCAGCCTGCGTATCCTCAGGATCAAGAACAATGAGCTCACCTCCATCCCACACGGAGCGATGGCGGGCATGGAGAAGCTGCAGAAGCTGATCCTGAGTGAAAACCACCTGAAGCTGAACTCTGTTTACCAGGGAGCCTGGATGGAGCTGAGCGCGCTCACGGTGAGAGCCTCCTGAATGCACAGATCCTGTGTGTGCAATTATAATATGACACAATGATCAACAATTAACATAAAGATAGAAAATTGCTGCAGTGTGTATGTCAGATTACTGTGAGACCTAATTTTTGCCAGGTGATTATGATCAGAAATATGCTTTAGTTTGTGATTTAATAAAATAATTACCTGTCAGTGTTTTTTTAAATTTACTATGTGCCTTGTTGTTGTCAATTTGACAGTTTATTTCATAAGAAATGGTATTACGTTTTTTTTAACTTTAGATAGAGTTTTTACTGTGGTTCTTGTTTTAGTTTTTTTTCCATATGGAGATGGGATCCATTCATTCTGTGAAAGGCTGGCAGCTGGTAGTATGAGAGTAAACTGAAGATGTTCAGAAACAAAAAGCTTACTTTCCATATCAGTCACTTCTGAAGTAGTAGTTGTACACTATTTTAAATAAAAAATATTGCAGAGAACTCAAAAATGCATCCAGCCTAAGTTAGAAGCTGCATGTTCTCATGTCAGAAGTCTGTCATAGCTAGAAGGCTGAGAAAGCAGTCAGGTCTGCACTACATGTTTCTGTCACAACTTCAGGATGTTTAAACTTTCACTCACAGACGTTGGACCTCTCCGATAACCAGCTGACGCACATCCCCGCTGACCTGCCTGAATCTCTGGAGTATCTTCACCTGCAGAAGAACCGCATCTCCAGCATTCCTGCTTCAGCCTTTGAAGCGACACCAAACATCAGAGGCATCTTCTTGCGGTAAATTGCACAGAAATCTGATCAATGAGAAAAGGGATGTTTTAATAACCATTCTTTCAAAAATAGGTCTAGAGCATTGATTACAAGGCAGATCCTCCAAAGTGTACTGTATAACATCAGGACGCAACCCTGTACTGAAACTTCAGGAGATCATTTTATTCCAAATTTTAAGTGTTTCTGAAATCTAAAACTCTTCTGCAGCCACTGACTGAATTCATGCCTGGAAGGAACAGTCAACATTAAAATATCTCCGCTAACCAAACCTCTGCTGCTGAGCAAAACCAGAAACTCAGCGTGTTTATGTGGTGTCATGACGGCTTGGATGAAGCTTGGGGCTAAATGCAGGAGCCATACCTTAGTCACACGCTGCGGGATTCTGGGTTATCCAGGCCTGTAGAGGGTCACAGATAGGTGCGGCTGCATCAACTTTAGTGAAAACATGAAAATGAAACGTACCATTGTTGTGCGTGTGGTAAGTGTATTGTAAAGTATTCGTAAGGCTGATGTAAGTTACATGTACTTATGATGTATGGGTGATGCTGTTAGACGGTGCTTTTACACTGCACTTTAGTCATTAGTAAAGTGCGAGATGCAAACACAAACTATACTGATTGTCTCATTTCCTAATTACTAAAAATCAGGCCCCACACAAGGAGCACACACTTATCACTTGAACAGTGCTAACGGCATGCGGCTTTCGGCAAGGTTGTACTTGCGTCTCACCTACTTCTCCCTTACCTTTCGTGTTGGTTCAGTGTTTGCTATAATCTGTCATCTGCAGCCATGCCCGTAGGGAAAAAAAGGTGAATTTTCACCCTACGGGCTCACCAAGCGGTATGTAATCTTAAATTTTCATGCGGGCCACCTGCGTACCCCACATAGGTTTGCCCATTTTTCACCCACAGACATCCTGTATCCACTCATGAGGGCAGTTGTTACTAAGGCATTAGACAGGTCTCTGGTTTCAAATCTCTTGATGCACCCTTTGGCATCTTTGTGCGTCTTCATGCGTCCTCATCCTTATCCCTGCTTTTGCAATCCCCTTCTTCCTCAGTGGTCTTTATGCATCCTCACACCTCCTCTTGAATTACTGCACTCCACATGTTCATCATATTACCTGCTCCCACACTTCTGTTTGTTTACTGACCCCATACAGCGGCAGCTTCGGGCTGCAGAAAACCTCTATTAGCAGGACAAAAATGAAGTCTGTCTTTCATCTTTATCAGTTTTTGAACAATCAATGAAAATGCAGAGCAGGAATGCTTTATCCGTGCATGTAGAGTTGGTAAAAAGAAGAAGGGGCAATGAGCCCCTGCTGTTTTTTAATCTAGTTCTACCTTCCAGATCCAACAAAACAGAAGGGAGAAAGAAATTGAAGTAAAACTTTCCTGCAGTGAATCCTGTCTTTAATTGAGTCAGTAGAGATGTAATTAGTGCAATAAAAACAAATTTGGATGCCGTCTATAAATTCTGAAGCACCACACTTTGTCATAAACACTCTTTTTCTATCAATGTTCTGTGGTGGAATATTGTGCAGTGAAGGATAAAACCTTCTCTCTCACACAGACCCCTCAGCTGGCTTTAATGAAAATGATTTTTTTAATTGGAAGATCTAGAGTTGATGTATTATACATTTCTGGAATGATTTGAAATGAACCAAATCCAACTGCATTCAAAAATGTTATTGATTATAGATTTTCAATGTTAATATTCCAGAAAAACAAATATTTGTAACCCCAATTTTCCTGGCTGTCAGTGTGCCCAAAGTCTCTTGATGACTTGGTTCCTTAATGTTGCATTTACAAAAGCTGGGATATTCTGCTGTTTCTTACAATTACTTTGCTCTTCCTCACAGCTTCAACCGACTGTCTGCAGCCTCGTTTGATGAAGCCTCTTTTTCCTACCTGACCAAACTGCAGGTTTTGGATGTTGTTCAGGGAAGCCCGGACCTCTTTGCTCAAAGGAAGGAAACAGAAGGTGGGGCACTGACTAAGGAGGATGAGGAAACATAGATGTATTCATGGAAAGCAGAGGTGGACAAAGAGCTTTAAAGGGGAATAAAGTGGTTGGGCTGAGATGGTGCATGGACAGAAGGCTGTGTCTTTGTATCTGACTTGCCATTGCAACTTTGGATCTGCTACACCTCTACACTATTCCTTTTTTACTTTAACTATTAACTAGTAACTATTTCCTTACATAACACTAAGTATGCACTCACACTTAGTATTATGAACAGAACTCAAGGTTAGCTGGTCTTTTTGGTTTGACATGTTTGCAAGCTTTCATGAACCCTGGTGTAAAAACCAACAACATGGGAACACTGGTCCCTTTTGAGAAAGAGGGTCTCTCTTCACTTGAAAATAACTTCTGGTGTTTTATTTTGGTGTGAATGCAGTCAGACTTCTGACAAACCAAACAGCAGGAGAGAGCCAAAGGCAGTACACCATGTAAGTTCCATAGCAGCGTATTACTACAAAATTCTTAAATAAATTTGATTCAGATCACGAGCATGTTAATTATTTTCAAATTACAATTTGATCTTACTCAGTTCAAAATTAGTTTTTTTTTACTTCCAAATTTCCTCTTCTTTTTTTAGCACTTGTTTGGCTGATTATGTTACAAGTTTTCCCATAGTTCTTGATTTAAACAAACAAGTGTTGATTTGATTTATTAAGGGCTTTTAGATTACATTCAAAACTGAGAGAAAATCAGTTTTCTGACCCCTCCTCGGAAAGAATGGAAAGAAAGAAAAAGCAATAAATGGATTTAGAGAAAAATCCCATTGTGTAAGTAAATATAAATTTAAATGGATTTTCAATCCCAGCCTCAGAAAGCTCTATATTGTCTTTGGTTTTCTCCTGAGAGTGCGGTGTGTGAAAGCAGACCAACTCAGATAAGGGGTGACATTTATCAGTATCCTTGCCCATTCCAACCAAATCTACAGGACTGCTCCAGAGTGGAGGAGACGTCAGAGTTAAAACAGCTCAGCAGTCATCTATGGGTTTATTCAATCCTGTTTTTTTCCCCCACTCACACTTATAATAAGTCCTGATATTTATCCCGCTCTAATCCTCACAGAGCATCCGTAATGTCGCAGTTCCAGGCTCCTCCATGTCTGGTGGGCAGCTTTTATTTTGGAGCAGACAAATTTGAACTATACCTCTTTTTGTGGAGAATCATGTTTCACTCAGTCATGTAATAAAACAGCAGAATTATCAGACTTTGTTTTTATTCTGAGAAAGGTTCATTTCCTGTTGATTGATGCTAAAATGTGTTGGAGGAAAACCTTTGAAAGACTGACTGGGAAAATGTCAAGAAGCATAAGTTCACTAAACTGTACATTCGCTACTACACATGTAAGAATGCTTTGATCTTTACATGATTTTTTTACACGATTTGTTTACTTATCAGAGCAGAAATAATGGCTGAGCTGTTGGATGACAGAAAGTTCATGTAGAGGTTGACATTCATCAGGATAAACTTGGGCAAGCTGTTTTGTTTGCTTGTGAGAACACATGAAGTTATTTTCGTATAAACTGTTTATCCGTAAAAATCTTGTGTAAACTGAGCCCTAATTGAAGTGTAGTTCTTCAAAAAAAAAAAAAAAAACTAGATGCACATTCATAAGAACTTTATTCTCTTCCATTTTTCCATCAGCCTCTTGATACTCCAACTGTTTAAGGCAATAAATCCACATCAAAGCATTTCCTTTCTCCCATCCTGATCCTCCGGCTAACACCAATATCTGAATATGTTTGTGTGTCATAATGTCTTATCTGCAGCAGACAGCAGTCAGAATAGATGATGGGGTCTTTCATCCCCCAAAAACTTTGCATTTGTCCCTGACAATAAACTAACTCTGAAGCTGAATTTTTTTTTACCCTTATGTCTGGCTGAAGCAGACATTGATTATGCACCTCGTCCCACACACACCTACTGGTCACGGAACGTGGTGATAACAAAACATAAATAACCCTTGTGCTATCCTAGGCACTTTAACATTGGGAGTTGGGTCATCTAGACCCACTATACAGCGCTCTGAACCTTTTTTCTTCAAAAATTGGTGATCTTCACTGGTGTCCATGGATTACATGAAATCTTTCCACCTTTATCATGAAAGGGAAAATTATCCACCTTTGTCATGGAAGGGAGAACATGTCAATGGAAGGGTGGGGTCATCTAAGATAGCACAAGGGTTACAGATAGATAAAATGGATTCATTTTCCCTCCTCATACACTCTTCAGCATCCTCCTCGCTTTTCTGCACATTGAAGTCCGTGCCACAATTCACTTTGTAATTCATGCAGCTGTTCATATTTTATGACTTTATGCCTTCTTATTACAGTTTTCTATGCATTTTATGCCACCTTTTTGGTTGTAGTGTATGCCTTACACTTATTATTGCAGTTTTCATCATGTTGCAGTTACAGTTGGAGATCCTTTGCAACCTTGTTGCACTTCCTGCTGCAGTTCAGCTGCAGCAATGTGGCAAATATGAATATAAAGTAAAAAAAAAAGAAAAACACGTCTCTTTTGCTGCTATAAATGTTCTGCATCTGTGCACAGGGTCGTGCTGAAAGTAACCAACAGAAGCTCGTCAGCATCACTGTGGCCATCAAACATTGGTCTCGAGGCCGTTCATGTCAACGCTGCAGTGTTCTTTGCTTTTCTTCAGGTGCCGGGGAGGGATGGGAGGCCTTTTCTTTTCTGGACCCTGCCGGACCCCCTCCTCCAGCTGCATTAGCCGGGCTACATCTGGAGGGACAGACTTGTGTTTGAGTCCACAAGAAGGGGGCTGGTAGTTTCCATTGTTGTTATGGCAGTTCATCACTGGTGGGGCGTTAACGGGCATCTTTGTCTCACATGTGAGAGGCACCTGAAGCAGGAAAAAACAGATTGAGATGTTGGGTGACATGATGACTTTATTATGACTTCTCACCATAAATGAAACTTCTTTAACCAATAAAAGTGTAAACAAACATTTACAAAAGCAAAAAAAAAAAAAAATAGTGATTTTCTGCAGAGAAAAATGGGATATTGAGTAAATGTATTTAAGTATTGTACATACATTTATATTTTGTTCTTGTGGGAATTTGACTTTTACTTCAACACATTTCCATAAATTTAACCTATTAAAACAAAACAAAACAAAGTTGTATTCACAGCTTTGCCATCAGATTAAGTTTTTTAAGAGATGTTTCCATGGCCTCACTGGAGTTCAGTCAGTTGATTTTAACAACAGTAAACCTTGTGCTATCCCAGCAACTTCAGATTAGATTAGATTAGATTAGATTAGCTTTATTGTCATTGTGCATAGTACAATGAGATTTAAGCATCGCCATCAGTGCAAGTATGGCAAGGAAGGGAAAGAAAAATAGTAAAAAACATTGCAATACAATAAAATCAAACAACAAACAGTATGTACAAGTGTGCAAATATAAAATGTAAGCTGTAATGAAGTGCCGAGATAATTGTGTAAAATTGCGTATGAAAACTGTGTGTAAACACATTAACATTGGGAGTTGGGTCATCTAGACCCACTAGACAGTGCTCTGAACCTTTTTTCTTCAATGATTTATCTTCACTGGTGTCCATGGATTACATGAAATCTTTCCACCTTTATTTATCCACCTTTGTCATGGTAGGGAGAACACGTCAATGTAAAAAAAACAGCTGTAAAGGCTGTCTTGAGCCACAAATCAGATATTCTGTTGGTGCGTTGAAGGTCTCCTTGAGTGCAGCCGATCGGGTAAAAGAAAGTGTTTTGGTACTACTGAACTCTCCCTTGAGCGTGTGGCTTCTGCTGTTCAAACAGGCGATTTGGGGAAGAAGAGGGGTAAAGGACCTGATGGTAACAATGTCAGAGCTACAGCACTCCTTTGCAGAGGAGAAATATAAACTTACTCCAATAAAATCTGTGTTTTTGGCGATTTTAATATGACCTTGCAGCATTTTCTGATGATAGAGAACATAAGAACCAGGGTTCAAGAACTCAAAATTGCACTACATTCATTCATTCATTCATTCATTCATTCATTCATTCATTCATTCATTCATTCATTCATTCATTCATTCATTCATTCATTCATTCATTCATTTTTGTTCTTTTCATGAAAATTGTTAAATGTCAAATTTGTTTGTACAAATGAACATATTAACGATTGGAAAGGAGCAGAAGTGAAGAATATAATTGTTATAGTTGTCTGCCCCCTTTTAAATATTGCATCATTTCTGTGACCATTTCTGTGTATTACTTCATTCAAATCATTTTTAATCAGCAACAGACAAAAAAAAAATGTTTGAGAAAATAAACTGGGCTTGGTGGTGGCAGCATCGTAGTGTGAAGACGTTTTTAGTGTCAGAAACTCGGTGACCTATCATAATACGCAAAAATAAGACTTAGGTGTAGTAGAGGTTGATTGAATGTAGGTGTGATGGTGATGGGAACATCTGTAAAACTCACCCCATCACCCTCCTTCATGAAGTCTTTCCTGCAGATGTGAGCCATGATGCCTGTGGCCAGAGCGTCCCCCATCACATTCACCATGGTGCGGAACCTGTCCCTGCGGGGACCAGCAGAAATGACTCTGTGCCTCCCCTCTCATCAGTAATGTCTCTGCAGATGAAATGATCAAACACTTACAGAGCCCAGTCCACGGCGATGATCAGGGTTATGTCATCGGTTGGCAGCCCAACAGATGTTAGCACTACCACCATGGTGACCAGGCCAGCTTGAGGGATCCCAGCTGCCCCAATGCTGGCTGCTGTTGCTGTGATGCTGGAAGGCAGGGAGGGTGGGGTTATGTATAATTAGCAGAGATATGAAAGAACAATGCAAACAAACACACACGCAAAACTTTATCCTCTTAACACACTCTACTTTCTTCTTTTGCTTCTTGTTCTCCACAGTGGAGTTCCTGCTGTAGTATCAAACTGCAATATAGTTTCTCTGCAGTTGCAGTTTACGTCGCAATTTATTTGTTTTAGTTCACTTGCAAATCATGCTGCAGGACGCTATGCATTCACATCTACACAAAAAATGCACAAACACAAGTGGGAATTGATCAGAGATTTTCCTCTGACTTTTTTACCATAAAAGTCCCAGTGTGCAGTTTGGGAAAGTTTCTCTATGGATATTCTTCATTGTTAAAATTCCTGCTTTTCTTTATCTCTCTGACTTCTAAAATGTCCTCTTTTATCAAAATAAAGTTATAGATTTCTCAAAGTTATTTATTTTTAGTCTGCAGGATGCCTTCTTGTTCCCAAAAAATTACTAACTAGATCGGGGGACATTCTATTTTCTGGTCTCTTGTGTATTGTGTGGTAATGTCGTGGAATTTTACCTTTTCTGTGTTAGCTGCTATAAAAGCCTGTCCTGACTATTCATGACACTTGGAAAAGAAAGGAACCCTCTCTTGAGTGTGAAAGTCATTGACTTCTAAAGCCCTCTGTAAGGAAGAGGAGAGGGGACAAAGTTGGCCGAACATTTTCCGCCTGACAGAAGCTGTCAAAGGTGTGATATTCATGTCAATCTCAGGAAAAAAAAGGTTCTTGTACCTTTCAGTAGAAACACTGACCAAAAACCTAACAAAGAGTCAGAAAAAAGAACCACAGTGACTAAGACTAAGATCCTACATTTTCTTAAAAACAACATTGCAATGAAGTCCAGCATTTGTTTCAGAGACAATTATCATCAAGTCAATGCTTAATGTGTTTTCAGAGCTCAAAGATTGAAAAGATCCTCTTTTCAGTCCAGAGTAAGCCTTGCTCAGTTTGACCAAACATGATCTTAAGGTAAACTCCTAAGAGTATTGTTGAAAAATGTTACTTTATCCACTCACATTGAAAATGGGATTTTGTGTATAATTACCAACTGTAAAATCATGTTTGTTTCCACAACAACGCACAGATTTGGATTTCAGGGATATTTGTTTCATCTTCATCTCAACTTTTGGTAACAGTTTTGAGTCATTATACATATTTTTTTTTATCCTAACGAATTAACCAAAAAGATGTGGGAGATTATTTCTGTTCTTTTGTCCTTTAAGTTCATTGCTGCTGAAGTTGCTAAATTCAACGAGTACATTTAGTTAACCCATTACAGTACACACATTTGATAAATCTACAGCTATTCTTTTCTCAATATTTGTTTGTTTTTCAATTTTTTAAAACTGCTTTGCTCACGCCCAGAGTCGGCTTTGCTTTTTATGGTGCGAGACATACTATCATGTGTCAACTGTCTCCAGTGACTGAAAATAATCTGTGTACCTAATTTAAATTCTACCATCAAGACAGATGTGAAATCTGCAAATATCTGTCAGATATATATGCGCATATATGCGTCGCCACAGTGTTACATATATGCAAGTCGCATCTCATGAATAGATGGATGGAATAACAGACAAAAAGAGTGATGTATAAATATGGTCTTGCTCTACTCTAAGACAGTTTTGGTTATTGCATGAATGCCGTCCGAATCCCTGAACAGAAAATGTATGTACACCCAAACTCAGAGGAGGATGCACAGTGGTGCATCTCACAGCCATGGGGCTCTGCTTTGAATCCCAGCTTGCCTGAGAAATCAGGATCATCGGTTGATTGTTGACCCTCAAACGTTTGTGGTTCTGTCTGTGTTTCCCTGTGATAGACTACTGAGTTGTGGTCATATTTCTTGGAATATAGTAGTTTCTGATGTTTACCTGATGGTTATGATCTGACCGAAGTCCAGTTCGTAATTATTAACTTGTGCGATGAATATTGCTGCCACAGCTTCATAGAGTGCGGTTCCATCCATGTTGATGGTGGCGCCCACAGGGAGCACAAACCGAATGATGCGGCGGTCGATATGGTTGTTTTCCAGGAGGCACTTGAAGGTAATTGGTAAGGTGGCGGAGCTGAAAAAAACCCCCAGAAAGTTCAGAAAATCACAAAATCACCATGAAATGAGCTCCTCATTCATGCCAAACAAGAAAAACAGAACCTAATGTTGACATCAGTGTCGGCCATAAATCTGTGAAATCAGCTCCACTGCCTGACATTGGACGCGCAACACGTCTGTTTTCATGTCCATCAATCATCGTCTTTTTAGTCTTGCAATGACAACCTGGCTGCAGCTGCTTTAAATCCACAGTTGCAGACAAACAAAAGAGATTGTGTACGAGAAAATTAAAGTTACTGGAACAACAAATCAGATGATCCGTTACCCAATGATGGGAAACCCAGCTCTGCATTCAAGACAAAAACACAAAACCACACGGGATAAAAGGCAAGACTCCTGACTTTTATTCTGTTATGATGCAGGTTTCAACTTATTTTTAAGTTAATTAAACTTTCTTCTAAACATGTGGGATTTCTTTCCCCCCCCCCTCACATTGGTGCAACATGTGACCAAATATTTTTTACACTTTGACGATGTGGTTGTTTAAGTAAACATTGTTGCTAGTTTGTTCTTATTTATGCAAAAAAAAAAAAAAAAAAAAAAAAAAAACATTAAAACTGAGAAATACAAAAAAAAAATACTTGGTTATCTGAGGTAGAAATGTCTGTTAGTTTTAAATGCCAGTTAATGATACAGACATAGATTTTAAAACGATTTAAAAAAGTTATTAACCACTGCTAATGAAAGAAAAAGCTTTCAGTCTTTATGGCATTACCATGAATCTCTCAAAAATACAAATCTTTTCAGATGCCATCCTCCCTTTCCATGGCTTCTACTCATTCGACTTATGTCAAGATTATCACATGTAAAGATTAAGAACAGTAAAATGGAGTTAGGAATCTACTAGGAACCTACAACTAATAAAAAAGCAAATTAATTAAAAAATCATTATTGATATAACATATAGACATTTGCCTTATTTAAAAAAAAGAAACCAACCAAACATTTTTTTCCCCAGAAATCATAATATGCAAACACATTTCTATCCCCGTATAATATTTAATCTTAAAAGAAAAACTCACCCAACATGTGACCTCTCTTTGCAAATATAGAAGGAGCATTTATGATGATCAAATGTTAATCAGTCCTCACTAAAATTATAACAGTTTATGAATCCCTTTGGACTTGGTAATAGCTGGAGATTGAGTAATCTGATGGCCACACAACAGTCTTACAATTGTTTTTTTATTATTTTTATTATTTTTTTTCTCAATTTATGAGCATTCGCCTCTATTGAATTAAAGAATCTGGTAAAACAAACAATAGAAAGCATTGTACACACAATCATTATCAGAGAATAGGCTCCAGTCTCTCTCACAATCAATTTAATGGCTTAAATCAGAGGGTGCCTCAATGTATGACTACTGTATTACTGTATTGGTAGTGTAGTTTCCGTGAAACGTTTTCCATGAAAACCGATTCCATGAAAACAGTTTCCATGAAAACCAGTAGGACAATTCAAAGATCTTTCAAATATCACATCTATCTTAGAAGAAAAACAACTAAGCTGCAGGTAAAAAAGGAAATAGTCTTAAAAAAAATTCAGCGATGATAAATCCCAAAGCAGAAAAGGCAGCCATCACACTCAGTTCTTATAGGTAAAGTTGTTTGGAACACCGACATAACAAATTAAACGGAACACACAAACTCAATAAAGGAAAAGCTTTAAACAACAACAGTAACTCTTTTCCAGCCCTTTTGTGGCTACGAGCCAAGATCAAAGAGGAGGAGCAAAAAACTATCATTGGTAATCTTAATCATACTAAAAAGTCTCAATCTGCTTTACCCTTGTCATGTGCAGCATCGCTGTTTTTAGTTCATTTATATGTGAAAACAAGTTGATGACATCCTCTGTCAATAGGAATCCCCGTCACAGTTTTCCTTACTGATGCACTGACCATGGAATGTCCTTTCTCTAGTTGCTTTAAACTTTAACTCACAGCAGCAATCAGACAGAATCCTACATTCAAGAAATACAGGACAAAACAATAAAATAGGCCTTTAAGATGATAAGCTGATCCCATTTTAAATGATACGTTTGCATCTTTGCAGAAAACACAAAAGCTCTATTCAGGCTTTTTCTAAAATCTCAATTGTAAAATAAAGTTGATCACTGAAAATGCCTGTGATTCTACGTCTCACTCTCTCTCACTTCAAATTCAAATTCAAATTAATTTTATTTATAAAGCACCTTTCATGTCACACAGACAGCTCAAGGTGCTTTCTATAAAAAACAAACAAGAATACAATAAAAACAAACCCCACACATGAAGTAAAATAATTAAATAAGCCCCTCATAATAAAACACACAAAAACAAGCACAAGTAAAAGAGAAATAACAGAGCTTAAGAAAAGAGAACCCAGAAGGCGCCGTCCGCCCTGTCCTCCTGTTGGCCGGGGTGTCAGCATCTAAGCAACACAAGCACAACTCATCCCCAGCACCCCCAACCCCAGAGACCCCCAACCCCCAGGCCCATAGCAGCAAACATGGGCGCACCAGGCCCGGCAGCCCGGGCAGTCGGAACAAGAGATGCCAGAGGGCAAGCATGGACAGAATCTCTTCGAGCCCGAACATTAACACCACGGCCAAGGGTGAGAAAACACTCATAAACAGTCTAAAATGTAAAAGTAATAAAATAAGAAAGTTAAAATATAAAAACAGGTAAAATATGCAAATATTAATTAAAATAAGATAAGATGATTTAGTGCCTAAAAAAGTCTAAAATATAAATTAGAATAAGTTAGAATATAAAAAGACTAAAAGACATCAAACAAATAAATATTTGATAAAATAGCATATAAAATATAAGAGTAAAGATACCACATATAAGATCTAATTAAAAGCTAAGTTAAAAAGATGAGTCTTTAGTTTCTTTTTAAAAACCTCAACAGAGGATGAGGTCCTCACATCCTCAGGCAGGCTGTTCCACAGACGAGGTCTGTAGTGTCTAAACGAGGCCTCACCGTGGTTTTTTGTCTTGACTCTAGGGACCATCAGCAGGCCCGCGCCTGAGGATCTTAGGGCTCTGGGAGGTTCATAATCTAAAAGCAAATCTGATATAAAAGAAGGACCAAGGCCATGGACAGTCTTAAAAACTATTAAAAGAATCTTAAAATCAATTCTGAAGCTGACAGGGAGCCAGTGCAAAGGTTTTAAGATCGGTGTAATGTGGTCCCTCTTCCTGGTTCTCGTTAAAAGGCGTGCAGCAGAGTTCTGGACTAGCTGCAGGCGATTGAGAGTGGTACACAACCTAAAAAAACTGCACATTTGGAACTTTGTAACCTCAACTGCACCACACTTTTGGTCTTCATATCTGAAAGAAGACGACTGAATAAACTGCATTGATCCTGTTCAGAAGGGATTTCCTCACAGGATTATTTCCCAGCATTCACTGCTCATTTTCTGTTTACAGTTTCCAACATTTTAGCTAATGCAGTTGGAAGTAAGATGATTTAAGCCCACATGTTCTGGAAGACAAGTGAACAATAGTCCTGCACACTAAGTAAATATCTGCTGGTATAGTCAGATAAGAGAGTAAGGATATTTAAGATCATATTTAAAATCCTTTAAAAATTAATTTGGGTTTTCATTTTTGTTTTAACTGAAGTAGCTACTTTGGTTGTTTATTTGGTTGGTTGGTTGGTTTGCTTTGCAGTTTACCTGGAGGATGTTGCCAGAGCAATGAGCAGAGCCTGCAGGATTCCTCGTATGTAAACAATGGGGCTCTTTTTGGTAATGAAGAAGTACATGGCAGGCAGGATGAAGAGGCCGTGGAGCACCAACCCGAACACCACGGTAACAGCATAGAAGCCCAGCTTCTTTCCCATGGCAGATGGGTCACTCATCTCAAGGATCTTTCCGGCCACCAGGAAAACTATTCCAAATGGGAAGTACCTGAGGATAGATGAGACCATGCTGGACGTCAGATAAAGAAGGAAAACTGATTTTTTACATCTACATGATGTGAATTGGACCCTTTCACATATCATGAAAAATAAAGTTTAGTCAAGAAAAAAATACAGACGATGACCATCAATAAAGTCACAATGTATAGCATTACTAGCAGATGCTCCCCACCTTCAGTTGGAAGAGACTGGGTGCAAAATGAAAAAGCGGTGTAAATTCAAGATTTCTTTTTCTTTTTTCAAAATTCAAGGTTTTATTGCTGTTTGCACATGCAGTACATCTGAATTTTTCTTTGGCATCTCTCAGGTCAGGGTAACTTAAAATGACAAAAAATTAAATAAATAAATAAATAAATAAATAAATAAATAAAGCTACAGGTTAAAACTATACAACCAAAATTACAAGATATATTAAAAAAATATATAAATATGAATATTGCAGCGACCCATCTCGTGAATCTTGGTCCAGGCATTTTCTTTTATAGCTCTATTCCGAAATATGACAGACAGCCGGGCACAAATGACAATTAATAATTTCTCCTCCATGGCACGGAGGAGTCCCTAATTGATCATTGTTTGACCTGGTTTAAGTTGTGTGAGTAAAGCTGCTGTGTGTTTTGTGCAAAGAGCCTGAAAACAGTCATAGGAACTTCGGAAGCAACATCGAACACAAGTGAATTTGACCTTTTATTGGAAGTGGTCACTTAAGTGTTTCTTGCCGAGGACGGTATGAACGGAGCCCAAGACTTTAATTCAGTTGCCACACATTTTACACTTTGACTGTTTTGTGTCATAGTGACCCATGTCCATTTATGGCAAATGGATTTAAGATTCACTAATGCCCGTCAGCTTGAAGGAAATGATTTTAGGAAACCTCGATTCATCAAATCCAGTTTTTGTTGGATGCTCAGTACCCTGCTAACTCCCTGCTGGACACCTTCAAAAATGACCTGTAATTCTTTCAATTTTACTCATGGTTCAAAACCATGGGTGGATTTGTTAGCAGGTTTGAGGTAGTGAAAGGCTTGTGCAGAGGACGATGGTGGCATTGGACCAGTGGAGCCTAACTATAACAGTGATTACCAGATCACAATGGCGACGATCCTGAGGACAGCCTCGTTGAGGCTCTGGCAGAAGTTGACCAAGGCACTGCCATTTGGTCCCATTCTTCCTAACATTATGCCTGTAAACACACAACAGCCTTTGAGATCTTGGATCTTTCACATGAGCAGATCCAGAAAGAAAATGGAAGACTTACCCATGATGGCGGAAAAAATGACAATTCCAAGCACATTCATTCCATCGCTGGTTCCTTCACGAGTGCGTATGACCACATCTGGAGGGGGAGTCAGGTCCAGGGCAAAGTTCTGCATGTCACTACTGTTGTCGTCCTGGACGCCGTAGATGAGAGGCCTCCGTGTGGTGGAGTCCGCCTGGGCCTGACTCACCGTGGGTTTGGGTTTCACAATGACTTGGCTTCTGGTCTGATACTGGGATACCAAACACACACTGATGTAAAAACAGTTGTTCAAAGACAGGGTATCCCCTCAAACTTCTTATATCTCACCTGTTGAAATGTGGCCTGGACCAGGTTTGATGGAAACATGTTGCTGTAATGCAAAAAATACACATTTACAACAAGAATGCACAGACACATCTTCAGCTATGCCTCCTGTCTCCTTCTCAAGCTATGTTCACACCGCCCTTAGCAACATGCGTTCAAGGGATCACTTTCAATGAAAAGTCTGTAAAAAATTGCATCAGGTGTACATGCTCAAAATTCTGGTGTTTTTGTGCTACTACGCAGGTTTTTACGATCATTTTTGGGCTGAATGTAGAAAATATCTTGCTGTTTAACTCATGTTCTCGCATTCAAGAACACACTTTTATAGCGACCTGGTGTGATATAATCAAAGTTTGGTCAACCAAACCTTGTTCATATGAATTAATTCATTCTGTCGCGTCTTTCTTTTGAGTTTTGGACAAATCAGAATGGGGAGAGAGAGCGAAGTGAATGTTTTAGACAGCATGGGGAAAAGTGTGGGTTAAAGAGGAGTTGGGGGGTAAAATAGAGATGGGGGGTGTTGAATGTTGAATTCCATAAAGACACAAAAGAGACACAAAAGAGACAAAAAAAGACGAAGAATGAAAAAAACAACACAACAATAAGCAAAAAAATTTCATGGGGTTTGTCATTATGGTTGTCAAATGTGATTATTTACCAATGGGCTGATTTTTGTGCACAAGCACATCCACACACTAAAACAGCCTAACAAACAGAAATTAACACACAAATAACAACCAACAGCACTAATCAGAAACATTATATGGCCGATGCAGATAAACACAATTTTTTTTCGAAACAATCTGCTGATGCTGGTGTGATGCATAAAATAAAAGTTAAAACTGTTATAAGGTCTCAAGTACTGTACCTGGACCGATGCACCCCTTTGTAGCTATGAATACTGGTTTATCGTTATAAATTGTGGAATTTAAGGGGATATTTTTTTGTTAAACTCTGCATAAAAGGGCAATTTAAAAAAAAAAATCTACTTTTTGGATGAAGGCAGGATACACCCTGGACAGGTTTCCAGTCCATCAGATCACTGTAGATTACTTTTTTGTCTAAAGTAGTTTAAAGTGCATCACAAAGGAACATTTTCCAATTTTAAAAACCAAACTCAGGACAACAACAAAAAAGGAAAAATAATGAAACACATACAATGGCCACCTACCCGCCATCAAGGCTCACAAAACAATGTACTTTGGTAATTGTAACTAAATTAGCTGAACTCCCTGCCACCAGTGTTGCAAGACTGTGTGGTTTCCCATGTTATTAAATGCATGTTTAGCCCACAGTGTTTGCACTGGACAAGCGGCGGTGGGGTCTTCTTTTAATTATTTTTCTTCTTCTTCTTCTTTTTGTTTACCGGAGTCTATCTTCCACCCACAGTTGGAAGATGCTTGGTGCAAAATGTCAAAGGAGTGCAAATCTTGCGATTTGTGCACAAAACGAAAACTGTTTGGTTCATTGGTACCTTGTAATGGTAGATATGGATTACCATCATGACAGGAGAATGGCTAGTTTATCTTTATTTGAAAAACCAATGCTGATGTTGTCAGGTTTGTTGTCCTGTCTGGGTTCTCCATAAACAAGTTACGTTCTGAGTTTGGTGAGTTTCACTACATCACTACCAAAACTTGAGTTCCTAATTGGTCAAAGTTTGACCTGGTGTAGCAAACAACTCATGTTGAATGGCCGTAGAGCCCAAAAAGGTCCATAAAGGCTTGCGTAGCTGCACGCAAACACAAGTCTTGAACGCAAAATTCCAAAACAGGTATTTGCCTGTGTTTACATAGACTTTTTATCGGAAGTAGTCTGCTTGAATATGTGTTTAAGAGGAAAACATCAGGTCAGACATGAGGACTATAGAAAAGCAGCAGAACCGGTGCTTAGAATAAGCAGTCTGAGGACGTCTTTCAGGTAAATGAGTGACTCTGTAGCTATGAGCAGAACAACCAATGAGAATTAAGAGGCAGACCAGGTTGGTGTAAACCTAGATGGAGGATAATTGGGTAAATAAAAGTTTATTTAAAAGATCTGTACAAATGTGTTTAGGATTAAACAAAGACAGCTTAGATATGCAGTATTCCTAATCTGGTCTAGAAGACACTTCAAAATCCCTTCAAACTCTGCAATACAGAAGTCCTTTATCCTTGTGAAGAGAGAAATCCCCAAAATTAACACATTTTAATTATTTTTTTCATTCATTTATTTCAAAAACAGATGGGAAATTCTTAAAGGC
Source organism: Oryzias sinensis (assembly GCA_037389245.1). Lineage (NCBI taxonomy): Eukaryota > Metazoa > Chordata > Actinopteri > Beloniformes > Adrianichthyidae > Oryzias > Oryzias sinensis. The sequence goes on along the minus strand of CM074498.1, from coordinate 7,347,406 downwards.
AAAATTCTGCAATCAAAATGTTTACATTTGTTAAAGTTCATTCTGACTTTGCTTTGTCTTCACGCATCCTCACTGTATGACTCAGATTTTTTAATTTTCATTGGGCTTTAAGCTGAACCCTAGAGTTCATGGTCAATAATCCATAATCCATCCAACTGGGTTTAAAGAAAGCAGATCATAGGTTTGGCCGCAGAAACTGTGCTGTATTGTGCAGTTGACCAACCCAATTAAGTGGGAGGATTTTCCTACAGGTGAGCCTGCCCTCGCCTGATGGGATGCTGGTCCACAGCCCACAGAAACCTTTGCCAAAATAGTTTGAGAAGAAGAGAATTCTCATAGATTTGGGACCTTTGCTGTAGAAGGGTGAAAAACTCTGTTACCTGAAGAGCCATGTTATGATTGTTTTCTCACTTCCTTTCACTAACATTGTCTAATTTTAGAGTATCTGGCAGCAGCAGTGCCTTCAATAGCTGTATCAGACACATAGCTCCACCAAACTTCTCTTAAAACAACACACCTGAGCTTAATTTGTGTTTATTTCCAACTATTGTGGTATCATATCTAGATATATAAACCTCAGTTTAGTTTCAGAGGTTTAGATGACAGAGTCCCTGCTTTGATTCAAGAAAAAAGGGTGAAATTAAGCTGTTTCAACATGTTACTATAGCAGCAATCATTTTAGTTAGACTTAAAAAATTAAACAAAAACTTTGATACATTTTAGAAACCTTATAAAAAAAAATAAAAAAATAGGTTTTATGATTAGTACAGAGCATAGCCAGTATCACTAATGTACTAATACCATTTTTTACAAGTATGACACTGAAGAGGAATTTGAAAAAACTCAAACATCAGAAATCACACGTTACCATTCAATCAGCGATGTCCCATAGCACCTACCTTTTCTTGTTTCTTATTGTGTTTCATCTATTAACTTTTCCATTTGATTTCTGGAAATTACTTTTGTTTTCCAAAACAGTTTAGTTTTTGGTTTCTAGAATTTTGCTTTGATTTAAAACATGTAATGTTTTTTTTAATACTTAAAAAAACAATTTGTACATGTTTTTTTATTGAATATGTTGCTTTTTAGTTTTCATTGTGATCTATTGGCATTAGTGACTTGTTTGTGTGATTTGCACTTCAGGGTCACCGTAGAAAAAGGCCAGCATATATGACACTGAAAGTGTTCTAAGCCATTCATGTTTGCAGCCACTGCGTTCAAATAACCTCTTTTCCCAGAGTTCTTAACTTCTTATGCCTCAGCTTTTAAATCATACAAGCTTTGTCAAAAAGTAAAATAAACATATAAATAAATAAACACATTCTCTCCACTTCAGCAGGAGGAACCCCTCTGAATGTAAATACTTCAAAAAAATAATTGAAACTCCATTTATGTATTAAGAATTTGAATGAAACCTGCCCCTAAAGTACTGTATATCTTTGTTTGAATTGTTAAAGACGGGTCGTATGGGTTCAGACGATTCACTCATCTATCTGTTGTGTTTCCTTCGTTTTCATTGTTGAGAAATTTGAAGCAGCTAATTATTTTAAAATCCTTTTTTTTTTAAACAATGTATTTTCATTGTATTTTATTTATTTATTCTGTATTTTCATGGAGTTTTAAAGAAATACATAATCTTTAATTGAATACTGGGCTAATAACTCCAGGCCTCATGAGCTACTGCATTTCTGTAAACACACACCTGATCCAGCTAGTCAGAAAGTACTCGGTCATACTACCGTTTGTGAAATGTAAAAAAGCATTAAAATAGCCCAAAGTCCCCTAATCCTGCCGAAACACGCACATGCCATAGGCTGTTGACTTAGATTTGGTTCTCAAACACCTGACCTCAGTCATGGTCATCAAGATTGGGGTTTTACCGGATGAGATCAAGCAGGGCATCAGCAGAACTCATGATGGGCTTGCTGCTGTCATCAGAGTCTTCTTTCTGAGCTGCGCCCCCTGGGTGGATGATGGAGACCATTATGATCCCCACTATCACAGCCACAAAGGTGGTCCACAGGTAATATGACACGGTGATGAGACCAAGCCGGCTGGAGCACTTGGCGTCAAGAGCTGCCAATCCGGACATCAAACTGGAAGAAGACGGGAAAAAAACAATCAGGTGTGTCTGAGCATCATGGGAGTATTGTAAACAGTTGGCACAAGTCAGAGCATGCTCACTTTTTGGAATTATAGTGACACTCGGATGGAGGAGACCAAGATAAATCAGAAAATATTATTTTTTTAAATGATAAAATATTGTAAGTCTCACAGATGAGATTAATTTGATGAAACAGGAAAAATTAGAGATGTTTTTTTTTATTGATAAATATACTCTAACTAAATATTTTATGTTGTAATCGACTTAAGACCTAAAAAACAAAAGAATGGACTGACAATGCACATAAAGAGCAGGTTGGAAACATGTAACATGTTACACGTTTTAACTTTTTTCCCCACTACGTCAAGCAGCTAAATTATACACCCACATTATATTTTATTTCTTAAAATGCATGTTTGCTATTACATTTTCAGCTGCTTACATGTGGCTCAGAACGAAGTTCTGCACTCATCTGCACAGTAATCCCTGTCCTGTCACTGTCTGCAGCCATTGCCACTTTAATAAAGGATGCTAAACAAAGCAGCACAGATCTAATTATAACACATCAAGTGGAGGATGATGATAAAAGTTAATGAAGAGTGAAGAGAACTATAAACTCTGTTAAAACCAGAAGAAGGGCTGTTAATCAACGAAAGAAGAAATACCAGCCTTGGTCATTCGACAGATTATGGACCCTTTTTTTATCTTATTTTATTTTCACAGCATTACCTTATTATAAAAATAAAATAAAAACATTTAAAAAATGCTTAATCAATTATTGAAGGTGGTAAAATTGATTGATTTCTAATTATATTACTTCACTTGCTCCCAAAATTTAAAAATTGATTCATGATTTTTCCTTATGTAATTTTGCACATATTTTAACTTTGATACTCGAGCATTTATTGCAATGATTTTTTTTTAAACAGTGTTATGTTTAGTTTACTGATATAGTATTATTTTTTAATCATATAAATGACTTATATAAGTAACACAGTCTGCATATATTTTGAATAACTGATCTGCATTTGCCATGTTGATTTCTAAAATAGTTATTTTTACATAATAATTACAAAATTCACCTTTGTCATGTACTTTATTGATACCTTATGATTCTTAATTCTGTCTGATAAAAGCTAGGATCTGGATAATGATAAATCATGTAATAAAATGGTTACGGTAGAACAGGGGTGGGATTATATAAGTTTGCTTCCTTCCACTCCATTTCAAGCAATATTTATTAATATGCCTAACTATCCTCAGTTTGATAGGTCATTGTATGAATGTAAAGCTGATGGTTGTATTGTTTTTGTGTACTATTCTCATTTGATTGCTTGAAATAAACCATTTCCAAATCCAAATGAATTGTTTTCCTCTGACTCTCAGTTTGCAAACTTTTCTTTTTTTTTCTTCACTTACATATCCCTTATCTGTAAACTGATTGGTTGACCAAAGCTGCTTATAAATGTTTGCAAGTTCATTTCTCATTAACAGGGACCTTCAATGGATAAATGACGGTGGATTTTGGGGAAAAAAACAACACTTGTCCATTTACACACAGCTTACAGCAGGTTAGGGTTTATCAGGTGACCCCTGTTTAACCCTTGTGCTATCTTAGATGACCCCACCCTTACATTGACGTGTTCTCCCTACCATGACAAAGGTGGATAAAGGTGGAAAGATTTCATGTAATCCATGGACACCAGTGAAGATCACAAATCATTGAAGAAAAAAGGTTCAGCGCACTGTCTAGTTGGTCTAGATGACCCAACTCCCAATGTTAAAGTCCCTGGGATAGCACATGGGATAAAGCATGAGCTGCCCACTTTTTTAACTCTTGCATCTCCACTCTTAGATGTGAGAACACTGTGCCACCATAATCCACACACAACTTCATGAATGAGGCTCAAGAGTCAATCTCTAACCATTTTTTTGCAGTGTAAACTGTTTTGTTTTTTAAGAGTAAGAGTCTGAGCTGTGAGTGTCTGAAGGGCTTTGCTGTCTCTGAGCAATGATTTATGTCTGAATAGTCTTGACCCGTGTTGTGGGGTTGTTCTCTGTGAATTCACCTAAAAGTCAACTATTTTCTTACAGACCAAACTCAATTTTTGCCTTTCTGTGATTTGTTTTTCCCTTCCTAATGTCGGTGATGTTAAAAGAAAAAGAAAAACTACGTTTAGTCCAGCATCCACCTGGAGACGGAGTTTGGAGATCCATCAAATATTCCAACAACACCCTGATGGTCCTGGCAGTGTCACACTGCAGCATAGAAGGAGGAGCCTCCTGCATATTCCTGTGGACTTTGTCATTTTCTGATACATCTGATGTTAAATGAAAGGCAATGATGAATGAAAGGCAGGTTTCAAGAAGCATGCCAAAAAGTTGCAGTTATGCCCCGTTCTGTATCCAGGGAAGCTGTACATGTTTGGTCTTTGAACCTCTTCACACCGGATGTCCCTAATTTGGAACTTACGATTAAATCCAGGACTCATCCTAATTTAGCATCTTTTTAAATGGAATTAACACTGATGAATTATTTTTTATATGATTGAAAACAATAGCAGGCATTAGCCTAAAAGTCTACAGGCAGGAACTGAACTGCTCTCAGGACACACAGTCCTTCAGCTCTCTTGTCTATTCCGCATGTTAAGCTTCTCCGCCTTCAATGTGGAGCAGTGATCCCAACCCCTGGGCTATAGACCGGTACCGGTCCTTAGGACAGTTTGTACTGGGCCACAGAGAAAAAAACACAACCTACATTTCTTCCGTTTTATTTGTAATCTGATTCTGAAGAAAGTTTTATTTTGGAAAACTATTGGATACGGACTCCTTCTTGAGGCACGACAATTCACATTCGAAAATCCATCCGCTACTATTTCGGCTGTGCTGACTGTTAAATTGAAACCCCTGAGCAAGCAAAGTTAACAAAAAAAATGTATTTGGAAAGTTTTTTTGCAGAAAAGAGCCAGCGAGAAATCACCAGAGGGGCCTTTAACTTAAAAGAAGAAAAAGAAAGCCGCAATCGGCTGTCTAGTGTAACGAGGATGCTGATGATAAAGTTACTCAAATGGTAGATCCCCATTTATTATTAGACTTTCAAAAACAATTGTTTCAGTGACCGTTATTTTGCATTTATTTGTCAAACCATAGATGAGGCTGAGGTTGGCATCCAATGTGTTAACTTCCACCCTGACAGTTATGGGCCAAGGGAAAATCTATATCACATTTTAATGGTTCCTAAATGACGTTTATGCCAGCAGTAGATGTTTTACAGAGGATGAAGATAAACTTTACACTTAAAAGTTAAGGGAGACTGAAAAAAAATCGGACTCCCACTTTAGCCTCGCTCAGGCTGATCTGCGAAAGTATTGTCAATCTAACATTAATCTGCTCCATGTATTGGTAAACGTTGGGGACCAAAGACGTAGAAAACAGTTCACCTTTATGATGGAAAGTTACCTAAACTCACGACTACATCAGCTGCCTCTGGTGATTTTGTAATTTGCTGAGCTCTTCTCTCATAAGAAAGGATACCAAGTCTTTTAAATGTTAGGAGCACCTCTGGCGGCCCATTTTTCAGGCTTGTTTGGGATCACACATTTTAAATAATCATTAAACACATGCATAGATTCAGCGTGCTAAAAGTGGTGTGTAAAATACCAAGGGCAGAGGTAGAGCTACCTTTGATGTTGGCTGGTTTGACACAGCAATTACCACGTCAACTCTCCCATTAAACAGAACACTGCTGCTGACATGAATACCAGATCTGGGGAGCAGTGGCAGTCTTTGCTAGAACAGCGTATATTTATACATAACAGACATACAGGAACACCTGCTCAACAATTTGGATCACAATCTTTTTGATTTCAGCTCTCAGTTAATCCATTTTGTTGGCAAGAGATTCTACTTTCACAAAATAAATAAATAAACAAAATAAAAGCACACGGGCTCTCCAAGATTTTTACATACCGTTGCCAGGACAGCAACTGCAATTTTATCTTCAGTCCCTACACCTCTGCCTCATTTTCTCAACTCTTTCAAGTGGATGGTCATCCACAATGACAGTTTCTGCCGTTGTTTGCAGGTATTTGATTTGATTTTTGATTTGATTTGAAATGGTTTATTTCAAGCAATTAAGTAGAAATAATACACAAAAGCAATATAATCATCAGTTATACATTCATACAGTAACTAATCAAACTTAGGATAGTTAGACATATTAATAAATATTGCTTGAAAGGGAGTGGAAGGAAGCGAACTTATATAATCCCACCCCGTTATACTATAACCATTTTATTACATGATTTATCAATATCCGGTTCCTAGCTTTTATCAGACAGAATTAAGAATCATAAAGTATCAATAAAGCACATGCCAAAGATGAATTACTTAAGTATTACGTCAACAATAACTATTTTAGAAATCAACATGGCAAATGCAGATCAGTCATCTGAAATATATGCAGATTATGTTACTTATAAAAGTCATTCATATGATTAAAACATAATACTATATCAGTAAAGTAGACACAACACTGTTTCAGGAATTTTCATAGCAAAATGTCATCAAGTATCAAAAGTTAAAAACATGTGCAAAATTATGCTACATTAGGTATGTATATGTAAATGGAGAGTTGGAGAGCTAGTCCATGGTATGCTCATTTTTTTAAATTCAAGCTCTACCTAAATTGGGAATATTTAAAAACTCTTAAATTATATAAAAAAAAGGGGTTTTGGTTTAAACTAAGCTCAAAAGCAAATATTTTCATTCGTATATTTAAAGTCCTTTTTAGCATAGACATTACATCAATTTGTTAGAGCAAAAAACACCCTTATGTTCACTTCAGAAATGTCAACAATGATGCTTCAACATCCCTGGAAAGAGGCAAAAAAATATCAAATGGAGCTGTACCGGTATTTCAATAGTTTCAATAGTGAATTTAATAGTGAATTTAAAACTTCAAAAGCTAAGCCTAAAACTTTTAAAGCTGTCAATTTTCCTTTTTAGTTTTTCTTTTCAAAATAAAAGAATATCTAGGGGCTATAAAGGTCAATGTTTTGCTTTTTATTTTATTTTATTTTATTTGTTGAACCTTTATTTAACCAGGTAAGCTACATGTTCCTAACATGTTCTTATTTACAATAACGACTTGGAGCTTAGCCAGTAACTGTTCACAAGTGATACAGTTAACTTGACACGGTTGTTTGTATTTACACATGAATTGAAGAATAATATTAAAACGTTAAAAAAAGGATCTAGAAGTAGACCAAAGATCCCAGTACAAAATAAAAATAATTACCAGTATGTTTAAGTTGAACAGCTTCACACAATTTTGAAGTTGCCTGCAGGTTATGAGAATTCACAGCTCCACTAGTGTGTTTTCTGCATCAAACTGAGTATTTTTCAGCAGTCACTGCATCCTTTAAAACTGTGCAGATGATCCTCCATACAGACTAATTCCATATCAATCAAAAGGAACACTGAAAGCTGCAGACTTACTATCTGAAATGTACTGTGTGTTGTAACTCCATAAAAGTAATTGCGTTCCTGGTCATTATGCTCTTTCACATTAAGGTAAATAGTTTTCCAGGCAGAATAACATTTTAGCAAGAACATATGTGAAATGAAGAAGCCCCAGCCTCTGCACACCCTCTTTATGATTTTTTTACTTCTTTGATATATTTGATAAATTGTAACTTATCAGGCCTTTTGGTATAATTTTAAAAAGGTGGGAGCACACGCCCACAACAACTTCTGTCTTAACCAATGTATGTGTTTGCCATTGTTGGTACCATAACCATTCGGCCTGCTATAACCATTCGGGGTCCTTCAACTAATGCTTGATTGGCTGTCCGTTGGTCCGATGACGTGTCAGATAATGAATAGTCTGGATAAATAACGATACCACCATAGAACAAAATGTTATGAAGTCCGTTGTAAACACGACACGGAGCGAGATTATCTTCTAAACGTGCTTTTATTATGTTAAAATTATTATTAAGTGCATTTGCAGCCGAACGAACTGCGGTCTGAACCCTTCTCAGGACCGAACACTATAACAAAGCATCTTCCCTGCCTGCAAACACGAAGCTACGAGACTCCAGCGGATCTACTCAGAGACCCAGTTCTCTTGTGTGGAGCAGCTGGTTCATTCTAACAGCCACAGATCAAAATCTCTCCATAAACATTAGAAAGAATAATGTCAGACACAACTTGTATGGGAAAATAATTTTATATTACAAAGAAAACATGAAATGAAAATATGTGGAGCCCGAGCAGATCTGGACACTGCTGTGTAGTTTGTCCAAGTGGGGCTACTGTAGTTTGACATCATCCTCAGTCGAAAGGACCCCAAACGGTTATTGAAGGCCAAATAGTTATGGTCCCTACACCGTAATATCCTGATCCACAGAAGCAGTGCTCTCACACAGTCTTACTAGTTAAAACATGCATCCGATATGACACAGATACATGTCACAACAAACACGGACAAACATGATGATATGAAGCTACCTGGACACAACGAGGGGCAGAATCAGCATCTTCAACATCCTCATGAGCAGTTCTCCAGGGAACTGAAAATACTTCACCTCCTGTAAGCAAAAAAAAAAAAAAAAGAAGCATTAATGCTGATGACGCTGTATGATGTAAAAGGGCTTTGTTCTTGTTCTGAAGATGAAGATGTTACTAAAATAATGAACAAAAAGACAAGAGGACATCCTCTTTGTTCCACATGAAAGACGTTCTGAGCTCAGAGGACAGGAGAGCTTCATGTCTGTTCTTCAGAATTAAAGGTAATACTCTCATTTCCTGGCTATTTCTTTCAAGTTGCACTAAAGGAAGGATGAATACTGAAAACTCTTAAGGCCACAAAATGAGGTCAGCCTTAAACAAAAGGTAAAATACTACAATAAAACTGAGTTGATCACAAATGTAACCATTCAAGTAGCTTTCAGACCACAGGAAGTCTTTCTAATTATTTTTCTTTCTGACCAACCAACAGAAAGGAGTATCAGGACATACAGTATAAACTGGCTTGAAATAATCCATTATTTTGTTGCAGCAACACAGATGAAAGTGGTTTATTTTATTTTTTTTAGCAGAGTACAGTTGTTCAGTAAATCTTTGTTTTTTTTTATTTAAGGACTGAGTTTAGAAAGAGGTACGAGAAACTAGAGCATCCAAATAATTTCTATAAAAAAGAGAAACATGTCAAAGACATTTCAGGTGAACAGCCACAGAAGTCCTGAATCATATTTTTCCTATTTAAGCAGTTCATATAAATTGCCATTATTGATCAAACACACAAATACAGTACGTATTTCACACAATGAATACTTATAAAAGTAACTTCTAAAAGAAACTACAGGCTCTGCTATGTGGAAAGAGTATTTGGGAATCTATTCATACCAGGAGCCAGCTCGGCCATTAGAACATTACCACGGTGCCCACCCAGACCGTGACAGCAACGGGGTCCACTTCACAGCCGTGAAGCTGCAATGTTAAACTCTACCACCAACCACCAACCAAGCCGGCAAGTACTGGTAAAATAAATCCCCACAAGAAAACACTGGGGCTAAACTCATAATATGATGCTAAAAGGAAATACATAAGATGTGTATAAAATCATAAAATTCAGAATAAGATTCAATTCAATAAAATGAAATACATAAAGTAAAACTAACAGACAACATAAGCAGAAAAAACCCCCACTAAAAGCGAAATTAAAAAGTGGGTCTTAAGCCGGTTCTTACAAGCTTTTGCTAGACAACATAGACTTTCAACTTTATCCACAGATTTTTGGATTGAGGTCCAGAAACTGGCTGAGCCACTCTAGAACCTTGAAATGCTTCCACTCTTTTGTTGTGGAAGCATTTTGTGTCATGTTGGAAGATTCAGCCACATTTCATCATCAATGCTCTTATTGATGGACGGAGGTTCTTGCCCAAAATCTCACCATATTTGGCCTACTGATCACTTCCTTAACATAAATTAGTCATCCTGGTCCGAAAAGCAGCGCCAAAGCATGATGTTTCCACCCCCATGCTTCACAGTGGGTGTGATGTTCTTGGGATGCAACTCAGTGTTTTTCCACTCCAAACATGACAATCAGGATTTCCATTATTCTCCCAATCTTCCCTGTGGACCAACCAGATGTTTTTTTAGTAGACTGCAAACACGCTCTGGCATGTGCTGGCTTAAGCAAGGATGGCATTTGAAGCACTGCAGGATTTTAACCCTTGACAACATCATGTGTTATTAATCGTTGCCTTTATTACTGTGGTCCCAGTTCTCTCCAGGTCATTGACCAGTTTCCCGTGCAGTCCTGGAATCTTTCCTCACTGTTATTAAGATAATTTTTCCCCCACCTGGTAAGATCTGGCATGGATCTCTAGGTGGAGGGAGATTGTCAGTGATCTATTATTTCTTCAACTTTTTAATAATGATAGCTCCACTCGTTGATCTCTTTTCAATTAACTACGTGTTTATCTTAGATTGCTTCACTCTAGTCTTGTTCAGGTCTACTGTCTTGACACGGGTGTCCTTCAACAGGTCTTGATCATGGTTAAGACATTACAGTCTGACTGTTTAAGGGTTTGGACAATTGTCTTTTATGCAGGTAACAAGTTCAAACTGGTCCCATGCATACAGGTAACAAGGGGAGGAAAGAAGAACTTTTAAAGAAGTAACAGGTCCATGAGGGACAGACTTCTTGCTTATTTGTAGGACCATTGCACAAATTGTTTTAAAAAATTAATTCAATGTGATTTTCTTTTACATTGTGTTATCATAGTTGAAAGTGTATCTATGATTAAATTACAGACCAATCTCAACTTTTTAAGTGGGACAATTATTTTTTTGCCCAGTTAAATATATATATAAATAGATTTAAGTCAACTGTTTTTGACGGTTTCCCATATTTTTGAATAATTTTTAGTCACTGTCAAATGTACACAACACTTTGTGCTGCTTTTGATAGTTTTGACAATTAATAGTTTAATTGTAATTGGTTTCCTCAAAGATAAAGAACTTTGCATTTATCGCTGCACAGATGAGCATTTGAAGTAATTGTTTAGTTATTATATTTTTCTTTTCTTTTATTCTTATTCTCTCTTTTTTTTTATCCATCGCACTCTATTACCGGGGGCTGACAGGATGAAAAGTTGAAAAGGGCACAGAATAGTCTTTATCTGACCCTGCATGGTTGGACAATGCAGCTACAATCCACAGCTGTGTTGACGGCACGTGAGCTTCATGACTGATCTACGACTGAAACACAAACTTATATTGTTTCTTTCAAGAATATAAAAAATTGAGTCAACTTAATTGACCATATACATTATAACACAACAATGCACTTATCTGAAGACATGTTGGCTGAATGAGAGCATTGCAGAAAAATCACAAGTGTAAGTAGTCAGTACATTAAGGGACAATTTCATTTGTTTTCTTTAGTAGCGTCAGCCCTAACCTTTAGCATTTTGCTTTTGTGCTCACCAGATTAAAGCAAATCTTAAGTGACCTAGCTGAGGCTATGCATCCGTGTGCACCCACACACACACACGCTAGCACAAGATTAGTGCCTTGCAGCCCTCAAACCTCGACGAGCAGTCTGAAGGCAAAAAATGTCCGTGCATGTGCCCGTGTCAGGTCTCACTGCAGGCACTTTTATCGGACATGCAATTAGAAAAAGCTTTTGATTGATTGGATTTTAATCTTCTTTTGTGACAGTGGAAGAGACGTGGGCTATTTTTAGGTCTGTTTTTGAACATGATGGGGCTTTGGTCACATGGTGATGGGAGGAGAGGTTGCACGCTTATCATGAAGCCACTCTGCATTCAGTCAAGTTCCACCTATCTACTGTAGTCCGTTTGTCAAACCAGGTATTTATCCCACTGGTTGAATTGTTGGCTAAAGATATCCTGGATCGATTTGAGGTCAGTCATTTAGATCAAATCGGATCAGTGAAAATTAACTAGCATCAACTTTGAATCGGATCGTCAAACTACAAATTTTGATATAAATCGTTGTAAATATAATCGTTTTACCCCTAGTAAACACATTTGAATGCATATTCCCTGGATGTTTGAATGCAGCTGAGATTCAGAAACCCAGACTGAAATTTTTTTTTACATTTAGAGTTTTAGAACTCAATTGTTGAAGGCATTTAATCCTTTTTAGTTTGTAAAGACCCCCTTTTAAAGTTCCAGTCCAAGCTATGGCAGCTCACAGGAACAATTATGAAAGACTTCTATTTTCACATTTTAGAAACGTCTACAACTAATCTTGACAGCCCATGGCCTAAATCCATGTTTTTTTCTCACACCAGTCTGCAGGACATTCACTGGGACTCTAAAGGAAGAAGGAGCTTGTTTGGTCTGTTATTACCAGCACAAAACTCTGTGATTGTGACTAAGGCAAAGCCAGGAATTACACATTTGCTGTTGCAGGAACTCACAGTGGTTTCTTTCAAACAAAAAAAAATCAATAAATGAGATACAAAGGCTAGATTATATCCGTTCTTCCTGTTGCCAATCATTGTCAATTGAGCTTTGAGTTGAAGGGTCGTCCAATTTCACCATCCTGTGAAAACTTGTGACATTCTGGTAGTGAACTTAGCACAGTGCCCAATACTCCACACCTCAGAACAACAGGCCACATGTTTTAAGATCACAGAGAAACAGATTTCCACCTTGTGGTTTTGACAAAATTAGGTAAACTCCTCAGGATGCTGGACTAAAGTGAGATTAAATGAAATTTAAATTAAAGAATAAATGCTACAGCAGTGGAGGGAGGGAGATGGGGGTCAGGGGTAGGTGGCAGGATGAGTCTTTTCCACCTGACGTCACAGTGTTTAAGGGAGGGGACAGACTGACCTGCTCCGACAGCCGCCTCGTTCGCAGGAAGAACCCCAGCAGACATCCAACGACCACGGCCAGCACAGAGAGGATGAGAAGACCGTTCTGCCTGCAGACGTTCTTCACCCTCACCCACACGGCGTCCAGAGCCACAGCCATGTCACGTCAGCCGCCCCCGGCCCTCAGAAACCCATCAATGTGGATGATGCAGTTGTGGGTAGGTCAAAAAATGTTGAATCAACAGATAGAGAGGAAAACATCCAGGACCCAGTTGTAAAGAACACCCCGTCCTCTATGACGCCTAAAGCACCTTTGGGCTCAGCATCCTCCTCGTCCTCGCTGTCTGTGCCGAGATAAGAGGATCCTATCACAGCACCCCTCCCACCCTGCTCCACCCATCCCAGCAGGAGGAGGGAACAGCTGGCATACCATGTCCCAGTGGGTTAACATGACCAATCCTGTTAGAGGGCGGCTGTATAAAACAGGTCCGATGCTGGATTAAGAACCCATGAGCAATCTGTCAGAGGTTGGCAGAGAACCCCCAATAGTCGGAGGTCTGCATGGTTGTTCCAAATAAACAAGCTGTTGGTGCTCGTTATGTTTATCTGACGCTGACCGGCTGCTGCACCCAAACAACCCCCACCCAATAATGCAATCATTAACAAACGATAAGCTGTATCATGCACAAACAGAATCAAAATAGTTTCTTGATCAACTAACCCATAGCGAATTTACTTGACCCATAAACTCAATTCAAGTCCAGAGAGTCCTTCAGCCAGTGCACTTGACTTCTAAATCCACATCCACAACCTCTAAGTGACAGGAACTAATATTACATCTGCAGTTAGTCAGCTAAACACCTAAACCCTGCCACAAAAATGTTAGTAAATGGATTAAAACTGCATAACACTAAAAAATATGTGTCAGTCTACTCAGAGGCAACTATGAAGTTGGATTTATTTTCACTTTTAGTGCTAAATGCCAGACAGGCTAAAGAAAGTTGAACAGAGCCAAGTCAAATTAGCTGATGAGTTCAAGACTGTGTTGCACAGGATTTCTATGAAATGCAAAAGCAAAAGACATTAAATAGAATCGCCCTATAAAAATGCTAAAGACTCTGATACTTTTCAATTAAAAAGTGTATTTTCAGAAATGAGAATTTGGATTCATAAAACTATGACCTCATCTTCAACAAATCTTATAAAAGTAAGTAAAAGCATTGCTTTTATGCTGAATATTTTGAAGATTTATGATCTTCCCAGTTGAACAAGTTTGCTCTTAAAACTTACTCTAATAAAATTTTGGTGTTTTGAACGTATTCTATAATTTTTCTCATGATGGAGGACATATAAAGAAAATTAAGATTGTGTTTCTGTGTATTTCCTTATTCAAATTTCGGTGAATCAGGAGCGGACAAAAAATGCCATTGGAAAGAGCTTGTAATCATTAACGAACAAACTACAATCATAGGGCCACAAGTTCCTTTAATTCTATTATAATGCATGCAATTGTTGCTGCAGCTACGTGTCATATCAGCCTGGGGTAAAAGTGCTGCAGGCCAAAGCTGGAATGACTTTTGGGATAACAAAGCATCCCTGAGGGGATCACAGGCTGCCATGCCTGCTGACCAGAACAGATGGAAGATCGGCTTTTGGTCCAAATTTATCAGATGTGATTTCATGATCATTCTAATCCATCGCCGCCGCCCCCCCTCCCCCATCCCACTCCTCTCTGAGTCTACAGTCAGAATGTCCCTTCATTGATAACAAATTTGTTTTGTTCTCGCTGTTGGAGAAGAACACGGAGCATCACCCTCTCCTCTGTCCATGCCTGATAAATATCTAAACATGCAGACAGAAGGTATGTGTTTCATAACTGCTAAACGCCACGTCTGCAGTAATCTCTGTCCTGCGCAGAACTCAACAGGTCTTAAAGTGGAATCAGGCATTAATCATAATTGCAGAATACCTCTCACCTCTGAGTATGTTTTTTTTTACAAAGCATAGTTTCCTTTAAACTGTTACAAAAGTAAAATTCATTAAAATCTACAACCAAAAAATAGGGAAAATACAGTTTACGCTAATCTTGTTAAGATCCATCAATTCCATACAACCCAGAATCCCAAGTTAAATGTTGTTTATTTAAAATACAATAATAATATAAAAGTCAGTTTTAGATATTTCCTTCCCCAAATTTTCAACTTTTTTAGCTAGTACATTTTTAAACTGAAAAAATTTGATCAAATTTGTAAGAAATTTCCTCAGTTTCACTCCTTAAACGGAGACAACTATCGCTACATGTTTTTTAAATGTACTCGAACATAAACCTCCTTATTTTATGCTTTCATCTTGTTATTCCAAAAATGTTTTTACTCAGAGAAAGGCTTGTTTGTATTACACGCTTTTGATATTTTCTGCCCATTAATTATGAGCCATTTTTAAACCAAAAAGCTTTAATTATGCCCTTCAACTTAATTTAAATTAGCTTTCATCAGCCCTAATTCCACCTAACAGCATGCATTTTTCTGCCCTTGATTGAGCAGTAACTTGGTAAAAACTATGTTTCTCTTTGAAGGCCCTTATAAACGAATTATTCTAGAGAGAAAAAAAAACACTTGTCTGATGCATCAAAAACTACAAACTACTTTGCACTTGCGCTGGTGGACAACCACAGAACCAAGTTTCAAATTTCCGATGACATGTTTTGAATTTTTTTTCAGTAGGACTATGTTATATTTCACCCTGCTTTGGAAGAAAATGATGCTTTTGGATATGTTTACAGCACAACTCGCCATTCTAACCAGTCAAGCAATCACTTATGTCATTACGAATTAAGAAAAAAATGTGACAATGATTTACCTGCTTTTGTCTAATAATTTGTAAAAAATTAAATGGTAAATGGTGTATACTTTTATGGCACCACCTTCTTATAAAGGCCAAAGTGCTGTACAGTCCCAGTTCTATTTACCCATTCACACACATTCACACACTGATGGTGACTCCCCTGCAGAAACCATAACCAGCAGGAGCAATGTATGTGACTTGACTTGCTCAAGGACACTTCAACACATGGGTGGGCAGGGCGGGAACCAAACCTGGGATATTCTGATCAGAGGTCAACCACTCCACCTCTGCAACACGATTGCCTCAGTTTGAATCATCTGTCCGGATGAAGATTTGTTGAGCTTCCCATCTCTTGAGGAGATTTATTTTAATATAGACATATTTGATTACCAAATGAGATCAACATCTATCAGGGACTGTAGACTATTTAACTCCTGGATCTCTGTTCAACTGCTTAAACCAGCACCAAATAGGCAGACCAGAGCTGGTTTCCTGGGACTGAAGGAATTTCACTTGGGACTTGTAAAAACAGAAATTAGTTTATGTACCTATTATAAAATGTGAGGCTCACTCTTTTCCATTGGCTTCAGAAATCTTTAAGGATTTTTATTCAGGCATTAGGGGTTTGTTTCTGCTTCCTATGAGTGGAGGTCACAACAGGTTTTAGTTTGGATCATCTCAGCTGGTTCTGTCTCAGAAAAGGAAAACTGGAGTTACGTTTCCCCTTTTCTTTGAATACAAACCTATGACCATGCTTTCCACATGATCCTGTTCAACTAAAGCCCCCTTTATTTGCACCCCCTCAATGGACAACAGAGCACTGGCCCCCATAACCCACGAAGCGTATAAATTCCTTTCTCACAGATAAATAAGAATTCAAATAAGCAAGCATTCAGACAATGGGCACCACAAAAAGCGCCATTCCTCAAGTTGTTGCAGCTCAAACTCAAAATGCAAGATTCTGGAGAAGGCAGCGTTGTCATTGTTATTTAATCTGAACCGTCAAATACCCAGATCCAAAATTAAACCCAAATAAGCATGTATGGGGACAGCTTCCCTCACACTTGTGGCAGGCGGGAGGGAGTGGGTGATCTGACAAAAATGGGTCATTAGCTTGGCAGACAGTCAGGCAGCAAAAGTGGTCATGAACAGAAACAGGTCAAAAAAACTTCTCAGAGTGAAAAACAGTTTGATTTTTACTGGTCCTGGTGGCAAACTGTATGGAGCAGTCTGGCAGAAAAAAGGGAACGAAGCTTTAGCTTGAAACAAGCAGAAATGTATGTCGCTAATGTGCAAGCCACATACAATCAAGTTACTGTGGAGATAACCGAGCGAGGCACAGGTCATGCCATGCAAAAATGTTATGATATTTCACAGTTTCCACATCTAAATAAGCAAAACCTGAAACTATCACGGCATACTCACACTTCCTCAAAGTAATTAAAGGTGTACTTAAAAATCAGCAGGGTGTTTGCATTTCTCTCTGGCCTAGTAATGCAAAGGTGCTTCTCATTAACATTTATTCTAAAATATAAACAAGAGTTTTATGCTCAATGTCAATTATTTTCCCAAATTGAGTGTAACTGACATTTCAAAACATTACATTAACTTTTGAAAGGTCATTTAACAAGGGTTAAAAATGGTTTGACAATACAAATCATGGTATTTTTACAACGATAAATGAATCTGTAAAAGACAACCATTCGTTTAGGATAGTTCCAGAGCAGAAAAAGTTGTGAAAATGTTCATCTGCCGTATGGAATGGGCCCCCCTCTCTCACTTTTATTTGCACCCTAGACATGTAGGGCCCTTGGTAGGGGGGGGTGCTTGGACATCACTGCCAGCAAGCAGCAGATGTCCTCTTAGCGCCCTACCCGCCAATTTTAACTGCACTTTAGACATTTAGGGCCCCTTGGTGGGGAGGGTGATGGGACATCACTGTGAATAATCAGGAGATGTCCCCCTTTTCTCCTTGGTGCCCCCCTCCTGGGCGGGGACGGCTGGCCCCTGCCTTGCTCCTTCCTGGACTAGGTTGCTGCCTGGAGCGTGGAGCGGGTCTCCCTTGGGGGGTCCTGGCCCGTACCTGGGGTAGGGGCGGGGTATGCCCAGAACTCCTGGGTAGGGATGAGGTGCTCGTCTGGGGCTGTGGGCACCCTTCTCAGGTGGAACCCGGTGTTGGGCCCTCCCGGCGCGGCAGGGGGGCTGCTCTAAAATATGATTACAAAAGGGGTTTATTCAGACATACCTCTGGTTTGTCAGAAGATTAATGACCCCTGTTGTTAAAATAAAATATGTCCAACACAAGAGGCCTTTAGCTCTCATCTGTTTGCCCAGCTGTTGGACAGGACAAGTTAAAAAAAAGAAAAGATCTAAAGATGATCGGAGTGGGACTTCACGTGCTACCATCAAACCAGCCGGATAAGTAAAATTAAAATTGGTACTTTTTAAAATCCTCAGTCACCATCTGTCCAGATTCAGGCTTATTGCAGAAAACACAGTGCACGATTCTTGTACACTTTCAGATAATCTTCAAGAACTTTGTTCCAGGAACATCTTATGACTCTCCTCTACACAGATCATACTACATTTTTACTTTAACCCTTGTGCTATCCTAGGCACTTTAATGTTGGGGGTTGGGTCATCTGGACCCCACAAGACAGTGCTCTGAACCTTTTTTCTTCAATGATTTGTGATCTTCACTGGTGTCCATGGATTACATGAAATCTTTCCACCTTTATCCACCTTTGTCATGGTAGGAATAACATGTCAATGTAAAGGTGAGGTCATCTAAGATAGCACAAGGGTTAATACAGCAGGATTTTTTTTGAAAGCTCAAGCATCCTTCGTTCATTAGCGTTAAATTATAAACAGTTCATGGACTATAATTACACATGCAATTTTGCGGTTGTTTGTCTTAGTAATACAGGCCTTAAACATTATGTTACTTCCCCTTTTAACATTGGTGCTCCATCATCTTCTCTGTTGGCCTAAAACTATTTCGGAAAAATAAAATGAACTTCTCTTTTTTCCATTTATGTCTATTAAAAATAATTTACATTTTTAAATAACCAAATAAATAACCACGCTTCTTTGTCTTTTCTATTGATGTCATTTGATACTAATTTGGTTCAACTGCTGACAGCGTTATACATGTTGGTCACTTATATCCTTCCATATTTTAGCCAGCTTTTATTGCCAGGTTCTTTACCTACCCAAGGCCTTCAGAATCCACAAATAAGGTTGTCCATAAGTGTAATCTATATAAGATTGATAAATACAATAGTCAATCAGATCTTGACCTGTGATACCTGATGGCAAGATGAAGAAATCCCCATAACTTGATTATTTTCTGCAAAATGCTCAGTGTGGCTCAGTCTTTTGCTCTAGACTGTTGTTCCTGCTGTGTCCAATGCTTCTGTTCAGACAGATGGACAGACGCAGCCCCTGATGTTAACAGAAAATAAGCAGCTAGAGGAGGTAAAGGCAAAGATAATCTGTACACCAGAGACCTGCTCACTTCATGTTGTGTGTTAAAGCTTTGCAAAAGTATTATTGGAAACATGCTTTAATAGATTCTGCATGGACTCCTAAAATGTATAGACAATGTCATGACAACAATAGGGCTATAAATACAGAAAGAGTGATGTGGGTATGGATGATAAAAATCAGAATACACTACTAATACACTACTGCTTTTAAACAGTTAAAATTGTCATGGTGCCTCTGGCAGACTCCTCCCCCTCCAGCTCTGTTTCACTCTTCTCCTGATTGCCACCAGCTGCTGTCACTCTCCTCATCATCACTTCTGCTCTTAACGAGCTCCAACGCCTCAAGCCGACGCCAGATCGTTAACCCTTACGGTGACTCGCCTGGTCTTGCTATGCTCTATCTTGCTTTGTTTTGCTCACGTACCCAACCTAATTCCTATTCTCCTGCCTCAGGAAACCACGTAACGAGTGACACCAGTGTGGATCATCAGTTAAGCCGTTCCAGTGAACCGGAAGATTCCTCGCCTTACGCTGACCGCGTTAGCACCTCCAGCCACGTCACAAGCCATCTTCGCATTCGGACTTTGCCGGGACTTAACCTCAGCCTCACACGGAGAATCAATAAACTATTACTCATCTGCCACTTACCTGTCTTACTCTGGGTTCCAGCATCTGGGTTCAGCCTGAAGAATCATGACAAAAATGTGGTTAATTTTAGCAAATTTTAGCTTACTATCAACCTACAACTTTGGTCCCCAACCCCTGGACCACGGACTGGTACAGGGCTGCAAGGAAAAGAAATATGACCAACATTTTTTCCATTTATTTGATCCGATCTAAAGGAAGTTTTAGTTTAGAAAACCACTGGATTCTCCCCAACATATTCGATCATTCTTGACATGTGTCAAGTCGCTCTGTCACATGTTGAAAATCCCTCTGCTACTTTCATAAAACAGCTGCGATGACTTCTAATTTGAAACCCTCAAGCTAGCAAAAATAACAAAAACAAGCATATTTGAAAGGTTTCTATTTGAAGGAAAGAGTCAGCGAGTAAAAAGAAAAATAGCCTTCAACTTTAAAATGACATAAAACTACACCTAACATGGATTTATTGAGAAAGTTTTACCTAGACGTCATTAAGATATGTATAATAATAAACAACAAGGCGTATAATATTATGAAGAGGCTGCTAATAGTTGCTGGATTCACATTTATTATCCTATTTAGAAAATACAAGTTAACCCCTCTTTTTTTTTAAAATCAGTCACACCTTAAAAGTTGGACGACGCTGAATTTGGTATTTAACTTTTTAGCTTCTGCTTTGACAGTTATGGGTTACGGGCTAAGCTTTGCCACATTTGAAAGGTTCCTTCACAAAATTTAGCGTACAATTAAAATTGAAACCAGATGCAGATACTTTACGGAGAATGAAAATAAACCTCATCCTCAAAATTTAAGGGAAACTAGAGGTAAAATAAATAAATGAATAAAATGGACGCCCAGTGCAGCCTTGTACAGGCCAGTCTGTGAAAGTATTGTGTGACATTAAAACCGGTTTGTGTCTTGAAAATGTTTGGGACCACTGTCCTAAAACATCTCACTTGAGTAATTCACCTTTGTTTTTTTTTGTTTGTTTTTTTTGTTTGTTTTTTAGGAACAGATAAAATATGAGATGTTTTCTTGATGCAGTCATTTACAAGAATCTTTGAACCCAGTTTGGGTTAGACTGTAGTCCCAGCAAACAAGTTTTTACCCTGTTTGACGAGCGCCATGGACTAAATTCCCTTTAAATATTATCAGTTTTAATAAGTACCAAAGAATGTACCAAAATGCGGTCTAGACTGGCCCTAATGCCCGATGCCCTTCCTCTATTTGTAAAAACCCAGCATTAATGTGGACGGTCTTGCCCTACCCTCACTTTTGCATGCCCTCAGGAAGCAAACCCAGGTTTCCTCCCAACCAACTGAGCCACCCAGCCACCTAAATGAGCTTGAAAAACAAATAAAAAAATAATGACTAATAACAAAATAGGTACACAGTGTTCTCAGCAAAGGTTTTCCTGGCCTAAAACCACATAGGTGCTGCCCTTTTTAAGTGCCTGATAATGTTTTTATGAGGCAATTTTTCCTAAAAAAGCTCTAGAAATAACTCAAAATGTTCTCATATGGGCTCCGGTAAGAGGCTCTTTTGGTGGAAATGCACTCACTGCCATGAAACAGTGAGACCCTGAGTGCTTTCTTAGTTGTGCTGAGGCTTTATACATGTACTCCAGCTCCTGTATTGATCAGTAAACAGCTGTTGGTCTTTGCACAGCAGGCAGCGCACAAAAACAATAATCCAATCACATTTTGAAATATAACCTAAACTCTGGCAAAATCTACATTTGAAGCAAACATTTAATACAAAAGCTTCAAGCCTTTTTAAGTCATGACAATTTTTTTATTTAGCATTCATGTCATACAAACCAAGTCAAGCCATAATCAATGTTGTTCAAGCAAGTCCAGCTTTCCAAACCTGCATAACCCCCAACAAGATCCCGGGCTGTCCCAGCTACAGTCAGACAAAGGTGGAGTGGGCCCTGGATGGTTCATCAGCCGAGTGCACGGCTCAGGCAAGTCTCAAGTCTTTAAATTTGATCATGTGACTCTACTCTATTCTAAATACAAGCTAAATTAATTTAATCACTTAATAACTTCCGTTTGGCATGATGGCAGAAAAAGAAAGTAGATGTCAAAATTGCATCATCTGCCACAATGAACATGGAAAGACTGGTCACTGAAAGGGCTAAAACAGCAGAAATGGTGATCGAAAAAGGTCAAAAAGGATCTTAAATTGAAAAAAAAAAACATATAAAATCTTAAACGAGTCAACAAAAACATAGTAAAGGAAACACAAAACGCTGTAATGTCATCATTCAGATAATTAAAAACTCAAAAATGTTTTGGTTCACAGCTGCTTTGCTCAACCTTTTAGCTTTTAAAGAGCCAGAAAATAAAATAAAAAAAGTTAGAAACATTTCCATTCATATCAATGAGCAATATAAAGGTGTTGAAATCCATCAGTTCTTTTGAACTAATACCACTTGACAAAAAGGTAGACACAATCAGATGAAACTGTAGGTTTGCTAAAGTCAGGAACAACCCCCTTTCACAGCATACATTTGTGTATGTATGCACGTTTTCTATGTATTCTCACCACCAATTTAGGACAATAATATGGGCTCACAAAAAGCCTAAAGCTCTCATTTAGGATTTGCTCATATCTATGCTTGCCCCACTGCTGCATATCTGATTTCATTTATTTCACCAAGGTTTTTTTTAAGGGGGGGTAATCTTCCATTTGCCCAAAGATGGAGTGATTGAGGTCATTTTGTCCTCCTCCTTCTGTCTGTGTGAAAAGCTGGCATTCGGAGCGAACTCCCTGAAGCGCTGGGTGAGTAGAGGAATCTGGCTGCCGTTGGTGTCAGAGCAGAGCTGCACATGTGTGACTAAAGTATGCGCTCATGCTGGGATCA
Organism: Oryzias sinensis; assembly: GCA_037389245.1. NCBI lineage: Eukaryota > Metazoa > Chordata > Actinopteri > Beloniformes > Adrianichthyidae > Oryzias > Oryzias sinensis. The sequence continues at coordinate 7,324,598 of CM074498.1, read as the reverse complement.
CATGTTTTGCCAGACTCCATGGTCACTAATCCTTCTCTTTTGCCAATATTTCCACTCTATCTGGTTTCATCAGGCATGGATTACACAGGATTAGACAGCCTCCCAGAGGCTGACATGCATTCATTCATTAAAAAACCCAAATGCAGTTGCTCACATGCCTCCTGCCAGAAAGCACCAGCAGCATCCAAACCATCACCACCAGCCGCTCTCAAGCTTGGGCACATCTGGAAACAGGCCTTTTTTTTATCGGGTCTGGTGCTTATGTTTATGCTCTCTGTTATGATCAAATCAGCAAAATGACCCATTGAGTATTTATAGAAACCTTTCCAGCTTTTCACCTCAGACAGTTTGATCCTGCAGCACCCCCAAAAGCCATCTTTTTTCTGATTCTGATGGACATGTTTTTCAAATATGTGTCCATGAGGATGGATGAATAGATGAGTGGTGAACAGAATATTTGACATTATGAGAAAAGAAGACCAAATCAAGAATTTTTGCATGGTTTTCTTATTTCCATAAAGACAATAACAGGATAGATTTTTTTCTGAATTATGGCGAATACATAGTCTTTGTTGATGATATCCCCTCTCAGGATCTCATCTAAAGTATTAGAACGATAGTAGAAAATGAAAAAAACAGTACATATACATATGCCAATACTCACAATAAGGTTGCCAAATAAAATGCTAAAAATACGGCTATAATCCAGGTGTAATGGAGGATTATAAATAGTCACAGATTTGTGTGATCCTGGTCACAGTTATGCACTCATGTTGTGACTCAACATTCAGGTTATGCATTCTGACTGCAGCAGGAGTCAGAGATGTGTGAGAGTTTGAAGACCTGCAGACATGTCTGGACAGCACTGATGCTCACTAAAGCTTTAGCGAACAAGGGGAGAGCAGAGTTTCGATGAGCAGTCGCAGATACAAGAAGGGTTTTCATCCACATGATGGCCAAGGTGGACACTTGAACAACACTCTGCCATTTGAGTATGACTCACAAATTACTGTGATCTTAACTGCGCCAACCCCCACAGAGGCAATTTTGCATCAGTCTGTCATCCACAGCAAACTCTGTTAGCATTTGTCCACATATAAAGAAGCTGTTGCACAGCTACATTGTGTTCTGGTGTCACTATATGTAATTCATGGCACTGAAAAGGACATCATATGACTCTTTTCTTCTATTTTAACTGCCTGAAAAGAGATTTCACTCAATTATCCGTGTAAATACAGCAGGGATGCCGCAACCTAACAAACACCCGCACAATGGAACACCTGGCAGGCATTTCCTCTTTTAAATTGTAACAGACATGCTTTGACCTTCTTTTCACGTCTTTTCAACTCTGTGATTGATTTACGGTTATTTAAAATGATTGTTTTTCTGCACAATGAAACCCATCTGTTTGGTCAGTGTGCACACTTCAGCGCGGCAGTCATTGGGCGAAACTCCTGTTTTTCAGTGTTAACAGTTCAAGCTGCTCGGAGAGTCAAATCTGCTCTGATCTGTCAGGAAGTGGGACATCAGGCCGATCTGGGACAACACTTCACTTTGGCAGCGATGCAGCTGAGCTGGAGGGGGGAGGAGTATATATACGGGGGCTGCGCATGAGATTTACAACAGCGTCACAAGCCGGCTGCAAGTTTTTCATTTAATAATGGCTCGGTGCCCTTGTGACTGTTCTTTCATTCGACAGAAGCAAAGACGATCACACTTAAGAGCTGCAGAGGGTATTATTATAAAAAGAGGGACTCCTGTTTGTGTTTATGCTGAATCCTTCATAGAAAATGACTTTCTTCCGCCTCCAACAAAATGACGTCAATTCAAACGCCAATCTTTCGTGATAGGGACGCTGCCATTACGGCGCCAGGGGTCAATAAAAAGCAGAGATAGGTCTGAAATCTACCTTGTGGGGGAGTGTCCACACTGAGACTGGAAGGTCACAAGTTCAAATCCAGGCCACATCAAACCAAGGACTCTAAAATTGTGACCCAATGCCTCCATGCTTGACACTGAGTATGAAGGGGTTGGATTGGGGTTTAAACCACCAAAGGATTCCTGAGCACAGCTGTGTCTGCACTACAGAAAAATAAATAAGTAATCAAGAGCATATTTTAAAAAAAAAGGTAGCAGAGAAGGAATGGGGATTCTGACAAATATAGCGGCTGAGTAATAGCTATTTATTTCTCTGTAGAAATCTTGGTATTTTGGCTTCAGGGTACTTCATATTTGGAACGGGGGGGGGGGGGGGGGAATATCACCAGCAGTGTTTACAACCATCCATTTAAAAATACAGTGACGGTAATGGTAACAGAGTCGTGGTTCTGAGGAGAAATAATGTGAAAAATGTGAAAAAATAACAACAAACCTGGCAGTTAGATAACAGGGCTGGACCCTCTGGTGAATTTGCTAAGCCTTTTGTTCCAGCTGTTGATCCAGTAGGTTATCCAAAAAAAAGGTGATTGTTCCCAGAATCATAAAAGATTTATCTGGAGTGATCTCACCTTTCCGTAAACCCCAGAGAAAACAGAATGTTGAGCTTCTTTTACAGACAAAAAACATTATTTACTAAAATTTTTGGGTTACGCAGAAATTATGTACCTTGACTTTCTTAGCAAAGAAAAGAACGCCTCTTCAATGAAGCGTATTTGAATTTTATGTCAGGAATTGGTGATGTGGGACCCAAAATCCAGAAGGCTTGCTGGCAGAAACATTTAATAAAGAAACTTCAACTTGACAACACCCAACAAAAGTGGTGACAAAGCAGGAGACCTGACAATTAAAACCACTTGAATGCACAGAGTAATTAACATAAATGAAAAAATCTGTGGGTGATCATCAACATTAACTTCATGTGGCTGACAGAAGGACGACTTAAACAGATAGTGATACCAACAATTGAACTAACCAAACCAAATCCAGGAGCACAATCCTTATATTTTACTTTTAATTAAAATGTAAATATATATATTTTATGGCAGACACAGTGGCAATAAAGACATTTTTTTACTAACTTTATTTTGGTGTAGTGTGTGTGGGAATTGTTCACATGGAAGACAGTTTGAGGACAGCTACAAGCACCTGTCGACTCACGAGCGCCCCCTGAAGGTGTAAACAGAGTTTGAAGGTAATAATGTAAGTCCACATCAAATCTACAAGCTTGGCACATTTTTACCTTAATAACAGACTACTGTTTGCTTTATCTCAAGTTTCCTTTGCGTTTGTTTTCTTTGCACAATTGGTTAAAAGAAAAAAGAAAAGTCATTAATGTGCGGATAAAGCATAGTGTTAATGCTTTTAGGTCAGAAACAGCACAATTTTTACAAAGAAAATGTAAAGATATATTTAAACCACACTAAAATAACACCCAAATTAAGCTTGTATACAAATTTTGCTACATTTGTTTGTATTGCTCTTATTATGGGCATATCCCTGGTTTGATTGTGAGTGATGTGTGAAAGCAAATTAAACATTAAGGTGTTACATTTATGAACAGTTCATTAGAGCCATGATAGATGTGTTTAGCTGCTCTGTTCAGAGGGCTGCAACTAGCATTTCATCGTTTTTGAAGCAGTAAAATCTGGTATTTAAAATGAAAATGTTTATTTTTTTAAACAATATATTGACTTTTTTTCAAAGTGGTTATCTATTTTTTTTGCATCAAACATCAGGGTTTAGTCCATTTGACGATTCATGATTGAGGGATTTGTGATCCACACACACCAAAAATATATATTACATTTTGTTTAGTTACACACAAAAAAGCATGCAATCATGTAATTTCATTTCACAACAGGTGTTGAGGAGAAAGGGGCAGAGTCAGAGGGGAGGCAGGCAGTCTGGCTGGTGTGCAGGAGCTCCGTGGCGCATGTGTGAGGTCCGTGAGGGCGCGCGACCGCTGGCATGAGCTCGGACTGCGAGAGTTACCACAGCCGGGAGCGCGTGCTCGTGGAAAGCTTCACGTGCCCGCGGACCGGTGGAGACCCCACGGCTGTCTTCTGCTGCGGCTTCAGCGACCTAAAGTTCTGTTGCGATGATCCCCACAGCTTTTTCCCCCACGAGTACGCCTACATGTGGAGACTCAGGTAAGACGCACGCGCGTGCGTCCGTCCACGGATCTTTAACTGGGAGGTTGATGGTGAGAGACGTGCATGCCGAGGAATAAAAGCAGACCGATATACATTCTGAATTTAGGACTTGATTTATGTTTTTTTTCTTTTACACCAAACTGACCAAAGTAAAGTCTGCAGCAAAGCATGGCAGTGACAGCTGAACATCGGTTGATAGTGAAGAATATCTAATGATGAAGCTGAGGAACAACATCTGATAATGCTGTGAACAACATGATGATGTTTGATGAAGAGCAAAATCTGTTGAGGCTAGAGAACTTCTAATATGGAAAAAAAACACTGAATGATGCAAATTAACATGCCAAAAATAACGTCAAATTATGCCTAAAAAGAGCTGTTTATGTTGTAGAATGATGCAAAAGAAACTACTGTTTTTAACAAACATTTAATAATGGAACTGAACCTAGTGTGAAACAAGACTGTTTTTTGTGTTCCTGATGTAATTGTTTCTGCATAAGTTGTTGAATACAGATAAGAAGTCCCCTAAAATCACTTGAACTCCCTTTGCCTATTGTAAGGAAGATGATGAAAATGATCATTTGGCTTCAGCTGCTGTTGTTAACACCAACTGTGCACAGAGAAGTATTGCTACTTTGGCTTACAGAGTCAGTCAAAATACCGTCTGCCTAGTTGCTGTACGTTTGATCCAGCTTCTGTCTCCTGCGCACTCCTGAAATACTTGATAAAATAATCATTTCTCCTCCTGAGGCTCAAACTCTTCACACTTTTGTGTTCAAAGCATCTTTGCTTTAAGCAAAGAAACAACTTTTGCTACAACAATTGTCATTCTTGCCTTTTTTTGTGTGGTTTGTGTAACCTGATTAACTAATCAACTGAAAACAAACTTGCTCCTGGTTGGTGCTGATTACCTTAAAGTTGGTGCCTTAGTCCCATGCTCAAGGAGATCTTTTGAACATCTATTCTGCTGCCCGACACTGATCCTAGATGAGGTCACCAACTCCCTCAAACCAAAAACAATAATGTTCTAAAATATTGAATTCAAAAGTACTTCATCTTTTTTTATTGGTGGATGGTGAATCAATGAAAAAGATGTATAGTGGCACCTGGAGTGAGTGCTGGACAGACTAAGAGAACAATCATGCTCTAGCATCAATTGGGTAGGGATTGAAATGGGTACATTGGGAAAATCAGCATTAGTTGGTTTCCTTTGATTGTACTCTTGGTTTGGGAGATGGGAAAGCTTTACCTGATCTGTAGTGCAGACCAAGCCAGAAAACTCTGGTCCTCTTAACTCTTAGTATGTTGCTGCAAAGACTAGATGAGAAGCCGGGTTTCTTCATGTTTGAATCAGCTGATTCTTGTTGAACTTGTAAATGTGTAAGAGTTATTTAGGTGTCACTGGCTACATCTCTGGTGTTTTGCTGTGTTCACATCAGAGGTGATTCACGCATCAAATTCGTGTCCGCTGCCTCTATTTTGCATCGATGCGAGGCGAAAAATGTGTTCATAAACTTGATGCACGAGACGCATGTGAGAGGAGCTACCGCTAAATGGTTTTAGCTTGACAATGGATAGAAGGCACAGATGATTTTGAGAGACAAGGTTTATTTATTTTGAAGTATTCTACAAAAACATTGGGGATCACATCTCCTGAATGAATCTGAATGACAACCGTTTTCAATGGTACTTCTGTGTCTGTGTGGCCCAATTTGACGACTTGCTTTCCCATCATTAGTCAGAGGAGGAAACTTTGCCAAAGTTTAGATTTAACTCTGGACGCTCAAATCGTGCTGCTGCCAGACTGATGCACTGCACCCAACGCTCAAATTGTGCGTCAAATTGACCTCTGATAACGTTTGTACATTGACTTAACATTGAAACTGGACACCCCTGACACACAGATTGCATTTGGTGTAAACACACCTTTAAAGGGTTAAGAACACGAGTCTCTGAGGAATTCCGATTCGGTAATTGCAGACAGACCTTTGAAACAAAAAGAATAAAATCAAAAGAAACAAATAGCAAGAAGCATGAATCTTAAAATAGCATGGAAACATTTGGTGGCTTTATATTAGATTAGATTGAAGTTTATTTATCCCTCAATGGGGAAATTCTTTTATCAAGCAAAAAAGATATTCAGAAATACAAACAGCAAAAAAGTTGCATTCACAGAGAAATTGTGATAAGACACCAATACATAGAACAATCCATATGATGTAGTAAGGAAGTGCGGGTGTTTTTTAATGTATAAGTCAAAGGACCATCAGGACTGGCCAAATGTATCTTTCCTGTGTAGCTTTTTTCTAATCACAGCTCATTTTGAGCAACACTTCACCAAATGTGCTGCTGTTGGAACAGAGTGACTTTTTCCAGGCAGTTTGGTTCATTTCACCCTATTCATTTATCTGCTTAAAATGCCAAATATGAATTAAAAACCAAATGAAATATAGAGGATGACATTTTCTGCATTCCTGCCCACACCAGCAGAGTCCACAAAACTATCCTCAGCAGAAAGATCTATTTGATCATCAAACAAATAAAGTGAAAGTCCCAAATGTGAAGTCAGTCAGCCTTGTGTACGTAAAGTTTTGGCTTTGAACATATAGTTATAAAGTCTGGTCTTTATTCTTTCTTATTTATTTATTTTTTTAGCAATAAGATTTTGAGATCACATCTCTGGAAAAAAAATTCCTCATCTTTTCTGTTGTGAGGTTTTCTAAGTTATCAGAGTTTATGCAGCTGTGCTCTGCTTTCCTGTCTCTCCCGTGTCATGTTTCCTCTCCTCCTCTGACAGTTCTGTTCTTTTCTCTGCTTTGCAGTCTCGGAGCGCTCGTGGGTCTCTCCGTGGCAGCTGTGGTTCTTCTTGCATTCATCGTCACTCTTTGTGTCCTCTGCTATCTGTTCATCACCACCAAACCCAGGGGTCTGGATAACGGATTGCCTCTCAGAGCGCCAGGTACTGCCCACTTTTGTGTCTGTGGCTTTCTGCTGCAGCAGCATCATCAAGCTCTGAGCGATTCATGAGTCTGACAGGTATAAATGACTGAAACTAACAGCAACATCTATGAGCAAGAGCATATCAACTTCCACTCTGGGCTGCTGACAAAAATCAATGACTACAGAGATGTTGCTTGTCATTTAGAAGTCTGTCTGGCTTGTTAGATAGACTTTTCTTTGTGGTACAAAATATTACTTTATATATTTTCATCTTACCTAACTTTCAAATCAAGAAAACTGAATTTTCTTCCTCGGAATCGTCCTCAAATTTAGCATTATTTTGATTTTATTTCTGTCCATGGACAACTGTGTGCAGGGCATTGCAATGGTCAGTGCTGCAGGTTCCAATCCAGCTTAGATTGCATATTTTCTGTAAAAATGCATTAGTTTTGCAAACATCTAACTGTGATCCAAAAACAAGCCTCATCGCTTGATTGCTTTTTTTTCAGAGACCGATTTTCTGGTTTCAGTTATGCTTGTAATAATAGAGACTGGATGCCTCTATGTTGGGTGGGTGTAGGGTTGGCGTGTGTGAAACCAGGATTCGCTTCTAAGATGGTGCAATGAGCTTCATCCAGTGTCGGTCCTGATGCAAGACTGTAAAGGCCCTTCGCACTACTGCCTAACTGTAGCCTCGATGGGGCCCAAGTCTGGGTTATGATTGTGCCGTTTTTAGCCAACATCAAAAAACCTGTGTTGTTTTCTAGGACATAGTTTCTGCAGAGTGGCAGTAGTTTCTTAGTAATTCACGTCTCAATTGTGCGCAAGACCGTTTGCGTGGAGTAAGCCCAACCCTACATCCATCTGCTTACACTGTCTCCAGATAGCTGACAGCCCCCTTGTAACAACCGAGACAACAAAAATGGCGAGCAATATATAGGCTATCCAGCAGTACAATTTTGAGCCAGATGCCAGCTAGGATGAGGAACACGAAGACATGCATGGTTCTATGTCTGCAAGTAGATCCATTAGAATGGAGCAGAGCAGGGAGCTTATGGCTTACAACAGTAGCTTCTACGTCTCTACTATGAGAAGATATTTTTCCAACGGCATTGGAAAAAGCTTGCAACTGGCCAACTGTCCAGGGTATACAAAACCTTTGAGCATTGTAGATGGGACAGGTCCCAGCAACTCCATAATCCCTGAAATGATTAGGTGGGTTTGGAAGATGTATGGATAACAAAAGTTCAAAAGAAATGTCTGGTTTTATGTTTTTACTAGTTGTATTAGTTTTTACTTTTAACAGCTTTGATGTATTTCCATGACCATTGTTGGAGAGGAGAGGTGTTCACGTGTTCACATGTGTACAAATGCATGTCTAAAGATAACCATGGATGAACTTTGGCCTGTGGAGACCAAAGACGGTCTGTACCCATTTATGACACCTCTTGGTTTGACTTTCTGCATGGAATAGATGGAAAGATTGACGAGTCATGGAAAGACAAATTTTTATCTGCCCATCTCTGACTTTTAAATGTCAGAAAAACGGATTTGGTCCAAGCCAACGTTTTGCACATCTGTCAAACTTTTATAGATGTGAAAACTGTGCTATCATGCTGGAGCCGAGTGCTAGAGAAATGTGTATTAAAAAGGCTATTTTCTCTGCAGCGACTGGTTGGATGTTAAAAAGTCACCCCATCAACGACAGAAAATAACATCAAAGCCGACTAAATGTCACTTTTTCTGTTGGCTTTTGAGCTCATCGTCACAATGTTTTAATACTGGCAAGGTGTTATTTTTCTGCCACAAACCTCCATTTTTCTTTTTCTTTTTCAAAGCTGTCAGACTGCACAGCCCAATAGCTTTATCTTACTTTTGTATGCTTTCTTCAAGCTTTTTGTCCTTCCTAGAAAACCAGTTGGACTTCTGATTTTTCTACTCGCCATGCGTCTCTTTATGCTCCAGAGCTCCTCTTGATCCTTTGATCTCAAAGCAGTTTTGTTAACAGCATGAGCTCAAAGCTTGTCATATATTTGATGTCATTCTGTTTCTAAATCCCCCCTATACTTAGTTGGTGTCTGTGTTAAAGTCATGTCTGAAAACAAAAGACAGTATTAAAAAACAGGAAAAAGACTCCTGTACAATTTCTTGCAAGGAGATCCGGAAACAGACAACTGTCCAACACCTCTGCCTCCAACAGCTCTGCGGTTGCCTTTCAAACCTCCCATTTTTTTAAGAATTGGTTGCCCTGGTTACAGAAAAGACTAATGAATCTGTAAGATGCAAGATCAGTAACAATAGACTCATTTGAACTTCTTGCTGTAGACATTAGAGTTTTAATTCACAGTTCCTGAATCGGGTCTCAACAATTCGGATCCCAAATTCCCTCTGCTTTCTCAGACGTCCCCATTCCTAGATGGTATGCGGAGAAAAACAAACAAACAAAAAAAAAATACAGCAGCCTTCAATGTGTAGGCCAACAGATTTCAAAAAGCAGTTTTAAAAACAGCAGTTAGAATGATAAAAAAGAAAATAATATATATACATCCAACAATTGGACGTCATTATTTTTCAGTCACATATTTAGAAAAATAGAAACAGCCTCATAATACCATAAAAAAATGTTTCACACCGCGGCTTTGTAATAAGCAATTATAGTCTGGTTGATAATTGGTTGTAAAAATTAAAATAGCTTCACTTTTTTTAGATCGGGAATCCTGGTAGTTTTATATGTTTTAACAGGAAGGCGTGCAAAAAAATCACATCCTGTGCGCTATTAGACCCTACAACACCTCATAGACACTTTATTGTGTTATTTATTGTATTTTAGAGCTATTAATTGTCTGTTATCTGAAGGTTTTTGCTGTTGTTTTTTGAGCTTTGGTAACCAATCAATTTCCTCATTTATCCATCCATTCATCCATCAAGCAACACTTAATTACAGTTTTTGCATCTTGGGGCGCTCAAAAAGTTGTAAGGCCTATGGGTTGTCGATTTTATTTTGAAAACGGAATAAATTCATTATAAAAAGTTTTAAAAAAACACCACTTTGTGTTTACTCCTTTTATCTCTGTATTTTTAACATTTAGCAATTTAGCAATAGTAACAAAAAAGGAGAGGGTAACACTTTTGATTTCCAAAAATCACTATACTTCCTGTAACACATGATGTTTTTGAGCCAATTTCCTTTTTTGGGGAGAAACTCTGTAGATTGAACAGGTGACAAGCGTAGTGGAAATAATGATCTGTGAACAATTGTGGCACATCGAAATGGCCCAATTAAGGAAGAAATCAGATGCTAGAGTGTTTTCTAAATTGTGTGGCTGTGACAGCTGAAATGCCAGACTTTGCATTCAGAATAGTGAAAAAGAAAAGCCTTGAGACGGTCAACCACATCGATTGGAAACATCTTCGCCAACCTCAACGATGTTCTGAAATTGAGCAAATAACAAAATAGGACAAGTTTTGTTAAACCAACCAACCTGTCATTCAAAAACATGTGCCTAGTTTTGTAGATTTTTCCACTTTTACAAAACCAAATGAGCCGATTTAAAAGAAGTGCCCCCTTTTCCATCCAAATGTGTTTAAAAGAATGTAAAGCCATAAACATAAAAAATGGGACCCAGACTGACCACAAGCATGTGGTGAGTTTAAAGGTGGATAATCAAATTGGAGTCAAAATTGTGGTCTTCTGAAGCCAGCCTCCAATGGTCTTTTTAGGAACTGCAACATTTGGTGTTTTCAGGTTCGCTTCACATTTGGGAAAGGGATGTGGGGTCCTGAATAAGAGCAGCATGGGGGTTTGTTTATCTGTATTGGCATCTGTATTTTAAATGTTCCAGTACTGATTTTATTTTGCATCAATTTGGATTACCAATATTTTACTTTTGGTACATTTCTTTCTATTGCACTGGATCTGATATTTCTCAACCACTGTCTGCTGTATAGGGATAGCATTAAACTGTTTGCATCATGAAAAAAAGAGTACAACACTTAGTGCCTTGTTTCCAGTTTTACGTTCTAATCACTTTTACCAAGCCATCAACTCTGGCTAGATTTTGCATTTCTGTCAACAGCCATAAATAGGAATACAAACCAAAAAGCAGTAATGACACAGACAATATAAATAATGTGAGCCATTACCTACATCTGCTTCCAAAAGTGACCAAAAAATAGACCTGGACAAACACCAAACAAAGTGAAAATCCAGCCAGGAGAAAGATCATCTAGAGTTCTTCACAGAAAGGCCATGCCATTAACTTGTATGTCAAGGCAAAGACTCAACACTGCCCTTTCTTTGCTGTGACTCCATACCAGAAAGATCTGAAAGGTTTAAAGCACAAAACCATACCATTCAGGTGTGTCCAGTTCTCCTAAATGAAAAATGTTGGGGCCAAGTTTAGGTGCTCTGTGGCCGCTGGCCTCTCTAGATTTGATTGCCTATGTGTGAACTGCTAAAGGCTTATTCATGAAATAATTCATTTTTAAGAAAAAGTTTGGAAATTCTGCAATGGACTGTGTCAACACATTACCGTCTTGTAGCAAATTAAAGAGCAATGACCCCACCAAATATTATAGGACCTAGCAGTATGTCACAATTATTGCCTTGCAGTTTCGTGAGTGAAATGGATTTTGATAACGCTGAAACCAACCCCACTGGCATAGTAGAGGAAAGAAGATCTACAAAAGGTGTTGCCTTTGAAATGGCAATACTGGCAATGAAGAAAGGAGTGATTCTAACAAGCCATCAAATTAAAGGCAATGAGAGAAGTTTATTTACCACTTTCAAATTTTTCTGTCATCAAACAAGATTTGAAAAGGTTTAGTCCTTTATTTAAATAGGCATCTTTTCTCCAAAACACAGAGTTAAAAGCCTTTTTTTAACCTGATTATGAATTACAAATTCAAAACCCATGATTTCAAGTCAAAATGTTACAAATTATGCTTTTGTAACAGAAGTGCATATATGAAAAAGAATGTGAGGATAGTGACGTCAATGCTGATATGACAAAGAGCATACAGACAGTCTTGACCTGCAAGGCAGTGTGTCAAAATTATCAAGCAAGAGATTGAGCCTACAAAACGGCACTTCTGGATCGTGTAATTCATCAGCCTGTAAAATAGCTAAGGCAGAGAAAGAAGGGCTGATGGGAAAGGCTGCTGCTCTAACGAGAAAACAAAAGAACAGATATGGTCTGGAGGCTGAATAATGAAAAGAAAGTAAGACGTGGAACTAGACACTGAAATGCTAGTATTGCAGTAAGGCGGCTCTTTGTGTTTAGAGCTAGTGATGTGGGATGAAATTTCAGCTCAAACTACAGGAACTCCTCTGTAGTTAAAAGACTTAAAGACCAAAAAACAGCAGAATAGAATTGTTAGGCAAAAGAATTTGTGCCTTATCCCATCACTTAGCCAAGCTCACTAGCACTCCTAGTATATGGACCAGAAGTGTGATCATACAATGCAGTCATGGGCCCAGAACCCACTCAAGTTTTGTCAGACACTAAAAGAGAATGCCACTCTCAGACTTGTTTTACAACCAAATGATAAACTATGGCAAAAGGTTTTTAATGGAGCTTTTGGGCAAAAAACATGAAGCGTTAATGTTGCACCCAAAAAATTATTTAGAGGACATTCAAGCTATACAAAACTTTCAAGACCTTTAAAGTCCCACTCAAATCATCTTTTGATCCATTGTAAAAGTGTTCCCAGTGGTCTTTGAGTTAAAATTATGAAGTTTTTACAACATGTCTATCTCCCACAATAGCGACACCTGCAGTACAAATGATACATGTAAAGTTTGACTCCTACAAATGAGTTTTGGTCATTTTGGTCACAGAAGTGCCAAGAACTCACTCTGCTCAGACAGAAATGTGGTAACAAAGCTGCAACTGAGCTGGTTTGGGGAGGGTCCATCTTCGCGTGGGATTTTCATTGTAAGTTTTCTATCTTTTAGGTTCCGGCTACAGTCTTCCAGGAGCCGGTCTCAGTCACAGCAGCACCCCGCCTGGAGCTCATGGCCTCAAGAAACACTTTGTTAGGGCCAAGCTGGACTGTGACAACCAACAGCCTAACCCTGACCCTGACCGGCTTTTCCAGCGCTGCTTCATGGCTACTGTCACATCCATCAATGTAGAAGGTCCTGCTTAGGTCGGCTTCTCTGCTTACATGTGTGGAAACTGCCTGGTATACTTTCATAATCATGATAAAAATGTGTTATTTTTGTCTTTGAAAAGAAAACATGCAGAAATAAGTTGAAAGTATGATAAAAACAGAAAACCCTGTGAAGATAAAAATAGTGTTCTTGCTTAAATTGTTTTAATCAATTTGTCATGCAGCCACAGCAAAAGTCAAAGCCGATTCTCATCAGATCCAGCTCATGATCTTTTATCCATTCATGAAGAGTACTCCTGATATCAATCATCTGAAGCATCTAATCCAGATGCTATTTTTAACAACCAAAAACTGAAAAGCTCAATAGAAGAGGCAAGCTGCATACAGTAGGATCAGCAGGAAAAGATCATTGTCCTGTCATCAGTCTACCTCATTAATGTCCTATATTTACTCTTTCAGATCAGATTTAACCAGAGCAACAACCCCTGTGGCTTATGTGACAAGCCAACCAAGACTAGGGAAATGTATTAAGGCCCGTACACACCGGGACGAATTTCGCGCGCAATATTCGCCGACGTTTAACGCCTCGTGACTAAACAAAGGGCACCAATGTGAGTGTGCATACCGACACGAAAAACGCCACGCGTAAAAGCGTCAATTTTTTTAAAACGCCTCGGGTTCGTTTTTTTGGTTTTACGCTCCGCGTCAAAAACTATACGACCAATGAGAACGGCGCTTTTGAACACGGGTCTGGAGCTTCTGAAGTTACAGTAAAACACAACTTGGGGGCGCTCGAACACAAAACTGCCTTTTCTGAGCACACAGACCAGCGAAGAAGATATACGCCAAGTAGCGTCTACACTGCCGCGAAGAAATAATGACGGACATTCTAAAATATCCCCGAAAACGCTTATGATACATTTTCAGCTCTTGTACCAGTCGATAAAACTCCTCATGTTCTTTTCTTCTCGTAACTATGGGATGTACCCAAAATCGGCCTATTTTCCGGCGTCTTTCATCATTCAGCAGAACAATAATTTCTTCATCGCTGGAACTGGAGCTAGAGCTACTGGTGCTTGAAATATTCATGTTTCTTTTGTATGATTCTGACAAGAGCGTAAATACTTGCTCTCTTCTGAGTGAAAAAAGCGAGTTTAAGTAGCGTAAAGTTGCGCAGCGCCACCTTGTGTACAGGAGTAATTTCTGTTTTACATTAAGCGCCATCTAATGTCAGGGAATGAAATTGCATGTTCGCTCGGCTCATCGTCAGCGAAAATCGCCTGGGTGTGAACACAAAAACCGTGTTGAAAAACGCTGGCGAATGACCTGCGCCGATTTTCGTCCCGGTGTGTACGGCCCTTTATCCTCCTGGAACGTTGTCTTGCCTTGTGTGACAACAATTCAGGAGAAAAGACACGCTTTTGAAACTAAAACACGGAGCAAAGAAAACAGAGCAATCAATTAGACAAAGCTGCCATAAAAATTACTTTTTTTTTCATATGTTCAGTTTTCATTCTGATTTTTTTAGAGGGTTGCATACCTGCGGTAAAGAAGTCAGACGTGCCGTTCAGTAAACAAAACTCAGATCTCCATCTTTTTTAACCTGATAAAGACTTCAACCTGTTCCATTCCAGGCTGTAGTTGATGTGATTTTGCTACACCAGCTGAGGATTAATTGCCTTCCAATCCCCAGTGAAGAACTCAAAGACAGAAAACCTTCCAATTTTATGTGACCAAGTAATGACATAAGAAATGCCAAATGTATCGAGTTCTAAAGAGGCAAAAGGTGAATGATTACCTGGGAGGCAGGTGAAGGTGAGGGCGGAGCCAAAACATGATATTCTTTTAGTCTCATGGACTGAGCTGTTCAGCAATTTGGCTTTTCCTGTCATCTCTGCTCAATTTGTTCTTCTGCATATGTGTGCAACTTTGCTTTAGGGGCACAGTGCTGCTCCTTTTGTGTTTGTGTTCTAAAACTAAAACAAAAAACAGAAATAAATGAAGCTGTGTTCAAAGGTCTGGTTAAAATTCATCTCTTGTTCCTGCTCAAGTTCCAAACTAATATGGAAAAAACACTGGTTGAAAGTAATCCCCATCCATCATTTTTAAAACCTGATGTATCCTTTTTGGGCTCCCTGGTGTGCTGAGCCAACCTAGGGAACCCTTGGGCAAAGGATTCACCCTTGGGCAAAGGGGTGCATCCTGACCAGGTCACCGGTCTTTTGCAGGGCCACACACGCCCACAAGGGGACGCACAAGGAAAAATTGGCAAACTCCACGAAGAAAGGTCCCAGTCTGGATTCAAACCAAGGTCTTCTTGTTGTGAGGCAAGAGTGCTAACCACTGCGTCACCCTGCAGCCTTTCGAGAGACATGTGAAGAAAGAAAAGTAAAAATAGTTTATTACATTCAAAATACTCCCAGTGTTTGTTTAAAGCAGCAGGAGTACACAAAAATGCAGATCACGTCCAATTTCTATCATCTTGTGATCTGTTGAATAAACCTTCCCAGGCATCTTTTAGTAATGACTACCACATTTGCACTAAAATTAGGACACTTTCTGCAGAGCGGCAGGAGTTCATCAGAAATTAGAGTCCATTGATGCAGAAGCCTGTCCCTATTTCCCATAATCTGTTTACACTTTCTCCGGCTAGCTAACAGCCCCTTATACTCCCAACCCAACTGCAACAAGAACAAAGCAATATTGGAGCTATCCAGCTGGAAAGTTTTACCCAGATTCCAGCTCCGACGAGGAAAATGAGGACATTTATGGATATAAAATTCAAATCAATTCAATTTTATTTGTATAGCCCAAATCCACAACAACAGTCATCTCGATGGGCTTCATATCGGTGGACTACAATTGGATTAAACAGAATGAAGCAGAACAGGGACCTGCAGATTGTAGATTATGTCACAGCGACAATCTTTTTCCAATGGCATTTCTTTTCCTCTGCTCCTGATTTAATCATTTTGAATTACACACTCAGAAATGCGATTTTAAACATATATGCCCTTCATGATCAGAGAAATGCCACAAGAACATGATAATACACCAAAACCACAATTTTCATTGGAGTGGGTGTTTAAGCTTCTCTTTTACAATAGCTACATGGATGTATAAACTATAATGTAACTGATTTTTAAAGCAGATTTGGTTGCTACAAAACAACCCCAGAAAATGAATAAAGTTTTGTTCTCATGAAGGGACATTGTAGGCTTCCTTTATTCTGCAATATTTGTGCTTTAGACATTTTTTCGTCCCCTCTCCAGTATTTTTGTCAAAGACTTTAATATAATGGGTCCCGAAGCGACAAAGGCTTGAGAGCAATGCTCAGCAGAATCCTTTCTAGCCTGAAGGTTTCCAGCAGAGATGACAACAGCTCCTTTTCTCTCTTCTCTGCGGGTTCCAAGAAATAAAAGTGTGTGCAGAGAATATACATTTACAACCTGACAGGAGGAATTGTTTGGCCGGAGCCACCGTGTTTGTTGGTCCATAGCCTTGGGAAATAATTAAACCACCAGCCGATCTGGCGTTCTGAGCAGCAGACAGTCTGTGATTCCAGAGGCGATTTACTTTGGATCTGTTGTTACGAGTTCAGGGGTTGAAAGGCCCCCAGCCTACTGTGTCATTTCATTTTTTTCAGCTATAGCTACCTTAAAATGATGCTCTACTAAACCAGTCTGCCTTAACAGCAGGATGTGCTCCACTGTTAATCTGCTGCTAATTATGAAATACACCTACAAACTTTGATATAAGAACATAAGGGATTTAATCAGTTACACCGTTTTTAAACAGTTCTACCCTTAATCCCTTGACAGTATTAGATGCAAATCAATAGGCTATAGATTTACAGTAACTAAATTTAGCATCTACAGTCAGATCCATAAATATTCGGACAGCTGCACAATTCCAACATTTTTGGCTACATACACCACCACAATGGATTTGAAATAGGCCTGGGTGAAAAATCGATGGAATTAATTAATTTTAATTTATTGTTACTGGCGATTAAAAAAAAAAACTAAATGGCACATTTTTGGCTCCCCAGAGCTTCCGTAGCGTTAGTTTCACACGGCAGTATGGCAAACAACAATCAACAACATCATAGCACGCACAAAACAGCAAGCGACAACATGGCTACCGGTGAGAGTGGGAAATTTGTTCCCAAGAAAGGAATAAAATCCTCTGTTTGGAACTGGTATGGGTTTACTGCCACAGACGTGGAGGAAGAGACCCCCCCCCCCCCCCCCCGCTGCAACATTTGCCTAAAGCCCGTGGCAGTCAAAGGCAGCAGCACCACAAACCTATTCCAATAAGTGGGGGAAACCTTTTATTACTTTTTTCCTTCACTCCGTAACTCCAAACATGAACGTGCGCGCACCCCCAACACTTGTGCACACTCTCACATTCTCACGCAGCAAGTGCTCTGTCCTCTTACACACGCAGCACGCTGACACACATACACATTCAACAACACCTATATAGTTAGTTCATTAATTAGATAGTTGTTACTGTTATTTGTAAATAAAAAAAGTGCGTTGTAATTATCACTGGTACCGCTATTCATTTGCGACGCTGCCGCCGGAGGATTTTGTGTTCGGCGGTGGGGGGTTGCGGGGTGCCGCTGACCGCTGACCGACTCCTGCTGCTTCATCAGCGCTGTGATCAAAAATCCCACACCGTCACAGCTTGTGTGGTTGTGTCTGCGAGAGTTTTGTAATGATTATATTTAAATATATTTAAAAAACAAAACAAAAGGAAAAGTGGTACTGCGCTAACCGCCATTATGAGTACAAAACAATGCATTGTGGGAAATGGTATTTTGCCAGTTCCTGGGGTTAAAAGTGATGCTGAACAGAAACAGTCTATTTTGTTACTTTTTTCTGCAAATAGCGAATCACTGATGAAAAACTAAACAAGATTTTTACTTATATAATGGTAATTGACATGATCATCACCCAGATTATTTTATTATTAGAAATTATTTTACTTGAAATTGATTATTTATTTATTTATTTTTTGGGGTGGGGGGGTTCAACAGTAATCAATAATGCAAACTGTTTGTATTTTGTCAAATACATACATTGAAACATCTCCAATTTTTAAAGTTAGCTGTAATTTAAGGAAGTGCAATAAATGGTACAACTTGGTTGGATTCAAATCCAGGAATAGGTGATATTTCGCTGAAAAAAGGGAGACTTTACTACGACAAACATATAACTAGGCTTCTAAAGAGACCAAAAGGGTAAAGCAGAAACAGCTGTGGATGCTTAACAATTCAACCCTGATGGGACTGCCATAAGGGAAAATGAAATTAGATTAAATTTGACTTAATTCAGTCAGCAATTCAGGTCTCCTTGTCCAGCCTGTGTGGCTGACTTCACAAATGTGCTTGTAGAAGGACTGTCAAACCGCCATGAACTCACTTCTAAATCTATAGAAATAGCTGTTATGGCTGCAAAATGTGGGCAGAGGTTGTCATGGCCTGTCAGTTACTCCCTCCTCCCCCCTCCTTCCTGTGGCTGACGCGACCNGCTCATGTTCATGTCTCACGTCTCGTTGTCCTATGCTCATGTTGTTCTCGCTCTGCCTCAGGACGTATACCTATGGGATCCTCACCTGGTCGCAGTCCTCCTACATTGCTGTCACGCCGCATCAAGAAACCTCCAGCCAGCCGCCTCTCCTCGCCTCGGTTCAAGCCTCGCCTACGCCGTCTCAAGATTCCTCCAGCCCGCCCTTGTTCTCTTCCTGGAAGAAAGTCCTGTCAAGATCTGGTTCTGATTAAATCACTGAATACTTACCGTTGTGTCTTAGCCTCCTTCCGGGTTCCAGCATTTGGGTCATTTCGAACTCACGTCCGAATCATGACAGAACGAACTGGCCAAACACCTGACCCAGCTGACCCGGAAGGACTTCGTCATGCCATTGCCTTCCAAGGTAACCTGTTGAATCGCCAAGCTGATGCCTTGACCCAAATGTCTTCTGCCCAGCAGGAATTATTTCGCCGTCTCGACGGCATAACTCAATCTCTAATGGAACTGACCGGACAAAACTCCAACCTCGCCTCCGGAGCAGCCGCCCCAATTTCCGGCAACAATGCCACTTCCGTTTCTCAGTTTACCCCGGAAAACGTCCGTCTACAGCCGGAACCCTTTTTTGGGGATGTT